>OZ026531.1:40501683-41101683 GCA_964019695.1 Loripinus fragilis | reverse complement strand
GCACTCCTTCTAAATTCGCATTCCTTCTCTACTCGCACTCCTCCTCTACTCTCTCTTTCTCTACTCACATTCCTTCTCTACTCGCGCTCCCTCTACTCGCACTCCCTCTACTCGCTCTTTCTCTACTCTCTCTTTCTCTGTCTCTCTCTGTCTATATCTTCCTCTGTCTGTCTCTGTCTCTGTCTCTCTCTGTCTCTCTCTCTCTCTCTCTCTCTCTCTCTCTCTCTCTAATGTATTAAAATATCATGAGCTATACGAGAATTCAATGAAATGATAGCGAGTGTTCGACTCACATGTTCAGTCCTCCTCTGTCAAATTCCAAGTACGTCACCCGATCATCGGGTAATGGGTAAAGAACTGTTATAACGTGCTAACAGGGAACATTTTTATCATGGAATTGAGAGAGGAGTTCTCTGTATGCCTTAACAATGAGGCCCTCTCACGAGTTAGGGTGTATTTGTACAAGCCATTTTATTCTAGGGAAAGGGAAAATGCCAAACTGAGGGGAACAATATTGTCAGAGAACGGGGAAATAAATAAAACATGAAACATGGAGACAAGTCAATATTTAAGAAGAACAAGGGAATATGTACCTCCTGGGAGGGCCTCTGTTATAGATAATAGAACAAACATCACAACTATAAAACTACTAAACTTGATATGATTAAAAATATTGTACCCAAAATCTAAACTTTACAATCCGATTGTCCATCTCTTTCTGAAAAGGACGTCACCCAGGTACATTTATTGAACTAAAGATAATTTAAGTCGTACTGCAAACGGTTGCATAAAAATCTAATCAAACATTCGATTTTTACAGAAATTTTGATTGCCATTTGTCGCCAGTCGGGCGACACATGGCAATCGACAAATCGGGCGACAAATGGCAATCGAAAACCCTGTTTCCAACGAGTTTTGATCTACGTTCGTCGATAGAATTAACGTTTTCGATTGCCGCATATCCGGTGTGAAACTTTTAAAAATATCTTAAAGATATACAACCCATCTTTATTGCTTCTTATCATGAGAATGACAAATGAGCCGCGACATGTGATTTCCAACATTGTGGCATTTTGAAATGAATAGACTCAGACGAGCCTATGTAGCCTTCTTTTAAGCTTAGAAACTCCAAATTATGTTCGTTCAGTAGCTTAATATTCATATTTAATACTCAAGCGACAAGCAAAGGCTCTGATCAGACTGCGCGTATGCGCAATCTGGTCTGAGCCTTTGCTGGTCGCACATACCACATTGTTGGAAATCTCATGTCGCGGCTCAAATAATATTGTTTAAAAATAATGCCATTGTGGGGTTTGGGCTGCTGTTACCGGAATATGAGGACCTGGGCCCGGAATTACAATGCCTCCTTAAAGTTAAGGAAGACTTACTGAGTTAAGTATTGATTTTTCAGGATGCGAAAAATGACGTTTTAAACAGATTAAAATCAAAATTGTTTCCATTTTCTGTAGATCACAATGATATCTTTGACCACAAGTACTGCATCGATCCAGGCAATTTATTTAGCATGTTACAATATCAATACTTAACTTAAGTCGTCCTTAACTTTAAGGAACCATTGTAATTCCGGGCCCTGTACTACTATATAAAGTTTAAAAACGTTAAAAGATAAAATAACACTGAAACTGCAATATTTTCAATATTTTTACGGGTATTGTTATATGGATTACTTTGTCCACCTATACAAATATGCAGTGAAGATCCAGAAAAGCTTACATGTATACTAATACTTTCAAGAATGAACTGACAACAGACCAAAAACATGAATTGCTTTTAAATACGTGTGGTATTTTATTGTACTGTCGCAATGGCGCAAAGAGTACAGCTTTAAAACGTATGCAAACTGTACAGGGTCCATTATTATGTTTTTTTTTTATTTTGTTTGATTTTATTCTTAACATCCCAGTCAACAATTTTTCGGTTATGTCGGGACGGGTCTTCCTGGGTTGAGCCAGTGCTAAGCTATGATTAATATGTTTTACTCAAGGGCACAACACAGTGACGCCGGAGAGGCCAGAAATTCGAACGCTCACGTTACTCGATAGCTGCGCATTCAACTAAGAGTAAGATGCGCGGATCCAGAGAGGGGGCGGCAGAGGGTCCTGACCCCCACCCTTGAAAATCGGAAACCTTTGGGGCTCTTTAGCAATACTGGTCCAGATCCCCTGGAAAATCAAAAGCTACCAAGCCAGCATTCCATATTGGGTAATCATCGGCCCGCCAGCGTTTTGTTGTTGGGCTGACGATGGCCCGCTTTTAGTGGTATTTTAATTCCTCACTCTATTCATCTAAAAAAAAAGTGTGTCAGAGTAAAGTTGGACTTCGTCTGACAAAATTTCTGGATCCATGCATGATTAAGCATCGCATGGGATGTTTTGTTGCATTTTTCTCACTAATATTTTACAAAACCGAAGAAAGCGTATCAGTGCAAAGCTACTAGATGACGGTACAAGACATGGACATACCCTATCCCAGCCAGCACACATTGTCGGGCAACCATTGGCCCGCCAGCGAAATGCCATTCAAAATGTTTTAGATGTTGCATAGCAAAAAAGGAAGAAAGGAAGGCGGGAGGGGTGGGGGGGGGTTGGGGACCGGCTTGAGAGCCCTGTTGAAACCCATTCAATGTTTGTGGTGTTTTTTGCATGTGTTGTTGTTGTTGTTTTTTACGGTTTGGGGGGGGTAAATTGTTGATATAGTTTGTTTCATTGAATAGAGTCCTAAAGGGCGGTGCAACAGGAGGGTGTTTCAGTGGACTAGGTGAGTTGCATGTTTCAATGGATTTGATCAGGGTTTTTCAGTGAACTGAGTGCTTCCCTGGGCTGGGCGGTTTGGCTGTATCAGTTGCCTAGGGAGTTTGGGAGTTTCAATGGGTTGGCTGTTTGGTGCATTTCAGTGGACTGTGTGCGTTTGGGTGTTCTGTGGCGATTCAGTAGACTGGTGGTTATGGGTGTTTCAATTGTCTGGATGGCATACATGAATATATTTTTGGATCAAAAGTTTACTAATCATGTACACGTGGTATCTTAACTAACAGTTTCCTTGCATTTTGACACTCCTTTTTCACAACAAGATGCGCCTCAATGTGAACCTGAATTTTGTAACCCTGTTCACGTTGTTAATATACTGCGTTGCCAGGTAAGATAATGAGTATAAGTATGGCACATGTTCTTGCCTTCTTTCAGGGACCATACCCTCACCCCCACCCCACCCAGCCATCATATCCCTTTCCTATATCAAGCCTACTGGTTTCACCAAAAATGAATCAGTGCAGAATTTAAATAAGTATGTTTTCCCAGACTCACTAGACAAAAACATGCATAATGGCACCGACTGAAGATGAGCGCTTTTCACAACACACCACAACTGTAAAACGTCTCAAATTCCCTTCTGTATTTCGCCCCCTGATAGTCTTCCATTTGTAGCATTACATATTTTTTTTTGGTATCAAGACATGCTTAAAATATATCAGATTCAGGCACTAACTGTGCGGCAGTTTGTATCAATCTCCGAAATCAAAACCACTGTCACTCCGATAGCAAGGATGCCAGCTGTCAAGTTACCTCTGCACATTTAGCTAACCACCAAAGCGATATCAACGTAAGCAAATTTCAAATATTGATGTTTTAATAGCATTTTGAGATACGACTCTTATAAATCATGCAGGAGAATGATATAGAATTGTGGCTACACAAGCAAATTGTGTCGAAGGTTGATGTAAATCCAGCTATGATCAAACGAATAGCATTTTTTCATTGAAAATTTCACAATCGTCGTTTGAAAGGTCGCCCAGGGTCCTACGGACATGGATCAAAAGCATTTAACACATTCCGAGTCCTTATCATTCATTATAGAAGCAACCTGTTTGCTGCTTTCGTCTCCAAGAAACTTTCTATAGGACATAAAAATGGATAAATACAGACCCTGTCCATCCATAATCGCAATGTTTACCTCCGATAGCCAACACCCTCCGAGATCTAAACATGCGGTTTACCTGGGTGTTAACATGCTATAGCCAACCTACCATCAAATGTGCGTGGTTCAAAAAAAAGCATTGTAAAATGAAATAAACGTCATTTCAAGTAACTTTTTATCAATGCAAATACAAGTCATGAGACTGCGTCCTTATTCATTTATGCACATATTCCTTTTAATTAAGACAGTGCAATCAATTTAAACCAGCATTTAAACGGGGCACTGTGCATGTATGAGCCACGTCATGAGAAAATCTAGTTTTGTTTGTATGAAATAAACAATGATATATATCAGCCTGCACGACACAGCAGACTGATAAAATTCCTCGTCTCCCTATTTATTCTTTGCAATTTATAAAGCGGATAATAATCCTAAAAGTTAACGCATGTTTGAAATCTTCACAACTGACGTACTTATGCTGACGACAATATTAAAACAACAATTAACATATTCGAGGCGGTGAAATTAACAAAACAATGTGTTTTCATTTTATATAACCTAGATAAATTTTAAAAGCAACATTTGGTTCTAAGAGGAGGGTTTGTAATACATCCTAAGGCGGGGTATGTTGTGGAGTGTTTTCTTCTATCGTACATACATGTACAGATCAAGGAAACTAATATTTTTAAAGTTTATAAGTATTAAAGGTCACATACCACATAAAGAGACCCACGTGTCAATTCTGGAAATACGGTATTAAATTAAATGGCAAAGTCATAAGGATCATCAACTACCGTGTAAATAACGGTATCATCGGCAATAGACTGAGAGATGAGTGTTTTTCCTCAACCATATCGATTACATGTACTAAGAAAACCCATGGTCCAAGAATAAAGCCCTGTGGCACACCAGCCTTTTAAGCACCAGGGAGATGTAGCCCCTGATAGGATGGCAAGCTGTTTTTGTTTTGCAATAGTCAGTAAATCATAGCAACAAGGTGCCATTAATTCCAACAGTTTAAAGTAGAGTGAAGAACGTTGACTTAATGAATGGGGAAACGGTGGTGTGTGGTGTCCACCTAAGCTCGACAATTCTGAGGTTAATGATAATTAAATTTTCAAACGTAAAACATATCTATAGTTGATGTGTTAGTTTTCAGATTAGTTCTCAGATAAATTAGTTATTTAAAAAATCCTTCATTTCATGAGTTTATTGTCATTGTGCTTGTGTGTCTTAAGATCTCAGATATTGTCGAAAAATATGTTCATAACAGTGAATTAATTGATTCAATTGTTTCCCCGTGATGATGCATTGGAACAGTAAGAAAACCATTGTATTTTGACAACAGCAGAATTTAGGACAAAGATTTGGTCAGTAAAATTAATTTAAGATCCCCCCCCCCCCCCAGTGGCTTCGGCTGCTGTCCGTTCAAAGGCCATGGTTTTGGTTTGTTTATTGTTGCTCCTTTTTTGTTTTGTTTTTTTGGATGGGGTTGTTATTGATCGTTGTATTGTAGTGCAGTACTTAGTGTTAGTTCTAGTTTTGCAATCATTTCGCTGAGAAAGAGAGGGTTGCTTCCTTTACTTTACTTGATTTTGATGCCATGTCATCTGAATGTTTGTGTTCTGTTTTACCTTCCTCGTGGTGCCGTTGGATGGTCTGTAGTTTATGATTGTGGCAATTCCTGGTCATACTCACTTACTTTCAGACGGACAGAACGGATACACGGACAGGCACATTCTTGCATAGGGACAGTGCCATATTTGGGAAAGAAATTGTTATGATTAAAAAGGAACTTTCATTCAAAGGACCAGGGATAACACAATTCTCAATGTTGACCATGCCTGAAATGACTTTAAATTTTACAAATAGTGAGCATGCTTTCGCCCTTAATTGTTTTCATTATAATTGTTGTAATCAATAGCTGATAAGCTGTATATGTATTTTGTTGGCTTACACAATTGGAAAAATATCTTATCAAGCTACTACATGTTTAAAATCCTGTTTCGTCTATACTGAGCTGTAGACAGTTGATAAGTGACCTGTATATATCCTTTCATGAATTTAAATTCACACATATAAGTGCCAGAGATAAATGATATTATTTAAACATTTAAGAAAAATGATTAATTATTAAAATAAGTAGTTTCTATAAGTGATGTTTAGATGTTCGATAAAAAAAAAACCTTAGTTGAAATAGCACTTTATGTTCTTAGAGTTCAAGTTTCATCCGTTTCATCACCAGTCAGAGTTTAACTTTACTTGTATATTATGCTACAAATACACGTTTCATTATTTCTCTCGTGATTGAGTCCAAAAATGCCAATAATTAACGCACATTAGTAGTTTCAACTCATATAACGCTATTTTTGCATTAAACTAATTTGATCAAAAGAAAGTAACGTATGTAACAGTAATAAAAGGTACCTAAATGAGTTAAAATTATACTGTTAGTCATTTACTTTCAATTTCAAGATAATATTGATATTTACACTAAAATAGTACTTATTATTTTAGGGTAACATAGTGAACTCTGCAATTGCAGGGTAACATCCCAACCCATAAAGAACTAACATGCATTTTTGTGGCTTATATAATGTGGTTTTTGAAAATTGTAATGTACCAAACTCCTCCTAGGAAGTATTTTGGCAACCCATGGTCTAGTAATTGCACAGGGCTAAATAGTAGTTTATTTGAAATAAAGTAACGTATATAACTGCAATATTGAATGCATATGTTGTTTTAACGCATACTGGCTATTTGCTGCAATCAATTAAGTGATTTTAAGACAATCAGCATGTGGATAGATAAAAAAATCATGCATAGCCTTGTATTTGAACAATAGGATTCGGAGATATGTTTAAGGGTAACGTAGTTAATAAGGCTGTTACACGGTAACGTACCCAGTGCCAGGTGGCCAACATATGTCATTTTGCTTACTGTATAACGTAGTTTTAGAAAATCGTATTGTCCAAAATTACCTTGGGAGGGGTTTATTAGCAGCTCATGGTCTATATTCACGTCAGGACTGCTTTACCCTGCAAGAAGACATCAATAATGACAAAGCCAACTGTCATTTTATGAGGGTGACAGGGCATCAACAAAAATACTTTTTTACTAATCCCTACACAACCAAGTTTTGGAACACGTGCATTCCGCAAAATACCTTCAGTTGGTAAATACATCACTGATAATATGGATTAGGGTCCACACATTTCGGAAATCTCTTCCAAAGCAACTTAAGCCTCGTTTATATGCACAATTTGCACTCTGGTGCAAATTTACTCCCAGGTGCAAAATTGCACCCGGGAGTAAATTTGCACCCCTTATGTAGCGTTCATATGTCAATAAATTGTGTTCATATGTTATTGGATTTGCTATTTAAACATATCGTCACTGCGTTGTGTCCTTGAGCAAGAACATTGATCCTAGCTTAGTACTGGTTCAACCCTGGAAGACCCGTTCCTTTATAACTAAACGATTGTTGATGGGGCGTAAAAAATCAAATCAAACAAAACAAAATCTTTACACATATTACAAATGTTTCAGTTTTACTTATGCGTTAAGAATGTTTCGATTATTAGTCAGTTCAAGATACCGTCGTGTGAGAAAAATGCAACCCCATTTGGTTTTATTTGCTTTATTTATTTATACAATATTTAAAGAGGATAATACATCAGGCATTTGTATCCACGGCCCCCACCTACGGGGATAGCATTGGAATGGCAGGGGTAAGGTGCTGCACAATTACTTTTTGATTGTCCCTGCAGTGCCGGGGAAGTGTGGGGATATAACATTGGGACACTTACCCTGCTGAGATTTTCTGTTGTGTAGGGTATGGCAAAGAGCAGGGTTGTTACCATCAGCTTGTCCCCACAGGGCGGGGCTTATACCAAGGCTCTGGAAAGTGAAAATCATTATCCCCGCCCATTCCCGTAGGTAGGCAAGCAGTGGATACAAATGACTGATGCATAAATGGCACTTATAGAAGCTGTTGCAGCAGTACTAACTAAATATATGACTATCTGGCCAAGAGAGGTGGAAGAACGTAGTGCTTGAGACTTATACATGTACTGATGATCCATGGCTTCCGAATGTCACGGGCTCTGCGACACTGCGCAAATAGCTGCAACGGAATGCGCGTGTGCGATACGTTGTTTCAATTGAACTGCTAGTGACAGTTTGACTTAGGACTGCGCAGAGACGGACAATTGAGAACCTCTTCGTAATAGCAAAATAAACGTCTACGGGTTTGGTCTTCAATTGTTGACGAACTCTTCTAAATCTCTGTTAAGTTTCCGAAGGGAAATGGATCAACCGAGGTTATCAATGGCTACAAGAGGTTTGGATTCTTAATTTGGGGGGGGGGGTAAGATAGAGGGTAGACATATTTTAATTATTGCTCTGTCTGAACATCACGTTGATTACATGAATCGTAAAGGGTGGTCACTCCGTTATTATGCAAGGGGGGGGGGGACCTTTTCACCGATTTGTACATCGGATAGCATGGACTCGTGCATGGCGCCAGGGTTCTGGCAAACTCTGATTTCTATTGCTGAGGTTAGGAAGAGATATTGTTCGGAAATAGAATCGTGCAAATCGAAGCCCAGTGGTAGAGTGTTTGACTCGAGACCGAAGGGCCGCGGGTTCGAGCCTCACCGGCGTCACTGCGTTGTGATCCTTGAGCAAGTCACATTTATCCTAGCTTAGTACTGGTTAAACCCAGGAAGACCCGTCCCGCATAACTGAAAGATTGTTGAGTGGACGTTAAGAATCAAATCAAACAAAACAAACAAACTTAAGGTCATGGCTTCTCTCTGTAGTCACTACTTCATCGGCTATGCCGGGTTGCCACGGAGAACAACTGGAATTTCTGGTCTATGGGCTTCGATTTGCACGATTCTATTTCCGAACAATATCTTCGGTGGAATTTCTGGTTTATGGGATTCAATTTGCTCGATTCTATTTCCGAACAATATTTCTTCCTAACCTCAGCAATAGAAATCAGAGTTTGCCAGAACCGTGGCGCCATGCACGAGTCCAGGCTATCCGATGTACACATCAGATAAAAGATTCCCCCTGCATAATAACGGAGTACCACCCTTTACGATTCGTGTAATCAACGTGATATTCAGACAGAGCAATAATTGAAATATGTCTACCCTCTATCTTACCCCCACAATTTGGGAATCCAAACCTCTTGTAGCCATTGATAACCTCGGTTAAGTCATTTCCCATCGGAAACTTAACAGAGATTTAGAAGAGTTCGTCAACAATTGAAGACCAAAAATAGTAAGTAAGTATGATCAGGAAAATTCCACAATCACAAACCGCAGACAACCCCATGGCACCGTGAGTAAGAGCCGCTCAACCATCACGAGACACCAGGAAGACAAATTAAGTAAAGCAACCAGCTCTCTCTTCCCCATCAAGATGATTGCAATTCTAGAATGGACATAAAGTACCGCACAACAAAACATAGAACAATTACAGACTCCCACAATGGAAGTAACACTAAACAAAAAGTCAACAACAGAACCACCGCCTTAGAACGGACAGCAGCCTAAGCCACCGGGTGGCTGAAATGCATTTTACTGGTACCAAATCTTCGCCCTAGATTCTGCTGTTGTTGAAGTACAAAATGTTCAGCTCGAATGGAGGCCATCTAACTAATGCAATGTATCATCCGTTTCGCACATTCACAAGACGTTTTTTTGCTATTACGAAGAGGTTCTCAATTTTCCAGCTCTGCGCAGTCCTACATTTGTAAGTCAAACTGTCACCAGCAGTTCAATTGAAAGAACTTAACGCACACGCGCATTCCGTTGCAGTTATTCGCGCAGTATGTCGCAGAGCCCGTGACATTCGGAAGCCATGGGTCATCAGTACATGTATAAGTCTCAAGCACTACGTTCGTCCATCACTCTTGGCCAGATAGTCATATATTTACTTAGTACTGCTGCAACAGCTTCTATAAGTGCCATCATGCACCAGTCATTTGTATCCACTGCTCCCCCACCTACGGGGATGGGCGGGGATGATGATTTTCACTTTCCAGAGCCCTGGTATAAGCCCCGCCCTGTGGGGACAAGCTGATGGTTACAACTCTGCTCTTTGCCCAACCCTACACAACAGAAAGTCCCAGCGGGGTAAGTATCCCAATGGTATAACCCCCACACTTCCCCGGCACTGCGGGGACAATCAAATGGTAATTGTCAAGCACCTTACCCGGCCATATCACGGCTATCACCGTTGGTGGGGGCCGTGGTTACAAATGACACGTGTATTATCCTCCTTAAATATTGTATTTATGAATAAAGTAAATAAAACCTAATGGAGTTGCATTTTTCTCACATGACGGTATCTTGAACTTAACACATCGAATTTCTCCTTAAAGTAAAACTGAAACACTTGTGATATGTTTAAAGAGCAAACTCCAATAACATATGAACACAATTGATTACCATATGAACGCTACATAAGGGGGTGCAAATTTACTCGCGGGTGCAATTTTGCACCCGGGGGTAAATTTGCATCAGGGTGCAAATTGTGCATATAAACAAGGCTTTAAGCCTCGTTTATATGTACAATATACACCCCGGTGCAAATATACACCTGGGGTGTAAATTTGCACCTAGGGTGTATTTTGGTCACATAAACGGTGTTTTATGAAAATGCACCCGCGTGCAAATTAGCACGCGGGTGCGAATTTGCTACACCTTTGCAGGTGGTGCAAATTCGGTGGAGCAAATTAGCACCCGAGCGCACATTTGCCCCTAGGTGCAAATTTCGCACATGAACGCAACTTGTTATCACATATGTACAATTTGAGCTTAGACTTTGATAAATTACCCATCTTTTCTATATGAACATGTACATGTGTATGAAAATAAACTATATGAATCAAACTTAAGGTCATGGCTTCTCTCTTTAGTCACAACTTCATCGGCAAGGCCGGGTTGCCACGCAGAACAACTGGAATTTCTGGTCTTTGGGCTTCGATTTGCACGATCTATTTCCGAATAATATTTCTTCCTAACCTCAGCAATGGAAATCAGAGTTCGCCAGAGCCCTGGCGCCATGCACGAGTCCATGCTATCCGATGTACACATCGGTGAAAATTCTCCCCCCCCCCCCCTGCATAATAACGGAGTGACCACCCTTTACGATTCATGTAATCAACGTGATGTTCAGACAGAGCAATAATTAAAATATGTCTACACTCTATCTTACCCTCCCCCATCCCCCAATTTGGGAATCCAAACTTCTTGTAGCCATTGATAACCTCGGTTGAGTCATTTCCCTTCGGAAACTTAACAGAGATTTAGAAGGGTTCGTCAACAATTGAAGACCAAACCCTTTTCACACATTCACGAGACGTTTATTTTGCTATTACGAAGAGGCTCTCAATTGTCCAGCTCTGCGCAGTACTAAGTCAAACTGTCACCAGCAGGTTAATTGAAACACTTTAACGCCACCTCTCTTGGCCAGATAGTCAATATATTTACTTAGTACTGCTGCAACAGCTTCCTTAAGTGTCATTTATGCACCAGTCATTTGTATCCACTGCTCCCCCACCTACGGGGATGGGCGGGGATAATGATTTTCACTTTCCATAGCCCTGGTATAAGCCCTGCTCTGTGGGGACAAGCTGATGGTAACAACCCTGCTCTTTGCCCCACCCTACACAACAGAAAATCCCAGCAGGGTAAGTGTCCCAATGTTATAACCCACACACTTCCCCGGCACTGCGGGGACAATCAAAAAGTTTTTGTCCAACACCTTTTCCCGGCTATTCCACGGCTTTCCCCGTAGGTTGGGCCGTGGATACAAATGACTGGTGTATTATCCTCTTCTAATATTGTATAAATAAATAAATAAATAAATAAATAAATAAATAAATAAATAAATCAATAAATCAATAAAGCAAATAAAACCAAATGGAGTTGCATTTTTCTCACACGACGGTATCTTGAACTGACTAATAATCGAATTATTCTTAATACATCGAATTTCTCCTTAAAGTAAAACTTTTTTATTTGTGATATGTTTAAAGAGCAAATCCAATAACATATGAACACAATTTATTGACATATATAAGGGGTAGCAAATTTACTCCTGGTTGCAATTTTGCACCCGGGAGTAAATTTGCACCAGGGTGCAAATTGTGCATATAAACGAGGCTTAAGATCAAATTGTACATATGTGATAACAAGTAGCGTTCATGTACACCCGGGTGCTAATTTGCTCCACCGAATTTGCACCACCTACAAAGGTGGAGCAAATTCACACCCGGGCGCAAATTTGCACCCGGGTGAATTTTCATAAAACACCGTTTACATGACCAAAATACACCCCAAGTGCAAATTTTCACCCCGGGTGTATATTGGCACCGGGGTGTATATTGTGCATATAAACGAGGCTTAAGACACTTGGTTTCCTTCGCAGGTGCTTGGCTTTTGCACCTAAGCCTAAACTAGAGAATGCAGCACCCATTGTGGGCCCTTACTCAAAACTTCAGATTAATTAAGTAGAGAATGTTAAGAGAACAGCAGCCCGCTGGACCTGCAGGAGATGACGAAATGCAAACAGTGTCTGTGAAATTCTAGATGAGCTTTAGGATTACCTCCACACATCTTTGCTAGGATAATAAAGAACTTGAAAACGGTATGTCTAGTATACTCAGACCAATTGTTCCTTTTTATATGTGTATATTATTTGTCTCGTCCAATGCTCTGTCTACCCTCGATGCCACGGGAAAGTCTGTGACTGTAGCATTTCCTAACCATACCAAATCGTTTGGACGGCGAGATGAAGAGGTTTATGGAGCCCGTGATGCAGTTGTGGATACTTGGAACTGGTTTGGCTTAGTTTTCGACGGACTCAAAATAAACAAACTTTCACTGAGAGTTTACTCTAAAATATCTTAGGCGAGTTATATTTTCTTTAATGAAACAAGTGAATGTGACCAGAAAATGCCACAATCACTGGCCGACCCATAAGAGCAAGAGGCAGAGCTACCGTGAGGCAACGACATATACCAGCATGTGCGCGCAAAAATGTAATCAGCTCTCTGTTCGTCATAAAAACCACCACCTAACACATAATAATAAACTACATCACGAATCCAGGAATGAGTACAAAATCTCCAAAATAGAATGGAAGCAACAATAAGGATATATCAGCGATTACCAGAATATCCATCTTGGAATTGACAGCAGCAGTAGCCAACGGAGATGATTCAATACATCCAAAGTCATTTAGGAACGATACTTTTTTTTATTAAGAGCAAACTATCGTAAACATGTCTTTTTCGTAACAAACATCGCTATTTTCGCCAAAAGGAAACCCTTTAAGCGGAAAGGGGTCAGTTTTGCATATAAGGCTATCCTCTCCTCGGTAGATTGATATAATTTTGTGATGCGGCAAGTTTCAGCTGATTTTGCAAGGCACTATTTTTGATACCTAGGAAAAAATCCGAAATTTGCAAGTCTCACAGCTTGTCAGGCTCAAAATCAAGCAAAAATTTACAAAAGAAGAATTTTACTGTTTATAGCTACATATGTAGTGTACGATTTTCCTTACATTATAAAGCATATAGTTAAATCTGCGTCTGATTGTAAAACTGTTTTGGGTTTGTACCACTACAACAAAAATATATTTTTAAACATGATACAAACGTTTTATGTAATGGTCAGATATAATGATCAAGACGTTCATAAAAAGGCTTTAAACTACTTCCAACAGTCAGCATTTTTATAACCCAACCCATCTAAATTAAAGACTATAGAATCTTAGGTAAAAAAGTAAGTCTTTGCTTCAAACACATGTATTATGGCTAGATCTCTACATACACAGTATCATTGAAACCTGATAATACGTTCATAACGGTCAAACAAAATAAACTAAAAAGGTATTTAACAAATAGGAAACGATAAGAAACTGCTTATCATTGTGACGTGCTTTTGTTCCACTTTCTGTTTTAGAAAAGAGCACTGTTAGAATGTGTGGACAACATGGGCAATAAATAAGCAAGAGAATAAATAAGAGTTGATCTTTGGCCGAGAAGCCAGTCAAAACATGTTACAAAACCCAGAGAATCTGTAATCACAATATAAGACCTCCAAGAGATTATATCTGGAGATTCAGTGTGAGGTTGATTATCAATGGCGGCTTCCATGGTTCCATGGGAATTTTACCGTGGTAGGCCTGTCCTCCTATCTATAGTTTTTAAGCTTTGACAGCTGGACAAAGCTACAGTTTACAGTTAAGGTTTATTGAGTTGTATTGTTCTATCTGTGGCTGAGATTGTAATCATGTCCCGGGTTATACCCACGGTAATTACTTCGCTGGTTCTCTTGCTATTGGTGGATGTTTCAGAGGAAGCATCGCAAGGTACAGTTATATTATGTAACATGTCTTAGATCTCTTTCATGTTTAACAAGAAAAACTATAACATGAAATAATCATGTTATATAGGGGCGTTTTTGTGTTTTCTCTTAAAATGCTGTTTTCCAGATTATGAAAGGGCAGTAGATATTTATTTAGTATATGTGGCTTTTTTTCTCTAAAGATAGAATTCAGATTGTGTCTACCACATGATTGATGGCATCAGTGACCTATACTGACGGACTTTAAAAAACGCAACACTTGGATAACAGCTTTCATTTATGTCTCGAAAAAGAATGCAGAACAATGATTTTGATATGCAATCAAGTTAAAGAGCATTCATTTGTTAGTAAAACATGGAAAACTTGTCCAACTAAGATGAACTTAATGCATTAAAATATAAACTTTTTGAGATGGGGGTCAACTGTTTCATGTGACAAAATGTTATGAATGAAAGATTCCCTACTTCTTTAAATAAAGAAACACTAGAAGCATCAAATTTGTATCATGTGCTTTGTTAGTCATCGAGGAATTACTCTCACATTGATTGGCAATTCTGCGATACAGCTTATTTGCGTATATGACGTTTCTCTGGGTGTACCCTTTCATTCAAAAGCTTAAAATCTCCTCTACTTAAGAAATGTTCAAAAGGCGGCTAAATTCATAAGGAGCAAATAACGTCGTCCAGTTTAGTTGTACATTTAAAACTAAAGTGATTGCTGAAGAAGCCAACTCATGATGACATTATCGAAGCAAAGGAAGTTTACATTCAACAGTCTTTTGGAAGATATAAGGGGAAGTTAGTGTTGCATAATTAAAGCCCGTCATATATATATATAGGTCACTGGTGGCATGGAGGTTTAGCAATTGTATCTACGTTTTATATTGATTAGCGTATTTAGCCACCAAAAATAACGTGGTTAGCGATTTTTAGGTCTAAAATTTAATGAGTTTCTGCCTAATGTCCCTATTCCACACAGACCACGAATCACCAAGAAGTGAAAAATATTATGATTCGTGTATGTAATTTTCAACCCATTCGTGATGTTAAACGGTCAGTAACGATACAGGTTAGACACAGTTAGAATATTCGTGGAATTTTGCTGGATAAAAATGAATGTCGGTGAACTGTCTTGTAAGTGAACTGTCATGATTCCCTTCTTAAACTCTCAAAAGAAAATACAAGTATATTGGCTTCGAGTTAAAATGTATAAATTAATATTTTTTGTTGTTTGTAGGTTTATAACTATGCACGGATCAAGGATTTTCGTCAATGGGGGGTCTAGGCTCAGCCGACAGAATAAACCTTTGACAACGTTTTTTATTATTTTCTATTTGGCTTAAGTCCTCAACTTATTTTCAGTTATACTGAGTTTTTTTAAGGAAAACTATAATTTCTATAGGTTCCAGCTCGGACCGAGGTTCCAGTTGGGGTCCAACATTTTCCAAAGGTGGGGGGGTGTCCAACTTTTTTTCCAGGGGAAGTGGGGGTCAACGCTGATTTCTATAGAAACCTTGTGATTTTCCAGGGGGTGGGGGCGGGGGTCTAAACCCCCATATCCCCGCCCCTCTGGATCCGCGCATGCTAACTCTTGATCTTATAATTACTAGCACTTATGTATCGGACCATGCCGTGTATTTAAACCAAAGACCAGTTTTCACTGGTATGACGAACGAATTTTACCTAAAAAACTGTTTACATCCGAATTTTTATTATTTTGTCGTCTTAAAGATCCTAAAGACTATAATGCATCAAAAATATATTGAATTTACTGAAATTTCTACGAGAAATCCACAAGCTAAACGTAGGTCCCCGTAAAATTGGTTCCGGATCACTGACATTGGTCCTGGCTTTTATACTTCCCACCTAGATGTCAGTTTTAATTGTCTCCCTTGATTGACCTATTTTCAGTCTTAAAATTAACGCTTATTATCTTCTCTGACAAGTTATTGAATACTAAAAACGACAATTAAACCTCATATTGGAGTCTTTTAAAACTCAAACTCCATTAATTATACTTTAAAAACAATTTATAATAGTAGAATTTAGCCTTTCAGTGTCTCAATCGGCTCCGGGATCGGCTCCTAGGTGGCGTTTCACCATTTTGTAAAAACTGCATTATTTTGCGTAACATCAGATGTGAATTCAATGGAAAATATTAAATACGTCTGAAAAAATACTTTAGATTCAATACTTATAAAGAAACACCTCACATGATCATTTTTATATGAAACGCTTCATGATCATTTTATATGCAGATTTTTTTAAAACCACGCCCACCTTTGATTGACAGAATAATAGAAACATATGGAGACTATAGAGTACTAATTTGAGCATTGCGTAGTCTGTGAATACTGTCTATGAATTCGCATTTATATCTTTGTATTTATCAATAAGTTCGCCCCAGAAAAATAACGTTAAATAATTTATATGTTTTTTTAAGAATTACAATACCTAATTTTAAAAACAAATCGACTAGGTTTTCATGCAATAAAAAGTTTATTTCTAAAAGGGCGAAATTAGAAGGTCAATAACATTTAAAGGCTAATGTGAAGTAAATGCATAAAATAACGATGTACAGTACAATGCAATAATATACGACATAGAAAAAACACAATTTCTTGAAAATACTAAAGCGTAAATATATAATGCTTTAATACGAGCCAGCTTTTGATACTGATTATATAAGAACATCCGTAAAGTGAATACATGTATCCTTTTGTCAATAAACATACAGATGCCCTTTTTGAGGGATGACTAATGATAATGTATCTCAAAATTTCCCATGGAAGCTGTCTTTGATAATCTACCTCACACTGAATCTCAAGATATAAATATCCTGAAGGTCTTATATTGTGATAATCACACAGATTTTCTGGGTTTTATAATGTGTAAATCTGTAACGTCTGAACTTGCAGTCACTTGATTAGTCGATATCGATGTTGCCAGATGTTATTTCTTTGTCGAATTCAATTTTTGTCGTTTTATGTAATCTTAATTCTGGCTCTCCAACTCGTTGTGACGTTGTACCTTAAAGGCGTTTATTACATGTATTTTAGTAAGCCGAAGATTTATGTGGGACATGATGACCTTGATGTTTGACCCTCAACATCGATGTCTAGAATGTTACAACTGCAACTGTCATTGGAAGTCACACATCACCGAATGTTCAGGTAAGGTACAACATCGATGTCTAGAATGTTAAAACTGAAGCTGTCATTGGAAGTCACACATCACCGAGTGCTCAGGTAAGGTACAACATCGATGTCTAGAATGTTACAACTGCAACTGTCATTGGAAGTCAAACATCACCGAGTGCTCAGGTAAGGTACAACATCGATGTCTAGAATGATACAACTGCAACTGTCATTGGAAGTCACACATCACCGAGTGTCAGGTAAGGTACAACATCGACGTCTAGAATGTTACAACTGCAACTGTCATTGGAAGTCACACATCACCGAATTTTCAGGTAATATACAACATCGATGTCTAGAATGTTTCAACTGCAACTGTCATTGGAAGTCACACATCACCGAATGTTCAGGTAAGATACACCATCGATGTATAGAATGTTACAACTGCAACTGTCTTTGGAAGTCACACATCACCAAGTGTTCAGGTAAGGTACAACATCGGTGTCTAGAATGTTACAACTGCAACTGCCATTGGAAGTCACACATCACCGAATGTTCAGGTAAGATACACCATCGATGTCTAGAATGTTACAACTGCAACTGTCATTGGGAGTCTTACATCACCGAATGTTCAGGTAATATACAATATCGATGTCTAGAATGTTTCAACTGCAACTGTCATGGAAAGTCACACATCACCGAATGTTCAGGTGAGATACACCATCGATGTCTAGAATGTTTCAACTGCAACTGTCATTGGAAGTCACACATCACCGAATGTTCAGGTAAGATACACCATCGATGTATAGAATGTTACAACTGCAACTGTCTTTGGAAGTCACACATCACCGAGTGTTCAGGTAAGGTACAACATCGGTGTCTAGAATGTTACAACTGCAACTGTCATTGGAAGTCACACATCACCGAATGTTCAGGTAAGATACACCATCGATGTCTAGAATGTTACTACTGCAACTGTCATTGGGAGTCTTACATCACCGAATGTTCAGGTAATATACAATATCGATGTCTAGAATGTTTCAACTGCAACTGTCATGGGAAGTCACACATCACCGAATGTTCAGGTAAGGTACAACATCGGTATCTAGAATGTTACAACTGCAACTGTCATTGGAAGTCACACATCACCGAATGTTCAGGAAAGATACACCATCGATGTCTAGAATGTTTCAACTGAAACTGTCATTGGAAGTCACACATCACCGAATGTTCAGGTAAGATACACCATCGATGTCTAGAATGTTTCAACTGCAACTGTCATTGGAAGTCACACATCACCGAATGTTCATGTAAGATACACCATGGATGTCTAGAATGTTTCAACTGCAACTGTCATTGGAAGTCACACATCACCGAATGTTCAGGTAAGATACACCATTGATGTCTAGAATGTTTCAACTGCAACTGTCAATTGAAGTCACACATCACCGAATGTTCAGGTTAGATACACCATTGATGTCTAGAATGTTTCAACTGCAACTGTCATTGGAAGTCACACATCACCGAATGTTCAGGTAAGATACACCATCGATGTCTAGAATGTTTCAACTGCAACTGTCATTGGAAGTCACACATCACCGAATGTTCAGGTAAGATACACCATCGATGTATAGAATGTTACAACTGCAACTGTCTTTGGAAGTCACACATCACCGAGTGTTCAGGTAAGGTACAACATCGGTTTCTAGAATGTTACAACTGCAACTGTCATTGGAAGTCACACATCACCGAATGTTCAGGTAAGATACACCATCGATGTCTAGAATGTTACTACTGCAACTGTCATTGGGAGTCTTACATCACCGAATGTTCAGGTAATATACAATATCGATGTCTAGAATGTTTCAACTGCAACTGTCATGGGAAGTCACACATCACCGAATGTTCAGGTAAGGTACAACATCGGTATCTAGAATGTTACAACTGCAACTGTCATTTGA
Source organism: Loripinus fragilis (assembly GCA_964019695.1). NCBI lineage: Eukaryota > Metazoa > Mollusca > Bivalvia > Lucinida > Lucinidae > Loripinus > Loripinus fragilis. Next base: position 41,082,262 of record OZ026531.1, on the reverse strand, counting down.
AGTCACACATCACCGAATGTTCAGGAAAGATACACCATCGATGTCTAGAATGTTTCAACTTAAACTGTCATTGGAAGTCACACATCACCGAATGTTCAGGTAAGATACACCATCGATGTCTAGAATGTTTCAACTGCAACTGTCATTGGAAGTCACACATCACCGAATGTTCAGGTAAGATACACCATCGATGTCTAGAATGTTTCAACTGCAACTGTCATTGGAAGTCACACATCACCGAATGTTCAGGTAAGATACACCATTGATGTCTAGACTGTTTCAACTGCAACTGTCAATTGAAGTCACACATCACCGAATGTTCAGGTTAGATACACCATCGATGTCTAGAATGTTTCAACTGCAACTGTCATTGGAAGTCACACATCACCGAATGTTCAGGTAAGATACACCATCGATGTCTAGAATGTTTCAACTGCAACTGTCATTGGAAGTCACACATCACCGAGTGTTCAGGTAAGATACACCATCGATCTCTAGAATGTTACAACTGCAATTGTCATTGGAAGTCACACATCACCGAGTGTCAGGTAAGGTACAACATCGACGTCTAGAATGTTACAACTGCAACTGTCATTGGAAGTCACACATCACCGAATGTTCAGGTTATATACAACATCGATGTCTAGAATGTTTCAACTGCAACTGTCATTGGAAGTCACACATCACCGAGTGTTCAGGTAAGATACAACATCGGTGTCTAGAATGTTACAACTGCAACTGTCATTGGAAGTCACACATCACCGAATGTTCAGGTAAGATACTCCATCGTTGTCTATAATGTTTCAACTGCAACTGTCATTGGAAGTCACACATCACCGAATGTTCAGGTTACTGTCGGGCCTATAGATAACATTGTGTAATGAAAAATATAATGCTCTTATTTCTCATACCAAATCATATAATTGTGGTATTAGAAAGTACTATCTCGATGAGACGGTTATTCTGAGCACCAATGGATCCAAAAAGTTTTGTCAAAGGGGGTCCACCTTCAAAATTTGAATAGGGATACAATGTCACGAAGTTCATGTTATTTACGCAATATTTTATAACGTACATTTGCACATTCGAATGAGCCAACAGTCTGCTAACACATGTTCTATGCATCATTGATGCATTTCATATCATTAAATCAAAATTTAACTACAGACGTTTCTCTCATAGCGAAACAAAAGCAGCTAAATTTGAACATGAAGTGTTCGATTACTATACAGATCACGGAAATTAACGAATCCCATCATTTTTCTATAAAATATGAAAACATAAAATGACACTATCGTCAGGTTGAGTGGATGATTCTAAGTGATGAACTTTCCAAACACAGTTAATACAGGCGTATGTTTCTGTTTGGCTGATCATTGCTTTCTACATTCCAGGTTGGAGCCCTGATTGTGTTTTCATCGTAGATGACCAGGATTGCTCAGGTTTGTTAGTTTAAAAGTTTTCGTTTATTTATCCCTTTTATGCCAAATTTATTTTCCAATCCTTATCAATTGGACGAAAATATTTCCAATTCTAGGGTTGTCCGTGGGTTTTTTTCATTTTAATTCGAATTTTAAAAGAAACTTCTGTAAACAAACAGTGGAGAACCAGATCAGACGCCGCGTCTTGCGGCGTCTGATCTGGTTTTGCACTGTTTGCCGATGTCCCACAAAAAGGACGCTAGGCTTACATGGGTTAATTACATATAGCGCTAAAACAAACATCAAGTGGGTAATACCAGGGAATGCACAATCATAAATTATTGACCAAGGACTGGCAACATGGGGAAGATACATTAGATCATAGTATAGACACACAAAGATGCATACATGAAAGTAAGAAAACAATAAGAATAGAATAACCATGTCACGATGTTTTTTTATATAACTTTTATTTCACAATATATTTCTTTATACATTTCTAATCTATATAAAATACATATATATATATATATATATACTATTTTAAATATATATGAGAGAGAGAGAGAGAGAGAGAGAGAGAGAGAGAGAGAGAGAGAGATCTTATTATGCAATCTATTTCATTTTTTAGATATTAGCTATCAGCTACCGCTCAGTATTTTATTTGGCTCGGTGTGAATCATTTATCATTGTCTCACTTTTATGCTGATTATAGATACAATGTCTATTGTTGGCATAGATGGTGTATCGTTGTTAAGATTAACATCATCAATAATTTGGCTTTTGGCCTTATTTTGCTAACGTAAAAACGGTGTTTGCACTCCGCAATTGTGATGATCCAACAGCTATACGCCCGAATGGAGAAGGAAAATGCTTCCTCTATTAGCGTGCAGTATAAGCGTAGACATTTGAGTTTGTGCATTTTTTCTCTTACCTATTATTCTGATGATTATTATTATTATTATCATTATTATTATAATTATTATTGTCTTGATAATTGTTAAAATGATTGTAGAATGGGGTCCATTTTTCAAAAATTTAGCTATTTTATTGTTATTGTTTGCAATATACCTTTCTCATTGGAATTTGACTTTGAGCATAGAAATAAAAGAATTTATGTTTAATTGTTTGGCCGAGAATTTATTTTTATAAATGTAGTGTGTTGCGACGACCATTATGTAATTCTTTAATATACATTTCCCCTGGTATGAAAATAAGATACCCTTTTTATCCAGATTAATTTACATTTTGCATCAGCCATATATGTAGAGATTGCCAAAATTCTTTGACTTTATCGTATTCAACATATAAATGTAAAATTGTTTCTGGTTCCCGATTGCAATAAGAACATAGATTATCTTCGACTTTTCTTATTTTATGCAAGAAGGTTTTTGTAACAAGGATTTTATTATTAATTTTAAATTGAAAATCCTTTAGAGTTACTTCGCTTAGATCGTTTACATTTGTATTGTACCTATTCCATTCTTGATCATTGATATATCCCATCTCATTTATCCATTATTCCTGCCTAGTAATTTGGTCCACTTGTATTAGTTGGTCGTAAAATGTTCTACACCCCTTTTTTTCTTTAAGTAAATTTTGCACATATATATTGCATGTAACACTATATTTCGTCTAGATAGAAACCAGTCTATTGTTTATAATCACCATGTCACGATGTCATAAAACTTTTTACGTACTCCACTCAACTCAACTGAGCATGAATTTTATCATGATCATAAATGTTAAAATGCCACTAATTCTTGGTATTTAAACATTTATTAGCATAATAAACATTTATTAGCATAATAAATACAACATCTGAAAGTTTGAAAGCAAGAAAAGTCTTCAATTTTCAGCATTTTAGTTTTTATGAGATGTTGGAATTTCAGAACTCAGTTAAGTTGAGCATGAAGAAAGTTTTATATACTCGGGGCCAGGTGTCTTTGCCTCAGCGAGATAAATGTCGATTAATTATCTTCATTGAGTTTTAAAGATTAATGCTGATAGGCCTTGAGCTGGCTATAGGCCCCACCAAGGGGGAATTTTGTACACTATGATTTTCTGAAATTACATTAGATAAGACACAAAACAAAAGTTGTTAGCCTTCTGAGAGTGGCAGCGTTAACGTGTAACATAAGGTTATATGCGTTACCCCCCCCCCCTGAAATAGCATAAAACGTCCCTGATAACGTCTCGGCCATGACATGTTCGTACATATTTGCATGCTGATACAGGTTTGTGAACTTCTTATAACACAGTTACATATTTTTGGTATTAATTTTATAAATGTCTTGAGTTATTACCGTTGTATACGTTACTTAGTGTTTCCTGCCTTTCAAAATTTTATAGACGATACTATGATTTGATTTCTAAATTCCAAGTTGGCCTTAAATCTCTCTTGCGCCAAGGACTTTCGGAACCTGATTTCTATGGTGACTTGGTGTATAAGTTGAAGAAGATTGTTGGCTCTAATAATTTTTCAGCGCAGTTCATTAAAATAATTTCCCATTATAAAAAGATTGGCTATAACATTAATGTATTGCAACAGACTGCATGCTTGGTAGTCAACCCAATCACGGTTGGCAACTTTGCTTTCCTCTTTAATTGCACGCCGGTGGGTCGGACTTCAGACTCTATGATGGTCCGACTTAAAGACTTATCTATTGATGTGATGGTAGGGGCCTGATGCTTTGGCTGTTTGTCGGGCCCACCGGGGTTTACCTGTTGGATTTCTTTTGCTCCGGTATTCAGTTTAATTTACTGTTGAGTCCTTATCCTTGCTTTATCTCCTTGTTATATCTTGATTTATATGTTTTAGGAGATGATGCATTGATAAGTTAGGGGTCTTTCATGCAAACCAAATATCTATGTGTCTTGATCCACATCTGAATTAAGGGTGAGGTTGGCGCCGTTAAACCGGTTTAAGCCCTCCAGTAAAATATTTTACTGACCGTTCCAAGGCGGTACTTCTTTTGTGGATCTTTTATGTTTTTGTTCTGTCTTGTGTTTGCTTTGTTTTGTGCGCGTCTGTTTATATGTGCTTTGTGGTCACCTGCTGGGAAAGGGCTGACCTCTTGGCTCTCGTTTGTGGTGTCTTCTGTGAGTTTGTCACTTTCCCATTGGTATCCTGGGTCAGGTGTGGTACTTGATTGTATCGATTCCTGATCTTTGCACCATTACTTACTTTTATTTCCGAGTATCAGTATGGTATTTAATGACTATACGTGTATTACATCTGTCACAGAATATATAGTAAATCTGTAAGGCTGCTACTTACATGTTTTAAAGTTCTTTATTATGGTCGCTTTCACTATTTTGCAGGCCCATGTTACGTATGTTACCCTCAAAATAGTATTTAACATTCAAGTTAATGTCTGTAACAAGCCCTGTTTATACTTAATTGCATGCTGGCACAGGTTTATGTACTTATTTTAACAAGGTTTACCTATTTTATGTATCCTTTTATTAAAAGTCTTTAGCTTTAACTGTTATGTGTGTTACCAAACGATACATAAGTTATTTTATCTATCTGTATAGCAATTGTTTACTATACATGTATAAAGTCTGTCAGAGAATTTAGAAAATTTAGAAAGCGGAAATAAATTGAAGTTCCTTAGTAATTTATGGTGACTTAAACAATTATATAATGTGATCTATGATCGCTGTTTGCTTACATAAACAGTAGATGCCATGCATTCAAATCGGAAGTTCTGAAAGACAGTAAATGTGAAACAGCTCAGTTCTGGGCAAGGTATATGGACATAATTCAGATGGTGTTGACACTGATTAGGGCTACAAGGAAAACAACTTTGAATTGCATGTCAGCTCTATCTGTATGCCTTGTTCCCAATGTTCATTGCACACGATCACATCAACTACGCACAATATGTACCTGTATAACTGATTACACTCCTAAATTTGTCTGATACACATCGCAGATGCAAATACCTTCTTGAACAAAATGAGTTTCGTGTGTCAAAATAATTGGCTATTTGCTTGAGAAATGCTTTTGACATAACTATCAGGCAAACAATAAAGAGGTATTATAGGTTTCAGCAGTTAGAACTACGCTTCATACTACAAATGGAATGGTGTATTACTCACCGCATCAGAGCTCAATATATTGAAACAACTCTTCAATGCATTGAAATGATATATTCAATCTGTTCAGATGCAAAGACGGACGAGTACTAGAGGCAGTTTCTGACTTCACCAATTCTTTTAGTTCTACTTTTGAAGACAATGAACTGTATTTTTTGTGTTTTGGTGTTCCTGCTAAGCCTGTCATAGCTAAGGATCTTATTGAGGCTGATGACATTGGTAGGACTTCCTTGTCTCACATTTAGTTGTAAATCTGTATTTCACAACCCCTTAAAATGCTACTAGCTAATAAAAAGTTGAGGCTTGCGAGGTCAAGAAGTAATTGTCCAATTTACAAAAGGTAATCAGCCAGATGAGAGCTTAAAGGAGCGTCTTTAGTCAGCATGACCTTCTTTATATTGGTCACTGTCAACTACTGATAGAATTTCAACCAAAACTGACACAACTTGGAATCACACATTGAACCAACATTAGATTGGCCATGTAGTGCTGGATAAAGCTTTCATGGTAATGCCATACTACAGAGCATAATAGCTTTTCATGTCACCTTCAAGGATCTGATGGAACCAGTATTCAACCAGGCACTAAAGGCAGGGCATGTTGGTTTTGTCACTCATACATATATACAAAGTATAAGCAGCAGTCTATAACGTCTTACAAACATTCTCGCAGAGGATAACCTGGGTGTTTTGTTCAACACTGGTGTATGCAACAAAAGGTGCTCCTTCTGAATGTCAACTACATTGGTCAGAACATGGGGAAGAGATCTACAGTCATACACTGTTTAACAGAGTGTGACACTACCAATGAGCCAATGTGTTAGTACCACAGAAAGGTTGTTCCTATCAAACTAATAGAGAATCCCTCCCCACTAGTTCATCTACATTCTAAGCAGGGTAGAAAAACAAACAAAGAATTGCTCAGGCACTCATCAGTGACATGAGGCCCTAACAAGTGCTATTTATGTAAATGAGAATAAGCTGCAGTATGACATGTTTCTGAAAAAAGTTCCAAAGCCATACTCATATACTGACTATTTCATATGGTGTGAACATGAGCTTACTTACATCCTGCTTTTCTGTCCTTAAGATGTACATACAAAGATTGAACTATCAAGTCTTTCTCATGAAACAAGTGGGTCTTTCCAGATATGGACAAAAAGTGTGGAAAATAAATGGGAAGGAAATGTAGTACCTCTGGGTGAAAGAAAACTCGATTGTACCCTAACGAAAGAGCCACAGAATTGTATTTCACATTGTGTGATATGGAGTTACCATGTTCAAAACTCAACAACACAAACCTTATAAAAGAAAGAAACATACAATTTGCAGTTTTCAAAAGGTACATAAACATTCTTTAATACAAAATAAATTATGAAGCACATTCACATTTAAAAAATATCAAACTATATTAGTGTCATAAATCATTTATATAGGAATAATGAAAAAAAATGTAACATGAGTAACACTTTGGATGCATATTTGTTTTCAAAAGTCCATATCTGTGATGCAAAAATAGCTTACTTGGATGTTATAGCCAATTTGGAAATCTTACCCAATGGTTCGCACTTTTCAGAAGTCATGTCAATTACTGAAGTTATCAAAGATGTTAATGGGTTATATATGTTATTGGCTGTTACAAGGTAATGGTGCCATTACCAGAGTGCTGGCATAATGCAAACTCCTTGCAAGATAAATCTGCAAGAGGATTAATAAGCTGTATTGGAAAATTCTTTAAACCTTTGGATAATATACGAAGAGTTGCTAGCTTGGCAAGAAACAGCTCTATAACTTCTACCTAATGGGGTTTCTTTGATCTTTGTAAGTTGTTACTCGCATCTTGCACTGTATGTTACAAACTTTCTATTAGTATTATGTTAACTATATTTGATGTCTCTATAAAAGAAAAGAGGGTTTATGGTAGTTTATGTTTTGAGTTACTTCCTCAGCAAACGTGCCATAGTAAAAAGAAGTATGTGGACCTGTGCCAACATGCAAATAAGTAAAAGCAGGTCGTAATGGAGACCTGATCTTAAACGTTTAATGGTATTCAGACAGTAACGTATGTAACCTAGGATGTTTAATAGTGCAAGACACCGTAATAAGGAACTTCAATTTATTTGAATGGCAGCCTTATAGATTTGATAGTTTTACTGAAAAATGTAATACATGTAAAATCAATAATTGCTATACTGATACTTGGAAATAACATATGAAGCACCAAGTAACATATAACAACGGCCAAAACTCAAGATATTTATAAAATAAATGCTAAAATTATGTACAGTGTAACTGTGTTAAAAGAAGTTCGTAAACCTGTGCCAAACTTCCAAAAAATTTGAATATGTCATGTTGGAGACACGCTAACGCTGCCACTCTCAGAAGGCTAACATATTTCATTTTGTGGCTTACGTAATGTAGTATTTGGAAATTATAGTGTACGAAAATTCCCTGGGTTGAAGGGGGTCTACAGCCAGCACAGGGCCTAGAGATTTAAATTTTACATTTTTGTGTAATATGGGGCTACCATGTTCAACATCTAATTACTCAAAAAGTATATAAGATAGAAACGTAATGTTTGCAGTTTTGAAATGGTAAATAAAAATTCTTAAATATAATATCAAATTAATTAACATATTAAATCAAGCTGGTTTTAATAATAATTAAGACAAAACTATATTAGATTAATTTATCATTTAAAAAGGGACTCACTGGAAAAATGTTACAGACACTACATTGGGAATGACTATATTTGTTTTCAAATGTCAATATCTGTGGCACTGTAATACTTACTTAAAAAGAATGTTAATTATCAAATATTTTGTAGGGTAACGTATGTAACAGGTTGTTACAGCTTAACGCTGCCATTGTCAGAATGCTAATATGTTGCAAAATACTTGCAAGACATTGGGCTTTAAGAAAAATATGGTCTGCAAAATTCCCCCTGGGGGGGGGGTAAACCATATCCAGCCAGTGGCCTATGAGTATTCCAGCACCTAAGGACCAATGTATCATTTCTTCTACTTCAGTTTGAATCAGATTCTAAGTAATGGCAGGCCAGGTACCGTTTACTCTCAATAGCTTTTCAACCAACCTTTTAATGATTGTGATTTCTTCAGTTCCTTACCATACCGATGGAGGCTGGTCCGCATGGAGTTCATGGAGTAAGTGTTCTGGAAGTTGTTCATCAGGCTCATCTTTATTTGGACGCCAACAACGAAACCGCCAGTGTAACAGTCCAGTCCCACATAATTGTGGAAAAGACTGTAATGGCACACATACAGACTCGAGAAGTTGTGATCCATGTAATCCTATAAGTAAGTATCCATTTTCGTTTATTATATAATCTATGAATAAACAACTTTTGATTGGCCCAGATGCATATCCACTCGAGTCAATAAAACTACTTGTTATATGACTGGAGAGAATCCTGTCTCCTGATTGGCCCAATTTGTCTTCATAAATCTCTATGTCTACCTGAAAACTGGTCTAAACTGGCTCAGAGGGTGATATAGGATGAAATCCAGCTCAAACTAGTTTCCAGAAGTTAATATTTTTGACACTTCTGCAATATCACCCTCTAGAGAGCTAAAAATAGCATGATGAGTATAAAACAAGCATGTGCTGCATGAAATTGACATTATTTGCTGTTTCACATCCCAACAGGTAAATTAAGGACTTTCATGAATTTTAACAACTGTTTTGTTTTGTTTTGTTTGTTCATTTACCTTTGTTTGAATAAACAAAATGTAAAAAAAAGTTTTATGATTAAATTTTACATTCCACGTTCAGAGAATTAATATACATTTCAAATTGCAAAATACTACATTAAAATATTTTAATAACAGTTGATAAAACTTGTTAGGAAGTCCTTAGGTTGAAAGTTGACTTCAACAACAAAAAAGAAAGTAGAAAATTTTTATTCTTAGTTGAAAAGTCATATAACAAAACAGTTATTGACTTCAATTTCGGTAGACATGAGGATTTATCTACCCTTAAAAGTGATATTCACCTCGGCCTAGCGGCCTCGGTGAATTATCACTTTTTCGGGTAGATAAATCCTTATGTCTACCTCATTGAAGTCAATAATTGTATAATATTGCATGGTTTTTGGACGTGACGTCGAAAAGCACACGGCACGAGGTAATATTGCATGGCTTACGGGAAGTGACGTCAGAACGTCAAGTTATTTCGCATGATCCATCCGTAACGTCAATGGTTTTAACGGTATAAAATGACAGGAACTGCATAACATTTATAATAAAACAATTGTTGACTTATGTTTCGGTAGACATGGAGTGTTATTGAACACTAAACTTAATCATATTGACCTCCGCTCCGCGTCGGTCAATATGACGTTTACTGTTCAATAACACTCCATGTCCACATCAACATAAGTTAATAATTGTATAATATTTACTAAATTGAATTACGTTATTTTTTCGGTTTAAATGGCTGTAACGTTTGCATTCGCTCAAACCAAAGTGACACAAAAGCTTGGACCTTTAATATTGTAGAATAAGGAAGCCTAGGGTACTTGTACATGTAGGTATTGATATATGTGAAACAACAAAAGCTTATCTATTAATGTACAATTTCATGTATATAAAACGTCTAAAGACCTCAAAATTAGATGAGCTTGAGTGTGTGCTCGTGTTTTGATTTAGCAAGTTGAGGAAAGAAGGTATTTTTAATGTCCTTTCTGGGTTTTCCATCATTTCGCTGAGGAAGAGAGAGCTGATTGCTTTACTTTAATTGTGTTCTTGCTGTCGCGAGGCTGTTTGTGTTCTGTGTCTCTTCTTGCAGTGCCGTTGGTCTGTGAATGTGGTATTTCCTGGTCATACTCGCTAGTTTTTCATAATGTCTTTTTAATTCAAAAAGTAAGTGAGTATGATCAGGAAGTACCAATATTACACACTTCAAACCAACCCACAGCACCTTGAGGATGAGCCACAAAACATTAACAGTAACAAGACATAAGAAAGACAATTAAAGCAAAGTAAATAAATATTTCTTCCTCGTCAAGATGATTGCAAAACTTTAAAAGACACAAAGTAATGCATTCTAAAACGATGACCGACACAGAACCCCAACAAATAATAGGACGTATATAAAACAGTAAATTACAACTACAGAACCACAGCATTAGAACGGATTGCAGCCTAAGCCACCAGTGGGGGGGGCTTAAATGCATTTTACGGGCGCAAAATCTGGCGCAAAATTTAAAGCTCGCATGAAGGGTTCAACGCAATGTATCATCACAGCAGCCAACAATTACCAAAAACTTTTTTTCTTATTTTGAAAACAAAAAGGTACATGCGTTAAGAGGCTATTTTGGCCCACCTAGGAGGCTAGAAAATAAAAATTGTTTTCAGCATTTTCTTCTCATTAGTTTATTAGAACAATAGCCCAAGAGCAATTATCTGGTATCAATTTGACTTTTTTTAGCAACGGTTGCTATGGTAACAAAAATTGCCACCAAAATAGGCTGAAAACAGGAAATTGGCTATTTGGAGCAAAATTGAGACATTTGACAGACCAATTAACATAGAGCACAAGCAAATACCCAAAAAAAATTTTTAACAGATGATGAGAATTATGAAGGCACACAACATATTTTTTTGTATTTAGCTGTGCTGATATCTAATTCTTTAAAAAAAGCCATCTCCAAAGGCCTTATATTAGGTCCAAAATGGCGATTTCTCTATTTAAAGCCTGTTTTGTCGGCCATTTTTGTTACCATAGCAACCATAAAGATAAACCAATCAGAAGAAATTGTAGAAAAGCAACAATCAGATTTTAGCTCCGGGGGGGGGGGGGCAAAATAGCCCCTTAATGCACGTACCCCTTTGTCGTTTAATATGTTAAAAGAGTACCTTTCAAAGGTGTCAGCTTTCTGCCTCAAATCATAAATGAGCCGCGGCATGAGATTTCCAACAATTTGACATTTTGACAAGTGTAGACTCCGACGAGCCTCTGCAGCCTCCTTATGAGCATAGAAACTCCAAATGGTGTTCAGTCAGTAGCTTAACAATCATAGAATACTCAAGCGACTAGCAAAGGCTCTGACCAGACTGCACGTATGTGCAGGCTGATCTGAGGCTTTGCTAGTCGCACATACCATATTGTTGGAAATCTCATGCACTGGCCCAAATGTTTTTTTCTTTGCTTCTTTTGATAGCCACAACGATGCCAGTATTTTCCCAGGCACCAACAGCAACCACGCCGCCCACACAACCACCCATGATGCCGACGATATGTAATAAATACTGCGCCACTGGTACTGTAGCCAACAACAACACATATACCCATCCAGACGCCTCTATGTGCCATGATGGTACACATTCAGGACCGGAAGCCATGCCTCTCGTCTGCTGCATCGTGCCACCCGTCCACACCTGGAAACAAGGAATTAACGTAAGCCCGATTGGAATTTTCTACCTTTATGAATCGGAAAAATTCATTTCCAATTTTAGGGATTTCATGTATATTTTTTTATTTTCTAATCAACTTTGGTTTAAACAATATTTTATTCACAATTCTTCACAAAGGGGAACTTACACCTGTGCCCACGCATGGATTTTCTAAAAACTCTGCATATAAATAACTCTACATATACAAGCTATGCAATATATTTATAAAGTTAGATAATTAAAAATTTGGCTTAGGAGGCAAACCTGATGTACTCCCTTTTTGAGATGATACCTGTCTCTAAATTGCTATGTTCTAAATCTATATATGTATGTGTTTTGTTTCAAGCTTGTCTCAAGAACGCTACAGGCATTATATAATATTGATAAATTCTGGTTTACGTTTTCTGAAGAAGTAATTTTTAAACTTTTATTTTTTCTCTAAAGTTTACAAAAAAAAAACAAATTCAATTTCAAAGATATATACTAGGCCAAAAAGGAAACGCCGCCTATAAACCATACATTGTATATGGGGGTCTTTCGCCAATCTCTCGCAAACGATTTGTCACAGTTTGAATGCTGATTCTTGGGTTATAGGCCCCTCTGGTTGTCCTAGCTACCACTGTCACCGGACGAAATTGATTGAGCAATCTATACCTACGGTTTTATCGGTCTTGACGTCGCGTCATTACACGGTGACGTCATGAACGCGCAAGGTCTATCATCGTTCCAATTTGTCAGAAACGTTTCCTTAGATGTTAGATCGTCCGTTCATGACATAGAAATTTTTGGCCTATCACCGATGGCATCACATTAGCTTGTAACATCCTTATCGCCCTTTCGCTTTCGACATGTGCCCATTTTTGTATCGTAAATTAGTAATGTGTAATCTTTAATTTTACGTTTTAAGATGTCTTCAAGCAAACTGGATATTCGACTAGAGATTTCAATAGCTGTAACATGTGTAAATCTCAGTAAAATGAATGTGCACGTGAAAAACTGGAAAATAAAAAATCAGCCAGTACACTGGTTTGGGTTGACTGAGCTCAATAAAACAATGGGAATAATGTGTGGCAGGAATAGTAGCGAAACATAGATAGCAAATGAAATTTTGTTACCCTCATTAAACACGCGATATTTTAAATCTGTATATGCGGCGTTTCTTTTTTGGCCTAGTATATATGTTCTAGTCTGACTGTAAATAGTAACCAGGCTTTTCTTGCTGGGAGTTGCAACAAACTCGCATATTAGTCCGTGTATCTCATTTTGGCCCCTAGACCAATAAGCATATTTTATAAAACGTTTAGTCCGTAAAAATATCTTGGTATAAACATCACAGAGATCATGAATTAGGGTCAATGCATTTCTGATATCTTGTCAAAATCAATTAAGACTTTCGAATTTGGTCGTTGCACCTCAGGGTATTGAGTTAGTCGGGAAGAAAACTTTGGTATGCCCTTAACTGGAGTATACAGCGACTATCTACAATGCTTACTCTACAATGCTTACTCTATAACTCAAATCCAACAAATTACGAAAGTACATAGAATGGCAACATGCTGGACATTTAGGGGGTTGTGCAACACAAGTAGAGTCGACATGTTGCTGTTCCTTATTCCAGTCTTCGTCTGTCTATTAATAAAGGCAAGTACCTGACCCAATATTACAGGTCGAAATTCAGAAGGTCGTCCTATAGCTCCAAGTTATGTAGGCCCCAGACATACATTGATGCCATGAAGATTTATTTCTCTGAAGTACAAGTATTCCTGATTAGAATAGTATATCTATAAATGTAGTCGCAACTGAAACCACAGCTAAAATTAGGGCTTTGATTTAAATGACTCAAATAGAAGGGCTCTATCCTATAGATTCGAAAATCAACATTAAAATAATGATCAGATTTGATCGCCAGAGTAGGAGAGAAGGTATTATCGTTTAGCGATGCAGTCATAAATTCTATTTCAAATAGTGTTCATTTTATTTGTAGGTGATGTCTAATTGTAATTCGATACCACCATTCACTCCTATTGCTATGTATACATTTGGGCACTATGTATCAGGAACGTCAGGGATATTTACAGAGTGTCTTCAAAGTGGTGCAGGTTTTAAGGTAACGCAGAAATAAAGATAACAGGTGGCATCAGGATAAAATCAATTGTCACATTCTGCATAGAACATAAGATTAATAATCACTATGTGTGCAATGATACAACAATTATGTCAGTTTGACTTCATTGCGCCATTACGTAAACCACAGTGAGAAATAAATGAGCCGCGACATGAGATTTCCACAATGTGGTATGTGCGACCAGCAAAGGCTCAGACCAGCCTGCGCGTACGCGCAGTCTGGTCAGAGTCTTTGCTAGTCGCTTGAATATTCCATGAATAATAAGCTACTGACTGAACATTATTTGGAGTTTCTAAGCTTAAAAGGAGGCTGCATAGGCTCCTCAGAGTTTACACTTGTCAAAATGCCACATTGTTGGAAATCTCATGTCGCGGCTCAAATGTCTCAAACTGGTATTATTAAAAAGACAAGTGAGTATTACTAGGGAATACAACAATCACCGACCAACCCATGGCACCGTGAGGACTACACATTAGAAGACAGTCAAACAAAGGCAAACACGTGAAAATTTAGCAAGAATATTGCAACAATTAAACTAAAGTAAAATGACCAGTTATCGTGTCCGCAGCAATTCTAGAAATTATACAAATGTAACAAAACTAGTGAGTGTGATCAGGAAATACCACAATCACAAACTGCAGACAAACCCGTGGTATCGTGAGGAAGAGCCACACAACAATCACGAGACACCAGGAAGACAAACAAAGCAAAGCAATCAGCTCTCTCTTCCCCATCGAGATGAAAACAAGGACCTAGCACAAAAATCCCCCAAACAATGGGAGCAGAAACCTATAACTATAAACTAACAACAGCAGAACCACAAAGTAACATTCTCATTTGCGCACACTTGCTAGAACTGTGCACTTCTTAGTAGAATAGTGCATATTTTTGCACAACTTTATATAAACAATAACAAAATGATGGTTTTATTCCATTTGATATTATCAATAGCAAACTTCAAGAACTACAGTGGAATCAGAGATTAAGTTGACACGCTCTGTGTACGTCGTAGGCACCTGCGCTCCACAATTTATTACTATTCTGTAACAGTGTAGTGCACATATAGTGCTCATGAGATGCTTTAATGTGTAGACATTGGTTCGGGTTTCGTTGTAGATTGACTAACAGTAATACAGTGTCTTAAAGGCATATGTTCCTGTTCAATAATGCTCATTAAAAGATTAACTGATAATGCCTCGGTTACATTTGCTACGGTCGTCGTACGATATATTTGTCTACGATTTTCCCTACGATTTTTTCGGCATCGTAGGCGGCTAAAAGCTACGACGTATGTGTTTACATTGCTTACGATCACCTTACGATTTCTTCGGCGACAAACTAGGACAAAACCTTACAGAGACCTTGCGGATATCGTACGACAACTGCAAGGTTATCGTACAATCATCGTGTTATCTTCATGACCTCCCTATATAAATCGCACGATGCCCGTACGATGACCTTGCGGAAGTCGCAAGGAGTCGGTACGCTGACTGTGCAATTGTCGTGTAGTTATGTGCATGGATTTAAACGGCCACCCATGTTCAGTTTTTGATATCTTTTGAACTGTGTTTCAAAGTCATGTGATCACAAATCGTGCTATGAAGAGGCTTGTGTTTTTAGTTGAACATGGTTCCAAGGTATGGAACAGCGTGATACGTTTGTGTATAGTTTAATGTCAATATTTAAGTATTGCTGTTTTCATAAAGTTTAAGTCACAGAATATTACAACAACCCATTTTTTATATTTCACTTTTATAATTCGAAAAGTATCACTTTAATTGGAATTATAAAGGTGCTTATATTGTATCATCTCGTAGATTCAGCGTAGACTAAAACGCTTATTATGGTTTTGTTCAGTTTAATCACTTAAAGGCACTCTACGGCCAGAAGCACATAAAATATTTGTCATAAGCAAACATGAAGTCGTTACATGCGAATAACAAAGGTACTGACCAGAATGCGCTTTCTTCCACCCGGCCTGGTCAGCACATTTGCAATTCGTTTTCAGTAAAATGCATTTTGTAGAAGATTCATACATTCAAATTTCAATGTTCGAACTAGTCACATGTTCTCTCTACGAGACCCATATATTTTATTCCTTGAAGTAATACTCAAATTCAAATCCCAGAGTTATAAATCACAAAAAAAAATATCTGGACTTTTTATTAATCTTATCTCATTTATTAAACCCCTATCCAACCAGCATTTTATATACTGAAAATGCATATGCATTTCACGTTAGGTGCATATTTTTAATTGCACTTCAGACAATTATACCATGAAAGCATACTCTAAGGGCCGTGATCAGACTGCTTCCATCAGCAAACTGAACTGGGTCCATATTGAGTCACTCTGAGTGGTGGTATTAGACAGCTATATAATGATAACCAATATATACCCGTCTGGAAATTGTTGACACGTCGCAAGGCGCCCGCACGATCATTGTGCCATCGCCTTGGGGTTACCGCAGGATGATCGTCCGATGTCCGTACGATTTTATAGGCCCTGCAAGGTTATCGTGCGGCGACCTTGCGGGCTCCCTACGACTATCACAACAGTCTACGATCATTTTTCGGCCAAAATGACAATCTAAAACCCCGCGTTGTCCTCACGATCACCGTGCGGTGACCGTACGGGGATCGTACGATGTCACTGCGATGTGTCTACGGGCTACGGGCTTACGATTTTTTCAAATTTGTCATTGTGCGGAGTTAAACAAAATCGTAGAGGCCACGATGCCCGTAAATCCGTACGATGATCGCAAGGTCTCCCTGCGGAGGCCGCACGGAAACGGTGATTTGGACATCGTACGGGCATCGTATACTCGTCGTAAGGCAAATGTAACCGAGGCATAAGGGACAGTGGCTATCATAAAAGTCAGTTGAAAGAACTTTTAACTTCCATCAGCAGATCTGTTTCGCCTCCCTGATGCGGTAGGTACCGAAAGTTTTGTATATAGATAGAATGCTAAAAATATATGGAATGCTTCGAAATAAATGGGTAAATAATCTGTATTATGTTTGCTCTTATTTCAGATGGCGGAACAAACTTGTGGGAATCCACCTTCAGTGAAACACGTGATCAAAACTCCTATAGTGGATAATCATCCCAACGCTTATTACACAATTCAATAACTACACTTGAGTGATGTACAACTTTGCTGGTCTTTGGGTCGAGTACAACTTTATTGATATTTGAGTCGTGTACAACTTTACTGACATTTGAGTCGTGTTCAGACGCACTGGTTTTAAATGTTCTCCTTTAAAGACACTATATGGATTAAATTAGGTTTCATCCAAATACACATTTGCTACTTTTTCTATAAAAAAAATATGCTCAACATACTTGTATTAACATCTATACATTGCAAGTGGTTGCTCGTTTGATTTTTTGCAAAATACAACAACTTTTTTTTTTGATAATAGCATGATCATTCGTAACAAGATAAAAATTTTGACAATGTCATAAGTATTATCAAATAGCATGAAATGAAAGATGGAGGGATTTTTTCTGCCACAAATTGCTGACAACAATATATGTCTTATCTGCCACATATTGCTAGCAGCAATACCCCATGGACTACAAAATTGTTTAATTTGCATTTGTGAGTGCTATTCTAATGTTTATAACAAATATCACACAATTTACAAAGTGCACATGCATGCTGGTGCAGTAAGAAAGTTATTGTATACTTGTGCGTATATACGGTAAAATCTCGTGGATTGTCTTTCGGTAAAGCAAGTGGATTATCTCCCCGTATATACGCACAGCCATACAATAACTTACACGTGTACCATCACTATTCTAATCAATTCTAACATACGGATCTCATTTGTCAATTTTATAACCTATGTTGGATTCCATTTATTTGGTCTAAGTCTTTACTGTGTACTCTTAGTATGTGAGCAGCGGTGACTTCACCGGGCATCTATAATATTAGTTATGTAAAGTATCTTACAACCAACATCTCATATGTTATAAATGTATGCTGTAAAACTTTATTTAATTACGGTTTTAATACATGTACATTACATGGAATCTATGTGAGTGGTTACAAACTCCCATATGTTTATTATACGATAACATAAGTACATGAACATGTTGTACCGGTTTGCTTGTGTGGTTGGATTTGATTTTCATTTGCCTCATACATATATCTTTTCAACAACGGTCTCTAATGATAAAAATTAGGCGTGTCCATTTATAAACTAAGGAAATCATTTCAAAATTTGTTTTTATGATTGTAGAAAAGGAAGATAAAATTAAATAGCTGATTTAACCTATGTAGACTTAGTATCCGTTTTGTGGGACAAATGCAAACAGTGCCTACTCAGATCAGACGTCTGATCAGGGTCTTACCTGTTTGCCTACAGAAAGTTCTATTAAAAGCTGAGTAAAAATGAAAATCCTACCCAACTTCCCTTAAAACAGAAATAGACTGGTTCAGTTGTTAAGAGTTTGAAAATCCATTTCGCATATAAAATGGGTTAAATAAATGACAGTGTTGTGCATTCCAGGAGCACGAATGTAATTTTAAAACAACAGTATGTGATCTAGTTTAGTGTGGCTTGTCTGTATAGCAACACTTGAGCAAGTTCATGAATTCTAATTGCTTATCACATACTGAGTAAAACGTCATTTTCACATCTATCTACATGTAGTATATGCAAACGGCTGCAATCTTTGAGGATTTTAAACAAAGTTTTGGTAAAAAAAATGACCAGAAGCCAAAACCACAAGTAAAATTGACCAGGAAATACCACAATCACACACCACTGACCCACCAGTAAGTGTCGTCATAGAGTCTGTCGTGCAATTAAAGAGAAAGCCATAGTTATAAACCGTGATTGGATTTATAAACAGTCTTGCAGACTGTATGTCCAATTTCATAATGATAGATGATCTTTTTATACTGATCATGAAAAGAAGGTTTTACAACGATTCTTTCGAATTTATAAATCAAATCACCATAAAATACAGGCTCTAGAATACATTGTTGTGGAAGAGTTTTCAAGGCAACATTGTATTTAACGATTAACTCTGAGTGTCTTAAATTAAGAAAATGTGGACACACTAGCAGAAAAAGACAATGTCCCAACTTTATTAGAAACAGTTCTCCCCATGAATTCAGAAACAGAATCTCATAATCTGTACAAATATATTTTGCACATGTTTTCCTCCAGAAACTATCAATATTTCAGTAGTAATACGCTTTTCTAGTCATCTCATTTTCAACAAACAGATGGAAGTCTTTCAATTGTTTTGCTGAAGAAAATGTAGGCAAACTATCTTTTATAAATCGGCAAAATATGAATTTAGCTGACTTGACTTTCATGGGTGTACATTTAAATCGCTAACCATACCAGAAAACCTAGTCAAACAAACACCCCATGATAGCTAAAATGATATTCATCCTTCGGTATCACAATGGATAGAAAAGAAATACAAATATTCTTACTTGGTCCCAATTCCTACTTTCAGCAGGAGCATTTCTAGAATGGCTCTGCGCAAAGTAAATATTCCAACTTTGCACAACCAACTGCGAATTCTTACTTTGCGCAGGACCATTCTAGAATGGTATCGATTCTTACTTTGCGCAGAACATATAAACACCATAAGAAGGATCCCAAGGAACATTTCTGTCCAGAAATGGGGAGTGAACTATTCCAAAATTAAAATCATCTCGTTTATCATAAATTTTAGATGCAACTATGCCATTAGTTACGGACAAGTCCAAGTCCAAAATGGGGGCTTCAGCATCAGACGAATTTTCTTTATTTAACTGAGGTTCAGTTTGATGTACCTAACTTACCATTTGTTCAAAATAAGGATTATCAATATTCAGTAAGTTGTCTAGATATATTGAACGCTCCAATAACATCAGCCTGATTCTTGTTAGAAAGAGGCAGCATGAAGTAACTCTCAGAACAAAACAAAAACAAATCTGTACCAAGAGGGGCATAATATGTACACATAGGTATACCACCTAGGACCGCGGACAGTCTTAATGAAGAATTGTCCATAAAATGGCCCGATGAAAATTTCATAGAAAATGATTTTTTTTCATGGAAAAGGTAGTGTGCCAAGCCCTCGAATTAACGGCAAAAAAGCTTTTCACATTGGACAAGTACTGATTGAAAAATATGGGTTGAAAAGCCTATTTCTGCTATTCAACATACGGGAAATAGAAAAAAGTTTTTTTGAGTAGCTCCCCCCCCACACACACACACACACTTTGACCAAGCTAATTCTTTTGCATATAGCTGAAGTTGCTCATTTCATACATCATATTAAAATGACATGCTTGGTCAAAGGGGGGGGGGGCTGTCAAAATGCCCAAAAACAAATTATTGTTAAAACTCATTTGTCACTTATTATGTACAAACATGTAGCTTTTATCTATTTACAATGATAACTTCATACTGTATACATGTTTTATTTCAAATAAACTTAACCACCAAGATGGATGTCATACTATTAAAATGCGAGATTTCCTGACACCAGTCATACTAAAATGCAAAATAAAGGATTATTTATTTATTTATTTATTTATTTATTTATTTATACAATATTTCAAGGATCATGAACATTAACAGGTACAAATGTAAAGAAAACATAAGCGACCAATACTGCTCACATTAGGATAGTTACCAAATTCATTTGATCGTTTAACAATCATGTTACTTGCTGAATCACCTCATAAAATACCATTTAATAAAATATTCGCATGAACCCACAGTAACGAACTCTTTTTAAAAGCGCTGGCAAAATGTATTATTCAAAGTAAGAGATGCATGTACATGTATAAATAAGTCAGCTCTATAAAAATAGAAATCTGAATAAGATACAACTGAAAAGTTTTCTAACTAGACCCAAAAATGACGAATGATTAAATCATAGTGTTCCAATTAAGTCCAGTGAAAGATATGGTAAACATTCAAAGTCTTGTAAACATTCCGCCATTACTTTTATGGATACTTGATTGAAAGGGTCCTTAGAAGAATTTTTTTCAAAATTTCATTTCTACAACTTACAATAGAACTATTAATTCTTAACAACTTGTAAAAGTATGGTCGACGTATAATGCATGTGTTTAGAAATTAAAATGTCTACTATACAAATTACTAAACATTTCATATTCCATGGTCAAATTGTCACGTGGTGTCAAAATGTATCCCAATGGCTGTTAGGTCATATATTTTCGAAGAGCTTAGAAATGTTTTCGTTGTAATCTACACATCATAGACAATCAATGTAAGAACGCCGTCCTTCAAAAAATATAGGTGGAGCTCGCTTTGAGATACGTAGGATGAATTTTAAGTATAGTTGACCTTGACCTTAGTCTCCTGATCTGAAGTCTTCCTTGTTGTCTACACACCACAAGCAATGAGTGTGCCAAATATGAACGCCCCCAGTCAAAATATGAAAGAAACATTCGTGTTAAAAGCAAAGCTGACTGATGGACGAACGGTTGGATGGACGTACTGTTAGACGGATGGGACCGATTACAATTGATTCGTAATTTTCTTCAAAAGCTATGGATATAATGACCAATCGTCATAAAAGGGTTGGACATACATGTTCATGTATCATGCAGTAGATGACAGTTAGGTTCAACCTGGGCGAAAACTCCGGAGGATGGGTATCTCACGAAGGTTTCAGTTTGAGGTAATGTTTAATTTGATAGGGTGTGTTTTCTCGTGAAGAAGCGAGAGTAAATTCGCATTATGCATTCATTGATCTACACAAAATTAAGGCATTATGGTGAAGAATGGGGCGTTTCAAATTAAATATGATGAATAGGTTACTACTCTGACGGACAATTTTTAGCGGGTATCAAATTTCTATATAGTAAGTTTTAGTAAAAAAAAATGTTTTTAAAAAATAGCACCTGGCATGTGTGTATTGTGTTGTACTGTATGGATTAAGTCTACATGTTCATGTCCGATATCTGAGGTAAACAATGATTTTTAAGATAATGTGCTATATTTTATCTAAGTATCCATAGTTAAGGTGAATAACACAGAAAATATGAAATATGAGTAATTTTGAAAAAAATTCATTTGGCTTTTCGTGCTAGAATTTTTCGAGGGGATCCTTACGAAAATACGTTGATGACTAAAACAACACTGTCAGGTTACCCCCCCCCCCCCCCCCCCCACCCGACGGAATTTTCTGGAACCGCTCATTTGTTTTATTATCATATGGATTTGTTAATACGAAATGGTAAACATGTATTACGAGTTAGTGTCAACTTCTACGTAAATGTGTTTAAATAGTTTTGAAACGATTCAAACCACAGACCGCGTTTCATATCAACAAAAGTCCGCATTTTTACACGAAAGTATAATGTTCATTTTTTGTCGCTGGTTGTCGTTATTTTTACTCATGCTACCCCTGAGCATTGTTTGATATGATAATGTAATGGTCCGTTCACTTCGCATACATGTATTTCGAGGCACACTTACAGACCATAGATGAAGTCCTCCATCCGCATGTCCTGCATATTTATCAGACTGTTGGAAACAATTGTCTCTTCCAGCAAGACAATGCTCGATTCCATACCTGCAATATGGCAAGGAACTGTTTGCAAGCCAGTCATGTCAATACTCTGGACTGGTCATCCATATCCCCTGATGCATCCCCAATCGAACACCTCTGGGATACTCTATGCCGTAGGGTACGTGACCTGTATCCCTTCCCAGCTGCCGCATTACTCCAACTGGAACGCCGGCTGGTTTAACAATTATGGCAAAGCATTCCACAGGGAGATATCTTCTAAGCATGCGCAATAGGCTCAAAGAGTGCATTAATGAAGGTGGTAGTTACGTTAATGCCGATACTTATTTTCAACAAAGCGGGTGAATTGGGGTGGTTTTCTCTTTTTCAGCATGTAGATCTACATTTTCCGTTCTATGCAATTATGCAGTGGAAATCAGAAGAAATCAAAAGGCACTTTACCAATATGTTCAAGAATAAACAATAACATATTAACATTCTGTAAAAAGCGAAACTGAAAAAGTACATGTGATAAGTTAATTTTGCTGTCGCAAGCGCATAAAATGTACATAGTATGAAATCTGTGCATTGCACGGGTTTCATAATGTGTACATTTCTTGCGGTTGTACATGTACAACTTCAAAGCAATTTAATGTAACTTACATGATACGCGTATATACACTGGTGTGGTACCAATTATTTCTTCAATCTGAAAGTCAAAGTCAGCGTTGCAGATTATGACTTGCAGATAATTGCGACCATTCAATAGCCTTCCGCGAAATCGACAACAAAAACGTTGCATGTTTCTAGTTAAGCTATCCGGGTGAACAGACTTTTTTTTCAAAATCGTAACAACAAACTAGTATAGTGATACATGCAGTTCCAGCTAAATTTCGGCGTTTTTCTGGGTACTGTCTTCACGTGGTAGTCCCTATTTGTCCAACACCGAAAAGTCCGATTTCGTCTATCTGAAAGTCAAAGTCAGCGTTGCAGATTATGGCGAGGTTAACTACTAATTTAATCTTGGGTGCAAACAAAACATCAGAAAAGAAAATATTTTTAATTGTGGTAAATGTATCACTTGACCGTATATGGTGTCCGGATTCGTAGCCCTTCCTACAACATACAAACAAACTCGGCTCGTCCAGTCACGTATGCATTTCGATACCGATCGTACCGTAAACCCTTACCCAACCAGTAGTAGTTGATTCCAGCCACCCTTGTGCCCATATCATTTTCACAGCTTCTAGAAAATGTTCTATATGTGGGCCAGTAAAAGTAATTTGTACTTATCGCAGGGCCACCAGCGAAGATCAACGCAGTCTCACCAGAGACGTCAGTGCTCTCATATCCAAAATAGGGACATGGATGATGGCTCCGACCAACATTTAGGCAACTAGTCACACTAGATACATGTACATGTAGCTTCGCGTGCATATATCAGGCCTTTAGTTGAGAGTGCGTACCAAAAACTTATTTTCATATTTCCCAACCAAAACATATGTTGTAGGTACTCAAAAGAACCGTCTCAATAACGCTCTATACTGAGGTAATGGCGCAAGATGATACAGTTACTTTTGAATAAAACCACACCTCATTTTCAGCTTTTACCCCCCGGCTTTTACCAATGTCTAAGGTTGACCAGTCCTAATTATGCATTCATGAGGTGCCGCCTTTACAGTAACCAAAAGTCATATAATACGTAAATCTTCAATCAGGCTGTTCATGTGCAGACTTTGTCGGTTGACCAGCACTGCTTGGTGTAATTAGATTGAGTCAGAGTAATAAAAACTAACAAAATATTTTCGTCTATCTAGATCGGCCAGGACATCCGCAAAATCTAATACGAGTCATCAATTCGTGAATGTAGAAATGCGAAATTAGCTTCCCATTGATCGCAGATTGACATGGCCCCGAGGTTATAAAACTTTTCTCATGCTCAACCCAACTGTACATGAGTTCATACTGCTCATAAATGTAAAAAAATGCCAACATTTATTAGCAGGATAAATAAACATCTGAGCGAGAAATAATTTCAGAATTTTGATTTTGAGCAATTGGAATTTCATGGTCAGTTTAGTTGAGAATGAAAATATGTGTTATGACCTCGAAGACTGGTCTGGGTGTTTACAAGCTGTTCACTCTATTTTGTTGATTTTGTCGTCTGTGAATAGATAACCGGATTGCAGTAAATTTTCACGATTCGGCCGCTAATCTAAATCTCGTTTCTGCGGATCCTTTTAAAACTTATATGTAGCTAACAGTGTGAATCCACATCAGACTGCTCGAAGCTATCCTGATTAGGATGTGGTTTTCTGCTTGCTGAAATTAGTTTGTGATGTAGCATACAACTTTGGCAGACGACATATAGCAGGCGAATGGCTAAGCGGTACTGTATCAAATGAATTCAGCAGTCAACTCGAATGACCCGCAAGAGAATGCATTGTATCTTCTGTGTTTACTTACTATGAATTATCTGTTCTTAATTAAAATGTATGTTCATAAAGAGGAAAATTAAGTCATTTACATCATTTTGAATGGGCATTATGTTGTCACCAAATACTTCTCCCCTTTCAATTGTAAGAAATGACAAGTTATGATTAATTACGAATAGATCGCTTTTAAGATAATATCAAAGATAAGACACAGAAATGCATCAACCTATAATGTTGAAATAAGGCAAATACGAACAGTGAACGTTTAGATCAGCTTGTTTATGTTCATGTCCGCTAAGACTCGCGTATATCGCGTATACGACTAGTTCGAGTCAATCCTGAAAATACATTTTAATTTGTTTTAGTGGAAACTTAAAAATAAAGAAACAATGGAATGTGCAAATTAAAACAAAAAATAGGCACATTACGCTAAGTGTCAAAGAGTTCTCAAACAAAATAAGGAGAGAAAATCTATACAAAATATCAGGGTGGAGTTGTGGACTAGAGTTCGACATTAGTGCAGCTGTATCTGATAGTTGTTTATGAGAGCAACGAGGATTCGGATCAATATGTGCAGCTGATCTGGACATATGAGCCAGCCCATGTGAGCAGCGAAGTCTCAGACGAGCAAGCGCAAGCGCACATTCTCGCCAGAACCTTCACTACTCGCACACGCAAAGAAGTGACATAGATAAAGGCTAAGATCAACGTTTAGGGCTGTCCTCCCTCTAGATAGCTGAGCATATATTCAATATATACTGACAGACTTTAAAAACGCAACACTTGAATAGCAGCTTTAAATATGCACACTCTAGTTTCAGTTCTTTGGTGCATTCTTTGCTTCCAAAGGATACCCTTTTAAGAACATATTAATTCATGTCTCAAAAAGAAGGCAGAACACTTGGATATTAATGAGTGTTCATTTGTAAGTAACACATGGAAAACATGTCCTTTTAAAATGAATTTAACGCATAAAAAATGTTAACTTTTTGAGATAGGGGTCAACTGTTTAATGTGACAAAATGTTATCATTAAATCGAAAAATACGAGAGCGTCAAATTTGTGTCATGGACTTTTTAAATCATCGAGGGATCACTCTCATATTGATTGGCATTTGCGTATTTGACATTTATCTGTTTGTACCCTTTAATTCGATGACTTAAAATCTCTTCTACTTAAGAAACATTTCAGTGACTAAATTCATACGGAGCAAATAACGTCGTCGAGTTTAGTTGTACATTTAAAACTAAAGTGTTTGATGAAGGTCCAACTCATGATGACATCATCAAAGCAAAGGAATTTTGCATACAACTGTCTTTTGAAAGATATAAAGGGATGTTAGTGTTGCGTTTTTAAAGTCCGCCAGTATATATCGGTACCACAATTTTATGAGCTGGCCCATAGGTCAAATACTGTAAATCCTGAAATTTTCGCGAAAAAGCGTTAAAATACATATTTGCGACGTCAAAAATGTGCATGGTTTGCGAAATTAAAACCCTCGCGAAATTTTCAGAATTTATGTTAGCAGAGTCAAGTAGGTTTTGGTCGGACTCGTTAATTTTTTAAACGAAATCAAAAGAAACGATACATCATCATATTGTTAAAGTCTCGCGATCTTTGAGCTTATTACTGCAAACGACGCATATAAGCTCTTGTGAATGAGATACTTATCGCATAGGTACATGTAGCATGGCCCAACACATGAGCTTTTGGTGCGTATCGCATATGTGCAAATGCCTCTAAGAAACACCCATTTCTGGTCTAGTACATGTGTAATACATCTACATCCATACTTTGTGGGGACTCGCCTGAGCCTACGCTGCTCGCTGATGCGATAAAGACCGAAAACTCGTGTAGTGGCCCATATTGCCTGTATGCTTATGCAGTGTCGCTCGATCCTTAGAAACAATGAAAGTAGATTAAGTGTTCAAATCTTGATATTTTAACATAATTAATGGGCACAAAGCTCGAAAGCACATGCATCGCTTTGGTTCAGATGATGGTCTTGTTCTTTGTTTCTGATGGAATACTTTTCCGGAAGTGATGTTATGCGAATTCCTCGTTCATTTTTAATGGTAGCAAAATGATTGCTTTTTGGTGTGTAAATTAAAAAACATGGTTTCAGATTGCCGATATGACCTGGGAATCAAAGGACAAGGTCTCACATACTTAAACCGTGTCTACAGCTCGTATGGATGGTGTTCATATTTGGCACAATGACTGCAGATGGTGTGAAGATAACAAGGAAAGTTCCAGATCACTGCAATGACCATGGTTTCATTAGGTCAAGGCAAAATGTGTTTAAAATGTGTCTTTAATTTCATAACGCGAATTCTTTTTTTCATTTTTTGAAGGAGGATGTTCATATTATTGTATTTCATTATAATCAATTATTGCTTGCGGTGTGTAGATTACATGGAAGGTTTCAGATTACCAGTATGCATTTGGAGTTAAAGGTTAATGTCAAATATACATAAAATCTGCTTTACGGCTCGTAACACAAACTCTCGCAGCACGAAGTCTTCATTCACCTTTTGATGGAGTGTGTTAATATTTAGAGTAATGATGTGTAGATTACAACAGGTTCAGATCTCCAATATGACATTGGAGTCATATGTCAAGGTCGCATATAATTAAAGTATAATGGCTCACAACGTGAACTCCTCTTTCATTCTGTGACCAAGGGGTGTTCATATCTGGCACAACAATTGGCTATGGTAGTGTGTTGATTACAAGTAAGGTTTCAAACCACCAATATAACCTTGAAGTCAAATGTCAATGTCAAATGTGCTAAATCTTGTATTACGGCTTGTAACCTAAGCTTCACTTTAATTGTTTGACAGAGGGTGTTCATATTTGGCAAACTGATTGCCTATGGTGTGCAGTTTACAGCATAGAACATCTGATCACCGATATGACCTTGGTGTCAAACTTTACGGTCAAATATACTCTAAGTCAGTTTTATAGCCGCTTACAAGTAATGCGAACTCATTGTTCATTCTATGACAGAGGGAGTTCATATTTAACACAATTATTGCTTATGGTGATAACAATAATTATAACATATCATTGCTATGACCGTTGGTTCAAAGTTCAAGGTCAAATATACTGAGAGTCTGTTTTACGGCTTGTAACACGAACTTCTCTTGTATTTTTGACAGACACGAGTCATATTTTGTACAATTATTGCTTTGGTAGATATAAAAATGCTGATTTGACAAATGTATATAAAATCAGCTTTTTTACTTCTAATGCCAACCCCTCTTACGTTTTTGACGAATGACATTCATATTTAACACAATGTTTGCCAGGGTTGTGTCGATGACAAGAACATGTATGGCTTTTGAGTCAAGGATCAAGGTCAAACTAAGTAAATTCTGGTTATATGGCTTGTAAAGTGAGTATCTCTTACATGTTTTGATCGAGGTGGTCAATATTTTATCCTCGGATTCCATCAGACGTGAAATTATATCATGAAAGTTGCCATAATATATGTAATAATATCATAATATTGCCACAATTCATGTAATAGCATCATGAATATTGCCATAATACATGTGATGATATCATTAATATTGGTTCTTCTTTATTTCCAGAGAAGGCAAATAATTTTCAAAAACATTACAGGCCACGTATTGGTATTGGATTTCGTTTTTAAGGCAGTCAAGTTGTTTTCATTATTCAAAGAAACATTTCTTCATGTATTCATTCGACGTGTCTAATCTAGAGACACTCCAAATGACAACTTAAGCTAACTGCTCGTAGGTATTCTTATATTAATCAGACTGTCGTGTATTGTATCATTGTTCTATGAAGAAAACCATTTGTTCACGTAAAACGTTTCCGCGCTAGAAATACTATCAGAAGGGCTCTTTTCCTGCAGTGTCTTTAATATGTTAATAGTTCATTTTATATTTCTATAAAGAAACGATTTTTGAAGGATGAGGTGAAACTACAAATATTTTCATAGTTTTAAGTCAGTTTATTTTTTATGTATGGATGCGGAATTTGACAATTTTTGGGAGCTGTTCTATTATATTCTACTCCATTATATTCCCGTTTAATAATTCTATTGGAATAGGGGGTTGCAAAAAGCTACATGTAGTAAGTTTTTTACGATTGTATTCAATGATTGTGCTTATAGAAAGAGTCGAGAAGTTTCCAGTGAGCATGAACACAAAGTGTTTATTATGACGGAGGTTGCTTTACTTTATTTGTCTTCCTTATGTCCTTATGACTGTTAGTGTTATGTGGTTCTTCCTCGCGGTACCGTGGGTTGGTCTCCAGTGTGTGATTGTGGTATTTCCTGATCATACGCACTTTCTTTTTATGGAAGAAAAACAGAAATGTTATGTAAAGTATTAGAATTAGTAAGGATTGCTGACTTTGCATGACACATGATTCTTTCAACAAGACGTGTTGCAATTGCTGACTTGTAGGTCTCAAAGCATCGTTCGAAATCATCTACTAATGTAGGAATGATTTGGACGTCGCCCCCTGGACCCAATCTAAAATATCCACATTTAAAACCAATTTGAGCCTCGGTCCTTTTTTGCTTTCCGTTACTTAATCATAAAGCTGGTATGCTCAATTTCACACTGATACCAAGCCAGTTTGAAATGGCATATTGTTAACCTTTTGTGTACATGTGACTCCTAAAAGCGTATTTTGGCTAACAATGAAGACCCAGATGAAATGCTACATGGTGCAGCATTTCATCTGGGTCTTCATTGTTTGTTAAAAAGAAGATCTTCAGAAAAATAAACACAATTTGTATATAGAAATTATCATCTGTAACCCCTCGATATATGTAATATGTACCATCCCAAGTTTATTGTATGATAGCAGAATTCATTAGTGTATAAAAGGTTAAGCCAGACTGGCCCATGTGCCATTTGCAAAGTACATGTACCAGTAGCTTGCAGTAGTTTTATCATGACTAACTCTGCAGACCCTGTTAACACGACGCGTCTATTTCTGGGCTACACTGTTGGATATTTCATTTCAGGGTGCTGGGTTTAAATGCGGGAACCTTAAAAATTGTTTTACGAGTGCGTTCCTTGCGTTATAGCTCGACTACACGTATGTCCTTAATTGTCAAGCATTGTCTATGAACCCAAAGCCTAGCATTGGTAGTTCATACAGGAGTTAACCCTTATCCTGACTAATTAATTAATAAGTCACTTCCAGGTACATGCTTCTGCCAGTCTAAGACCGAACTTGATTTGTGTACAAATAATATTGTTCAAGATCAACTTTCTTGCATCCACAGTGTTTCTAATTTTGTGAAATATATATCCAACAACAACACAGAAAATAACACCTAACAAAATTTTGGTAACGGCTACATCAAACAAAATGAAATCATTTTTGAATTATTTTCCTGTTTACGTGAACCATTTCGTCAGACTTTGGTGAAATTTCAATCGAAGTGGTGCAAATTTAAAGGTACCGTGTGAATTAGAACGGACTAGGGATCAGAACCAAAATAAATGTAAAATTTCAAATTTACAAGAATAACTGGTCAATCATTTTGTGACTCCTCTCTGACAACTTCACTTTGACAACTGGTCTCGAGGTTATTAAACTTTTTTATGCTCAACTCAATGGAGCATGAAATTTCAATAGCTCATAAAAACTAACATGCTAAAACTAATTTTATCATCAATAGTTTGCAACATCGTCCCTTTTTTAAAGTAGTGTTAACTCTTTGCAGAGCGTGAACCTTAAAACGGGAATTTTTACCAACAGAGAAGACACAGATGAAATGCCATAAAATGCGGCATTTTATCAGGGTCTCTGCGGTTTCCTAAGACGAAATCGATCTTCAGAGAAAGAGATACAATATTTTTTTGAAATTATAACTAGGCAAATATACAATGAACCATCCTGATTTGACAGTATCAAACTTAATGGAAAAGTTCATTGGTTACAAAAAGTTAACAATAAATTCCACACTCTCTAAAAACTAAGGGGAGAGCTAGGGATTTTTGTAAGAAAAAATAGTGGGTGGGTGATCGCTAGTCTATGTTTTATGCTACATGTTCATTATTCAGCAGCACTTGAAAGCTAAACAGACCTTTACAGGGCCTTTATAAAGTAAGTGCTTACAGGACGGCTTTTTAAAATACATTTGCAGGAGCCGATGTGGTGTAGTGGATAAACCAGGGATTTGGAGTTCGATCCCTGGCTTCTCCAGTCTGTTTGGGTGAGATTTTAAGCTGTGGCCACCTCTCCATATGACCTAAACTGTTGGTAGGGCGTTAAACACAAAACCACACAAAAAATGTAAAATAAAAAAAAATATGAAAGCAAAGAGATTGTCAGAGTAAACTAAAACCATGTTTTAAAAATCATCGACCCCCTCTACCCCCTTCCCCACTGAAACCCCAAAACTTGATCAGTATACAAATTCACCTGGATACATACTGGTTTGTTTGTTTATATACCCAACAATACATACAAAAAGCAGCACACCTAACCAGATTTGAACGCGGCACCGTTCTGACCGGAAAAGCGGTCTGCGATTTGAATCTTTTAAACTACATGTATTTTTTTCACCTTTGACGAGAAGGACAAAGCTCCATATTTGCATCATTATTTAGGGCAAATTTATTTGCCATTCTGTGAGGAGCGATTTGCAAAGATTGTAAACTTAGAACCTGTGTAAAACAGTCTCTCTCAAAAAGACCGAACATTGGTTTTTAAGACCAATTACCGCTTTATGCAGGTCAAAGTATTGCAGAATGCTCCAAGGGGAGCATTCTGCAATACTTTCGACCTTCATTAAGCTACCATCTGTCATTAAGACCTTTGTTTTGTCTATTTAAGGGGCCTTTTTACACCGGTTTTTACTGTATATGCAATGAGAATTGGCTACCTTGCTTTGGCTATGAGCATTGGTCACCAAGTTTTGAACTTAGCATTTTCCGGGCTCAACTAACATGACTTAGAGTATTTCGAAAAGAAAACTAACAAATGCTACATGTGCTAAATAATCTGGAAAAACGGATCCTTCAGAAATAGAGAGAACCTACAATATTAGAAACAGAAGACTCGGTTTTATGAGAAATAATGGAAAGTGCAACAATTTTCACGCTCCCTAGCACCGGCTTAAGCGTCATGTACTACAAAATATGTGGTGTATTCTTATCTTATAAGGACTGAAATTACATATATTTTTTTTTTTTATCAATGCGATATCATTTGTTGACGAAGCTTTATGAAAATTTAAAACAATCTTTATGGTCATCAAAACATGCATATGAGAAAACTCATATCATGTGAGTTATAGCCCTTTATTAATATGCTCTAAATTCCTCTCGTAAGTTTACGGTCACTTGATCGAGCTGTTTCAGTATCTGACATTTTTATGCTTTTCTTAGTTCATTATATTTATAAAATTATTCTTTTTGACAGGTGAGTCGGATTATCATATTTCCAGTGGTGAAGAATAGTGTCAAATGTTCGAGGCCTTAACACATAAAACGGACTTTTTGACAAGTTCAACTATTATCAACTACTACTAGTTAAGGTAAGACTAGATGAGTGTACATTCATGATGTGAAAGGGCTGACCCCTTGGCTCTCGTTTGTGGTGCATAACTGTGAGTTTGTCACTTTCCCATTGGTATCCTGGGTCAGGTGTGGTACTTGATTGTATCGATTCATCATCATCATCATCATCATCATCATCATCATCATCATCATCATCATCATCATCATCATCATCATCATCATCTTCAGTAATTGCCTCCCTCAGTACTTGAGTATTCTCGCAATGTGGTGGAGGATGCCCAAGCGCCACGGATACAAGACGTATGTACAGTAGTTAAAATTGGATAAAAACAAGGTGTGGCGTTTAGAAGGTGTGGGTTGCCAGCTGGTTCTGGAAGGCTTCCAGCGTTGTTAGGCTTACTGCGGTCTGAGGGAGTTGGTTCTACAAGACGATGGTTCTTGGGACGAAGCTCTGTTGGTAGGTGTTGTTTGTGGTCCGGATTTGGTGTAAGCGAGAGTCATGGCCTCTAGTCATGCTAGTCGATGGAGTCAGGTAAGGCCCTACTGGTATGTCGACTAAATTGTGTACGATCCGGTACATCATGCTGAGTCTGGCAAGATCTCTACTCTTTTGAAGGGTGTCCCAGCCAAGGTCTGCTATCATTTCTGTTACACTACTTTTTCGTCCGTAATCATTTGTAACAATCGTTGGACCATCTCAATCTTATCGGTGTTTGCGTCGGTGGATGGTGCCCAGGTTGTAGCGGCATATTCCACTATAGGACGGACAAACGTCTTGCAGGCAGTATCCTTTGCAGCTTTTGGTGCAGATCTAATGTTTCTCTTGAGAAATCCCATGGTGAAGTTTGCCTTCTTCGCAACATTGTCTGCATGTCTGCTCCAGGATAAATCACTGCTAATGGTCACTCCCAGATACTTTGCCTCAGTCTTTACGTTCAACTTCTGGTTGTGTATGCTATAGTCTAAGCAAAGGGGCCTCTTTTTAGTAGTGATGCGGATTACCTCGCACTTGTCTGCATTGAAGCCCATCTGCAATCTTTGGAGCTTATTTAGGTCTTCCTGAAGCTGGTGACAATCGGGGATGTTCTGTATTCTCCTATATAGCAGGCTGTCATCAGCGATGAGCTTAATCTCTGATTTGACGCATTCTGGCATGTCATTTATATAGGCCAGGAATAGGAGTGGACCCAAGACTGTGCCTTGATGGACACCTGACATAACTGGAGAGGGTGATGACTTTGAGCCTTCGATGATGATCTCTTGGGTTCTGGCAGACAGGAAATCTTCTATCCAGCTGAGAGTGTTCCCTCTTACTCCATAGTGCTTCAGTTTGAGTAGCAGCCGTTGGTGGGGGACACGGTCGAATGCTTTAGAAAAGTCGAGCAGTACGGCGTCAATCTTCTGCTTGTCGTTCAGTCCTCTGACTAGGTCGTCGATAGTAAGAATGAGTTGTGTCTCGCATGATCTGGGCTTACGAAATCCTTGTTGGCAGTCAGTGAGGATGTTGTTCCTCTAAAAGTGAGATATTACACTGGAGTGGATGACATGTTCAAGGGTTTACACACAATAGGCGTGAGCGAGATTGGCCTGTAGTTTGATGGTGATTCCTGGTCTTTGCACCCTTTCTTACTTTCACAAGTCCTGGTGATCATTTTCAGAAGAAATCTATAGAAGGACGTATTATTTGTCGCATGTTTTAATCTATCCTATTCGACAATATGCACACAACTATTTTCAAACTTTTGTACCAATTTTTAAAAATGATGTTCAATTTAGAGGAAGGGTTTCAAGTTTCTTACTGGCCACGCCCACTGGCAACCATGTTTTTCAACAACTCACATCTCAGCAACGGGTCGCTGCTTTACATCACGAATGGAATGCGATACCTCAATATTTGATAAGAGATATCATCGGTTCGATGCGAACATGTAGTATGTATGCCATGCATGCGAGAACACGTGTACAGAGGTGACACGTCTTAGTCAACACTGTGACATTGAAAACTGACCCCTGTCTTGTTCTGAGGCGCGCCAGAAAGTACTGAATGGACATAATGTAATGAAATTTTAGGAACGAACTGTCTGATTGTTATCTTCACAACTCTATGAACGGAAGGGGAAGGGTCGTAACTAATGTTGTGAGAACTTGTGTCCCAACCCCATTGCTGTATCATATTTGGCAATAAAATATGTTTAAACTAACTCTATGAACGAATTTGTTAGATTCTTAGTAGTTTCCAAGAAAATTTCAAACTATTAATTGGTGCTTTTCTTTTTTCTTTTTTTTATCTGGTATATTATGATTTGGATAAATTTCCTGTCAAGCTGGAATTTTAGTCTGTTCATAATATTTATACGATACCATGCGTTTGCTTTCTCAAGTTCTAAAATATCGTGCCAGAAAAAGTCCTGTGAAAATTTTAGTCCTAAATGTTTGTGGGAGTTTACCTTGTCAATTAGGTTCTGGTTCGTGTTGAGAGGTGGGTGAAAAGGTTTAGCTTCACTACAGCTGGTGATTGGGACTGTGTGGCGGCGGTAGAACTTCTCCCTCTTGCAAACTCTAGTTTCAGTTCTTTGGTGCATTCTTTACTTCCGAAGGATAACCTTTTTAAGAACATATTTGACTTCACAACAGCTGATGATTTGGACTGTGTGGCGGCGGAAGAACGTCTCCCTGCCCTTCACTATAGTGAAGATTTTATTTTCGTGTCCTTTGAGATCATGTGTTTCATTGAGGAACTTTGAAACTATTAGAGGGTCACTGATGAGGCCTAAACGGCCGAAACTAGCTAGTCTGACCCATAAAATTTGCACACTCTAGATTCAGTTCTATGGTGCATTCGTTGCTTCTGAAGGACAACCTTTTTAAGAACATATTATTGTGTTGACGTGATAGTATCATGGACTCGGATTTTGTTGAATTAAATGATACAAGCCATCTGACTGCCTAAGCATGTATTTTAGCAAGATTATCCTTTAGTTCATCAGCCTCAATTATCTACAATAACATAGAGACTAGTATTGTCAGCGAAAAGCCTTATACAAAAGCGTATATCATCAGCAATAGCATTAATAAAGATGAGAAAAAAGGGAGGGCCTAAAAAGATTCTTGAGATAATACAGCCTTAAGAGATGCTCAAGAAGAAGCAGAATCTGGAAGTACAACTCTCTGTTTCCTATCATTTAAATAGTTCTTAAACCACGACATAAGACATAAGAGAACCAGAAATCCCAGTAGATTCAAGTTTATAGAGAAGACCTAGATGCCAGACTCTATCAAAGGCCTTACTTATGTCGCAAAACACTGTCCTAACTTCGTTGCCTTGGTCAAGAGAATGACAGAAGGCAATATATATGTCTACTAACTGATTATCTGTAGAGTCACCTGGAATAAATGCGGATCATAGTCAAAATGGTTTAGCTCGAGTGAATCTAAATAACTGTTTATGAACTATTTTTTCTAAGACTTTGCCTACTGCACTGAGTAGAGATTTAGGTATGTCGTTAGACACAACTGAAGGGTCGTACTTTTTAAAGAAGGAAGTTATATTTGCTGGACCTGTTGCTTTACCTAATTGTAAAGATTTTAACACAGTTTCAACCTCGAGAGGTGAAGTAGAAAGGCGATTAAAGCTATGTTCAGGAAGAGGAATACCAGGTGGTATGGTAGCTTTCGTTTCATCAAGTTCAGCTTGTGCTACAAAGAAAGTAATCATCAGGGTTGCTTTATCATCTTTTCTGATGTAAATAATATCATCTTTATATAACGGAGGACTGAGGGCGATTGGCTAGGTAAGTGTCTTCCAACAGTCACGTGGCCCAATGTCGTTATTGCGTAGTTTGCCGTCAGTTTGTCAGTTTCTTGTTGCTTTAACTTTCTAATTTCTGTTGTAGTTTTGTTTCTAAAGTGTTTGTAGTTATCATAGTCTGTTATGTTTTTCGTTCTTTTAAATTTCTTGAAAACTAATGAGTTTATTTGGCCTCGTTCGTTAACCAGAAGGGCTCAGACCTTCTTATTTTAACTGTTTTGTTGGGAACGTGTTTGTCAACTAGTTCTGAGATACAATTGGCTATATTTGATGCGTAAATGTCTATATCATTAATCTTCAGTTACTCTCAGTTGGTTTCACGAATGTCGTGAGATAAAGATTGGTAGTCACCACGAACAAATAATAACTGAGTATGTCTGATAAAAAGGGTTACATGTATATGAAGTTCAATGCAAAAAAAAACCAGGTCAATGATACCTAACATTTTGATCAAGAAATGGGTCACCTACCCCACTTAAAAGTATGCTATTTTATTGGGCTTAAGTGCCAGGTCTATAATAGAGGAAGAGTGCTCCGTGAAATGAGTCGGCTCCAGAGTCATCTACGTTACACCGAATTGTTGACAAAATGTCAGATTTTTTTTGGTTAAAGGTATTTTTAAGGGTATCGAGAGTAAAGTAAGAAAGAAGGCAAAGATCAGGAATCGATACAATCAAGCACCACACCTGACCTAGGGCACCACATATTAAAGTGACATAAACATATAAAACTTCACATACAAGAGAGCCAAGAGGTCAGCCTTTTCCCAGCAGGTGTTCACAAGGCTGCAATGAACTGACAAGAAAGCATGACAAACACAAAGCATGAATAACAGAAATGACCCACAAAAGAACAACCGCCTTGGAACGTTAAGTAAAAATGCTTTTACTGGAGGGCTTAAACTAGTTTCACAGCGCCAACCTCACCCTTAGTTAGAATCGAGATTAATGTCGCCTTGTTTGATTTGATACTTTACGTCCCATCAAAAATCTTTCAGTTATGTAGAGACGGGTCTTCTTGGGTTGAACCAGTTCTATGCTAGGATTAATTTGTCTAATGTCGCCTGTAATAAATAGTTTTTATATTGCTATCAAAGGCAACTAATTGAATCTTCGATAGAAGACAAAGTTTGGCAGGAGAATTCGGAGGAGTATAAAATGTACCAAGGAGGATTTTTCTTTGATGAACAGTGATTTGAATCCAGATACACTCAATATAAGGTAGATAGCGATCATTTCTGTGACGTGAAAATACATTTTCCTTAGATGAAGTTTATGTTTTATTAAATAAAATACCGCTAAAGAGATACCATATACTTTATTTATAGCATCCTGTGAAGTGTTGTAAGAAATCGAACTTGTTGGCATGGCTTTTGTAGCGTCTGCGTTGAATTATGTGATGTCAGCGTCACGTTATCAAAGTAGACCCTCGATGTACATCCGAGATCCGTTTCTACGGAATTGGCAGAGGCAATTCCGAATGTACCAAGTACAGGGCTCTGTGTTGATCCTGTCATTTTATAAGTTTTACATTTAAACTTATCTTGACATTTCAACTATCTTCCTGCAAACTTTCTGATCTTGAAAAAATGTTTATCAACTCGAAAATTGACTTTTTTTATATTTCTCTATCTTCGTATGAAACCACGTGTAATGCACAGTTGCAACAAACTACGCATGAAGCTCTGCATTGATAATATATGGTTAAACTATGTAACTTAATCTTCATATTTTACGGATAATTGATAAAACTTTATTACGTTATAATAAGATGGTGTGAATATAAAAGAAGTATCAACTTAGATTTAAGTCATTAAATGTCTGCACATCAAGTATTATGTCACTTAACTCTTTGCCTACTAGTGTCGTCTACTGGTTACCTTTGCAAACAGTTTGGATCTAGATCAGGCCCAACAAAACGTCGGGCCTGATCTGTATCTAACCTGTTTCACACTCTGGTGGTATTCCTGAACGAATTTGTTGAAAATATAAACATCAACAGACGACAGAAATCATGCAAAATTACCCAGCATGCAAAAAATAAAGGTTTCGCATTATAATGTAAGTTAGCTTATTTATGACTGGCAAGTTTGCAATTATATTGTATCTATACAACTAAAACAGGGGATTCTCTCCAGTACAAATACGATGCCTGAAAAATTGTACTGACAAATAAATCATACGGTGCGCGTGGCAAAATGTGACTGAGGCATATAGGCCCTTGTTATAGTTTTCCCTCTAACATTAATTTCCTAAATGTTTTAGGGTGATCGTTGCTTCATTAAATGACTTCAGTAATCGTTGGTGTAAACGGGATAATGTTGAACCTGGTGCCTTAAAGGATTGGAAGATTAACATTTTTAAAATTATCAATGCTCGTATTTCATCTTACTCTCGTGATACTAAACATTTATCCCCAAAATCTAAACCATGTCTTCGTCACCATAAAGTAGGTATTAAGGATTTTCATATGGCATATATTTTGGTACCAGCAGATAAAGCTGCA
The DNA here is from genome assembly GCA_964019695.1 of Loripinus fragilis. Taxonomy (NCBI): domain Eukaryota; kingdom Metazoa; phylum Mollusca; class Bivalvia; order Lucinida; family Lucinidae; genus Loripinus; species Loripinus fragilis. Next base: position 41,043,436 of record OZ026531.1, on the reverse strand, counting down.
AACAAAGTGTTAGTTGTTTGACAATTGTATTATGGTAAGAATGTAAACGTGAGCTTGTTGGCACTAATGCCTACATGCTGCAGACTTATTGTTGCCTTGTGGTCACCTGCTTGGACAGGGCTAACCTCTTGGCTCTCATGTATGTGATGTTTATTATTGTTTTGTCAATTTCCCATATGGTATCCTGGGTCAAGTGTGGTGCTTGATTGTATCGATTCCTGATCTTTGTTTTGTTTTCTTAATTTTCTTTGAGTGATTGGGTTGTTGGTGATGGGCATGGTATACAGCCTTAAATTTTGGTATCAAAGCTAAAGAAAACCAAAACAAGATGGTTACCTAAACTCGATAAAAAAACTATAAAACAAGATTATTCCTAATTCTAGTTCTTACTGCCATCAAAATGCATATTATTAAGTACTGCGAAAAATTATATGAAAGATCTGATGAGGATCTATTATGGTCTTAAAAGCAAGCTTTGAGAGAGAGAGAGAGAGAGAGAGAGAGAGAGAGACAGATACAGACAGACAGAGACAGACAGACAGAGAGAGAGAGATTTTATACTTATTGATATTGACGCCGATTTACGTCAAATATGCAAGATAAAAGAATATTGCAACCACCAATGATTGCCGTTGGTGTGTAGATTACATGAAGAGGTTTCACATTTCACATTCACCTTGGAGTCAAAGGTCAAGGTCAAATATACTTAAACTCAATCGTACGATTCTTAAAATGAACAATTCTTACATTTTATGATGATGAGCGTACACATTTGACGTTGACTGCCTATGTCGTGTAGATTACCTCAATGATTTCAGCTCACCGATATGACATTGAGTCAAGGGTCAATGTCAAAAATACTTAAAATCAGTTTTGTTGCTTGTAATGCAAACTTGTATTGCAATTTCCGCTTGGATGTTTGAAAGAGGTTTAATGATTGCTGATAGTATGTACATGGCAACAAAGAAGCAATAGGATTAACGATATGACCTTGGAGTCTATAGTCATTAATCTGTGTTATGACTGATAATGATTACATATGGTGTAGATTATAACGAAAAAAGTTAAACAACCGGTATGTTCTTGGAGTCAAATGTCAATGGCAATCACTAACGGAACGCTACCAAAACTCCTCTTTCATTTCTGACCCCGGGATGTTCATATTTGCCACAATGAAAGATCCAACATTAGTGAGACCTACCAAGAGGTTGAATATGTTGACTAATTTTGTTCATATGCGGTAAATACATGTATACAACAGAGACGGGCAGGCTGGGATGTACAGTTGAAGATTCTTATATTATACACTTATTGACTAATGTTTAGGTAGACATGGAGTGTTATTGGACAGTGAACGTCATATTGACCGACGCAGAGCCGATGTCAGTATGATTATGTTTACTGTTCAATTACACGCCATATCTACCGAAACAAAGTCAACAATTTATAATTATTTAATAAATCTATGTTATGCATATGCTGCCATTTTGGAGCATTAAAAACCACTGACGTTACGAATGGATCATGCGAAATTACTTGATGTTCTGACGTCACTTCCGTAAGCCATGCTATTATGCCTTGTGTCGTGTACTTTGCAACGTCACGGTCACGTCCGGAAAATCATGCGACAAGTTGTTATATCAGTGGCAGTGGATAGGCTTCTGAGCCAATAAGAAGATGTTTATTCATTGATTGTATACAAAAAAGTATCAAAATTACCAAGAAATAAGAACTAAAGCTCGCTGTGCTTAGGAAAATGCTGGTTGTTGTGAGTGACTTAAGGAAACATACGTCTTGCATATGAGAATCATACATTAATTTAAATGCGCGAATCCAAAGTGTTTTGTCATAGATGGTGAGATAAAAGAGGATTTAGATACCACTAAAAGCGGACCATCATCGACCAGCCAGCGAACCGCATTCAAATGGCGTTTCGCTGGCGGACCGATGGTGGCCCCATCATTAAATGCTGGCTTGGTAGCCTTATGACTTTCCATGGTATCCTGACCAGTATTGATAAGGAACCCTATAGCTTTTTGATTTTCCAGGGGGGCGGACCCCCTGTCCCCCTACCCTGGATCTGCGCATGATTTACAAACTAAGGTTTCAGACTGTACTCGTACGGTCCAATTGGTCACGAATCGACTTAGAAATCCTGTCGGGTGCGAGAAATGTTAGCGTTTAATATAAGAATGAGAGTTATAGGTATACTCTTTATAGAATCACAATACCTACCCGTATTGACTTACACTGCACAAGTACCACTTGTCATGTCAATTTCAACACACAGGAATAAGCTTCAGTTCATGTTTATTTTATGTTAGCTAGTAAATTGAAGAAAAATGAATTGAATCTTGCAACACTATTCCATCGTTAGCAATGTCTGTTGGGTGTTTGTTTGTTTGTTGTTTTGTTTTGTTTGTTGTTTTTTTTCATTATTTTTTGTTTGCTGTTTTTGTTTTGTCGTTTATTGTTGATTGTTTTTGCTTGTTTTTTTTTCATGTTTTTCAAATTTTAATAGAACATTCTGCAAGCAAACACACCTTAAAGTTGTATTACATGATATAGGTTAAATGACTATGTTTCAATATAACATGTACTTCATATGTCCTTATAAGATCATAGGGGTGGGGCATTCGTTGCCGGTCCGCATAACATATTTGGTAGTCGATGGGATAACTGAATCGTAAAGGGAAGACTTGTATAAATAATAAAGCGATCTAAATAAGCTTTATGGAGTGATTTGACTGCAATTGATGACATTACTTAACCCTTGTGGCATTATAAAAAAATAATAAGTGAGTATGGTCAGGAAATACCATAATCACAAACTGCAGACAAACCCAAGGCACCGCGAGGAAGAGCCACACAGCAATCACGAGACAGCAACCAGGAAGACAAATTAAGCAAAGCAACCAGCTCTCTCTCTTCCCATTCAAGATGATTGCAAAACTAGAATGGACAAAAAGTAACGTACAACGTAATAAAGAACAATTACAGAATCCCACAATGGGAATTACAATCAATAATGAATTAACAACAGCAGAACAACCCCCCTTAGAACGGACAGCTGCCTAAGCCACAGTGGGGAGTGGGGGTGCGGGGTAAATGCACTCTACTGGTACCAAATCTTCGCACTAGATACTGCTGTTGTTGAAGTACCAAAATATTAAGCTTGTTTGAACCTCAAATCTAAGGCCCACCTTTACAATCATAGTTTTCGTATTGTATACTTCCTATTGAGCAAGCATGGGATAATTCGGAAATAATGGCCGTATATATGAAAACATTTCTTCAATTTGGTTTGATGGTGAGACTCAAGTTACAAAACAAACAAGGAAACCATGTTAAACTTTATTAGTATTGTTGTTCAACAATCCACCCATACTATACGAGAACTGATCATTTCGTCAGTACTTTTCACCATCAGTCACCATCTTCTGTGTGCCGTAAGAAAGTCCATTTACGACATAAATCTCTATGGATGCGCAAGCTGCCCTACGCATTTTACGTCAAACGTCAAATGCGTAGGGCGGCCTGCGCATTCATACAGTCTGATCAACGGCATTACTTTCGCTAACTAGTGAACAGCTATGCATGATACTAGGTTAAAAGAGCATGTCGTATCTCTGGAGTTTATTAAACAGTTTTTGGGTTTCCATAGCCTCATGCTTGAGGCAGCTTTTCTCGTGAATTGACTCATGTATGTAGTTTTGGGCGCCTAATAAAGTAGCCAAACATAAAGCAAAGCAGTTTCTCTCGAGAGCCCTTGTGTTTGATTGGATACTTATAGGTCTGTAATAGTTTACACTTCTATAGATTATACTGTTCTTAATGTTTTTGAAGATGATATGTGTATAAATTTATAATCGTGCAAATGCGCAGTGATCGAACGTCATTAGCGTGTTTCTTAATTAATTCAAACCAAATGGAGTTTGTCATCGCTAACAATGGCTGTTGGGTGTTTGGGTTTTTTTTGTTGTTGTTATAATTTGTTTTTTGCTGTTTTTGTTTTGTTGTTTATTTAAGGGGGTTTTCATATTTTTTTTCATGTTTTCAAATTTAATTAGAACATTCTGCAAGCAAACAGTGGGGATCATGATCAGACGCCGAGAACGTTGCGTATGGTCTGGGTCTGTACTATTTGCCCACGTCTCAAAAAAGGTGGGCTAGCTTATAAGGGTAAGTAATTAAAGGTTGTGCAAGTGTGGAATTAACAACATTAAATGTGTTCATTGGTGTTCATAATCTTTGACCAAAGATCGCAAAGACATTATATTTTACTTTACATATTAGTGTACTCGTACGGTCATGCCAGGTGACAGAGTGGAGCAATCATTATTTACCAAAAGAAAATCAAGAATATGACCAGGAAGTACCACAATCATATAATACATACAGAGGTAAAGACATTATGGTAACGGCATACCAACATAGCGTTGATTGTTATACCATATGGTCTGTAGGAGCCGCCGTGATGTAGTGGATAGATAAACCACTTGCTCGTAAACCAGGGGTCGCCGGTTCGATCCCCGGCTCTACCAGCCTGTCGAATGTCGCCACGTCTCCATATGACCTAAGCTGTTGGTAGGACGATAAACACAAACACAACAACAACCATACGGTCTGCAGAATGGAACGTGATTTGGTTTATAAAAGCCATAGGAATCATGGAAAAGCCTACTTTCCTGATGAGTTCAAAAAATAATATCAAAATATAAAAATGTAAGATATTATAGTATATACTAATGACATAAAGTTAAGCATATTTTGATCGTGTTGCTATTTTTACCAGAATATCATTTTTACAATATTATCTTTTGCTAATTAAAAAGTACTGACAAAATGTTAGTAATATAGAACTCTACAAATCCTGATGACGTCATAGGAACGTGAGAGCTGCACCTACTAAAACACCTCCGAAAACCAGAATGGTGACTTTCTCCAAAATTTGGAAATAATTTTGCTGACTGTCTGTCAAAGTTTGCAGATATCAATCCGGCATAACTGTATGGCTCTGGCAATCTCGAATGGGTTTAAATTATGACGAATATTTGCCCTTTGAAACTAGGCTGCATTTAGGATAATGGCTTGGAATCTTGTTTCCTGAATCTTATCGTCTGTAAATGCCGCAGCGATTCTACTCGCATCCCAAGCAATATTTTGCAGCAAATTGGGACAGATTAAACAGTCAAATAACAAAATTATTGCATAAATTGCATTTCACTAACACAACTCATGACCAAAATTTGTACATTTTTGCTTTCAAAATGCTCCTTACCAGATCGTCTGACATGTCAAACTTTGCTGTAACAACTAAGAGGGAACATTGGTCTAAAACGTCTGAAAAACCTAGCCTTTTCCTATCCGCTGTTTGTACACAGCATCGAAGTTTGGCATTTTGCATACTGAGAGTTGACCCAGAAAACCCGTTCTTTTGAGTCAATGAATATGTTTTTGAATACCAAAGTTTCGGTTTTCGACTCAAAATATGTGTGGTAGACTAATGTAAAAAGCATTTTATGTTAGACCATCAGAATTTATTATTTTTGATCATTGGATGTACAATATGCTTAACTTTATGTCAATGGTATAGATGTTTCTTGATATTGGTTCCTCTTTTTACATAACGGTGGCTCAAGCCTCACGCTCAATGACGACCCTGACTGATATGTTACATCTTTGGGTTGGTGGCTGGTGCTAGGCTCACCATCGCTCAACTAGTGATGCCATTAGGTTTCATTTTGAGTGGATTGTGAGCCATTTCTTTGTTTTATCAGAGGCTAGTTCAGCAATGCAATGTACTGATGTCAGGCTTTAAACATTGCGAATAAAGATAGGTACCAGAATAACGAGCAACAGCGAGCTCCCGCATTGTTGAACTTGCCTCTAGTGTCTGCAGTCACGTGGATATGGTGAACACACAACGAAACAATTAAGACCCATCGACATGTTGTCGTTATGTGTAGTTAGGTCAAATTTCTGAGGGTACAATGTCTTAATGTAGTCACGGTCACTTAATAGAGTGAATGCCATTTAGAGTAGGTTCTACATTCACGAATCTGTGTCTATTTCAAAATCACTCATTAAACGTGTATGCAGTGCTTTGTACTGGGGGCAGATATATAAAAAATAGTAAGTGAGTATGATCAGGAAATACCACAATCACAAACTGCAGACAACCCCGTGGCACCGAGTTGTGTCTGAGCCTTAATCTACATCCCGACTTCGACATTGTGGATACGAGAAGCGAATGCTCTTGCTAGACTGCATGTATGCATAGGCTCGTCTTAGCTTATGAACTAGTTGGCGATTCTTTTTTGCAGAGCTTCCAAAGTAACGGGCAACAGACTTATGGAACTTCTATATAGTTAGCAGACAAGAGACAATACAAATGTACTTCAATTCAGGATGAAGAATACCTGTGTGACGTTATTGCTTTTATACATCGTGACCTTCACAGGTATGGTATATAGAGGATCTTACATGAGTGCTCGTGTTTTATGAATTTAGTAAACGAGTTAGAGAAAAGTGATAAAATGTGAGGCTTGCCGAGCATTTTATCACTTTTTTGCAACAAGTTTAATAAATTTAATAACACAGGAGCACGAATGATAGATTCTATTTATCATATGACTTGAAAATAATTTTGTAATCGCATTGCAATGTGAAAACGTCAATAGTTTGCCATAAACATGCGACGTGGTTCTGGACATTATAACGTTATATGTACCCACAGGGACCCGGCACGTATAGGTGTTTTATAGTCTAAAATGGCCAAAAAGTCAAGATAGGCTTGGTATTATGTCTTTTTATTGACAAGGGTTACAGCTCTCAAAATGACATTTTTACCCTCTTCTGTTTAAATCAGTGATTTTTTTATGAATTCAATTTCATGTTTTTGATATATGCTAAATTATCTGTAATAGACCCCCTCATAAATAAAAATTTATCATTTGACCATTGCTCTACAGACTTTGGCACACCATAACAATGTTTACATCACAAAGCCTCTTTTCTCCCAAGTCGGTCGACTTCTCGCAACATCGATATTTCCCCAGTAAAAAGCAATTTCTGGGTGTGTTGACGAAAAATGAATTATGCAGATAATAACAATAACATTAGATTATTTTCTACCTGCAGTAATCAATACTTCACATGTCAGCATGTGCAAAATATTTTAGAAAAACGTCTGACCTCAGAGAAAAAAACTTCAGGAATCCATATTTGTTATGATAGTGGCCTCCCTTGAACAATTTTGTTAAAAACATTCTTATTGGATTAGCCTAGTTCCACTGACCAATCAAATAACGCCTTGCATTTCACCTTAGATGTGAGCCAATATGGAAGCTAGCGATCTTTTTTTGTAATTAAACCTTTTTTTGTCAGCGGTAGGCAATATTTGGTGGCAAATTCTATGTCTTTGTGGTAGATAATAATTACTTAAATACTAGTCTATTAGTCTGCAGTATTCGATTTTCGTTGGCGCACTAGGAAATCGAATTTTACAGGTGAAAATGGGCTGTTGCGAGATGTCAGTCGAGTAAGCATTTTTTGGTGTTTTGATGTAAACATTAGACTGGTGCGAAAAAAAGGATAAGAAGAATTTCTTCTTCGTTAATATTTATGGGTACAGCATTGATATACCTACAATCTGGCTCAAAGACATTACGTGAAATGTAATTTGTGAACAGTTTTGTGTTCGTTTTCAGTGAAGAGGGAAAAAATATCATTTTGAGAGCTGTAACCTTTGTCAATAAAAAGACATATATCAAGCCTATGTTGACTTTTTGGCCATTTTAGACTATAAAACACCAATACGTCCCGGGTCCCTGTGCATGTACCCGAAAAACTGTAAACCACAAGTGTTTTCTCGATTTTAATACATGACGTCATATCAATCCTGATGCAACGATATAAGGTAACAAGTAGTGTTGATTGATTGGCCATATTGTGCAGCCTTTATTGTCACTCAGCCTTGTAGTTACTTTAATTCAAGAACTGTCACAAATTAAATTTTTATTCAATAGCAAGTACAGAAGGATGTGTTGATGATCCATCTTTTATTAACAGTGGAAACAACTTTGCAGCCTTGATTGACACTTAGTCATTCGCAAAATGTACTTGTGTGATTAATTACTGGCACTGAATCATGTGTTGATGACCCAACTTTCATTAACAATGGAAAAAACTGCGCAGACCTAATTGACACTCAGCTGATGGGTTGCTATGATTCAAGAACTAACACAGATTTAATATGTTCAATTACAGGTACTGAAGCATGTGTTGATGACCCACCTTTCACTAGCAATGGCAACAACTGTGCAGACATAATTGACAATTAGCTGATGGGTTGCTATGAGTCAAGAACTAACACAAGTTTAATATGTTCAATTACAGGTACTGAAGCATGTGTTGATGACCCAACTTTCACTAGCAATGGCATCAACTGTGCAGACCTAATTGACAATTAGCTGATGGGTTGCTATGATTCAAGAACTAACACAAGTTTAATATATTCAATTACAGGTACTGAAGCATGTGTTGATGACCCAACTTTCACTAGCAATGGCAACAACTGTGCAGATCTAATTGACAATTAGCTGATGCGTATGATTCAAGAACTAACACAAGTTTAATATGTTCAATTACAGGTACTGAAGCATGTGTTGATGACCCAACTTTCACTAGCAATGGCAACAACTGTGCAGACTTAATTGACACTCAGCTGATGGGTTGCTATGATTCAAGAACTAACACAAGTTTAATATGTTCAATTACAGGTACTGAAGCACGTGTTGATGACCCAACTTTCACTAGCAATGGCAACAACTGTGCAGACCTAATTGAAACTCAGCTGATGGGTTGCTATGATTCAAGAACTAACACAGAATTAATATATTCAATTACAGGTACTGAAGCATGTGTTGATGACCCAACTTTCACTAGCAATGGCAACAACTGTGCAGACCTAATTGAAACTCAGCTGATGGGTTGCTATGATTCAAGAACTAACACAAGTTTAATATGTTCAATTACAGGTACAGAAGCATGTGTTGATGACCCAACTTTCACTAGCAATGGCAACAACTGTACAGACCTGATTGACACTCAGCTGATGGGTTGCTATGATTCAAGAACTAACACAGAATTAATATATTCAATTACAGGTACTGAAGCATGTGTTGATTACCCATCTTTCACTAGCAATGGCAACAACTGTGCAGACTTAATTGACAATTAGCTGATGGGTTGCTATGATTCAAGAACTAACACAGAACTTAAATGTTCAATTACAGGTACTGAAGCATGTGTTGATGACCCAACTTTCACTAGCAATGGCAACAACTGTGCAGACTTAATTACCGCTCAGCCATGGAGTTGCTATGATTCAAATACTGAAGCAAGATGTTGTGCAAGTTGTTCGCTTATAAGAACATCCACCGTTGGTAAGTATTATTTACTTGCGTATGGGACAGCAAATGTCATAAACTTGTCGCATATGTGCAACTCTCTCTCTCTCTCTCTCTCTCACACACACACACACACACACACACACACACACACACACACACACACACACACAGAGAGAGAGATATCCAGCGGAGTTACAGATCTAACATTTGGTTCGAGTCGTTAACTACATTCGTTGGAATTAGCATGCAAGAAGCGAAAGGTCTAGCTCAAAGCCTTTGTAGCTCGACAATGTGAAAAGTACAAAAATCGCATGCGCTGCCCAAATTAAAAAGAGGATCTTACATGAGTGCTCGTTAAGCCCCAGTTACACTGTCACGATTCAAGCTCCGACTCATCCCGATTTTAGACAGATGGTAAAATTGGGTTGCACCGGGATGCGTCGGGATGAAAAAAACGAATTCCAGCATCAATACGATGTCTCACGATGCTCCTACGGTGTCAGCTCGACTCATCTACGGACCCACTACGACTCATGACGGGAGCGCTACGATTCACCACGGTAGAGCTACGAATGCTCACGATGCCTCCACGATTCGATACGGTGCTAGTACGATTCAAGCCGGTAGCGCTACGGTAGCGTCACGACCTCCCACGAATCTGCACGATTTAGTGGTTGTCATGCGACAGTCCCAGAGAGGGGGGGGGGGTACTGTCATTTTTTCTTCATACGTAGGCTCGGGCCCAGCATCTACCGTTCACACCCCTCCCCCCAAAAAGAAAAAAAGGAATTTTAAGACCCCAAAAATATTTGACATTTTAGCAACCCCCAAAAATACCCCCATTCTGTACATGAGCCTTAAAAAAGACCCAAAAATGCATAGAAATGACCCCTAAATATTGTCTAATTTTGTGATGACCCCCCAAAAATATCCACAAAATCTTCATACCCCAAAAATATTCATTTTTCTGAAAACCCGAAAAAAACTAAACTTCAATATTTTGAACCCCAAAAAATTACCCGCACCTACGTATGTTTAAAAAAAATATCAGAGTACCACCACCCCCACCCCCAGCCCCCGGCGAGAGTTTGCAAAAATATGACACCAAATATCATTATCTCTTCAATCTTTGACGAAGTCAGTCATGCCATTAAGAAGAAAAGCTGCGGTAAAATCACAACAGTCACCGGACCCAAGGGCTAGGCTCAGTCCTGTCCCAAGTCCAGTGTCATGTCCAGTTGTATCAGATGGACGTCCAGTTCAAGCTGCAAATTAGCAATGTGAAATCTCTGGACATAATCCATGATGCGCTTCACTAAAATTCACTCTTGAAAATGATTTTCAGCAATAATACCTCTGTTTTTATACCAGAATATTGTGTCAGTGATAACCCGATTCGCTACGAACGCCCACGAATGACCACGAATACTACCACGATACCACTAGGAATGATCCCGATCCCGCTACGGTAGAGCTACGACTTAGGCCACGCCCACAATCCAACACGATTCACCCCGACGAGTTTAAACGGTTTAAACTCGTCGTAGCCTTGTCGTGGAGGTTCCCGAATCACCAGGATTCTTTACGAATCACCACGGTACTACTAGGACTCGTGCCGATTTCTCTACGGTGCTACTACGACTCATGCCGATGCATCACGACTTGATAAATCGGGGTAAGTCGTAGCTCCGTCTTGGCCAAAATCGTGACAGTGTAACTGGGGCTTTATTTATTAAACGAGTTGGGAAAAGGCGATAAAATGCGAGGCTTGAAATAATATTTTTGGCGAGAAAAAACGTCAGGATTTTGTCAGGATGATGCGTGACGTTAAAAGCGTTATTTTATAACGCTTCCCGAACATCTGTAAACAACTAGTGGTTTATTAATTTTAATGCATTGTTTTATTTCACTCTCAGACGCGACGTCATCACTCATTCGAAACTAAGTTGCAAAACCCCTGTCTCGGGATATTGCATCATAATCAAAGTTATTTACATCAACTTATCAGTAGGGTTAGTTGAATTTTTAAAGTCTGCTACTAGCTCAGTTAAGACTAAACAAAGTTTGATAACGAACTATGGCTCTCATGAGTCCAGATATCAGCGAACAATGTGTGACCCACACAGAAAAGCCTTGTCACAACCTGTGTATAGAAAAAATTAAAATGGGACTGAATACATAATATCTATTTTAACACATCAAAACAACATTATATTTACTTCATTTGACATAATCATGTGACATTATGGATAATTTTGATAATTGTTTCCCAGATTTTTGTTTTTTGCACCTTCAAAAGTCGAAAAAGGCATGTCACAAGGTTTCTGTATTTCACATGACACAACCAAAGATTTTTCCTATTCAGATAGTGGTAGCTGATATTGTAGACCAATCTATAACAAGTTTACAGTTAAATATGTCTTTTATATGAATAACAGGCGTACACTTCTATTAACATAGATATTTGTGTCAAATAGTTCTCACTCATAAGCTTAACCCTAGCGTCTGTTTTAAGAATGTTATCATATGTGACACTGATTCAGGGCTCGAAAAATCCACTCGTCCGCTCGTATTTACGAGTGCCTCAGGCTGCAGGGCAAGTGAAATTTTGGATGATTCCCAATGTAAATTAATATTTTATCCATATATGTCAATGATTTTTGTGATGCAGGGCAAGTGCCTATTTTGAGATATTTCAAGGCCTGTGATTTTAAGGAATCCAAAACTGTATTTGAAACAGCATTATATGTATTAGAAAGTACAGAGGTTAAATAGGTTTCACAAAAATGAAAATCCTTATCGGTTGGCATTTAGGCATTTTTGTCAGACATCAAAGTGAAATATAATTTATGTGACGGTAATTCACGTGACGCAGCTCACATTGAACGCACCTGAGTGACCAAGGTTATGGTTTGAATCGGTGTGCGTAAAGGTGGGGTGTGTTCTCAGTACATTTCAACACCACTGACAGTTCAACTACATGTATAAAATATCTATATACACGTACATGAAGAAAGCTGATTAGAGTAGTATCTTGTCTGCTTCAATTGATGACATATAAGTGATTGTCCTGCTGTCCTAAGAAATAGATCAACTCTAGCAGTGAATTATTGTGTAGTAATTCACTGGTTGGAGGTCAGTTGTAAAGATCAAATCACGAGTGATTTATCTTCGTATAACTGACCAACAAACAGTGAATTATTACTCAACAATAATTCACGCACTAGAGCTGATTTTTTCGATTCTAACACACAATAAACATCGAAAACACATTTGAAGTATTCAGCTTCTTCTAACTTTCCGCCATTGCACTGAATGACTTCCTCCAATACTTAGACTACCTTTCGTTTACGTGTATTTATAACGTCTTTCAAGCGTAAAAACAACGTTACACCGTGTAACGACATGAATGACGTCATTTTATAGCCGCAAATGACGTCAGCTAGCACGCACTTTCCTCGCGCTTTCAAACTGGAAATTATTGTTTGATATATCACACTTCTTTAGCATTGACTCTATAGGCGTGGTGTGTTAGACTTATGTATATTTCAAGTCTAGGGCTGACCAAATGAAAACTATTAGTGTTCGTATTAAAAACCTTTTTTATCCCTGCAAAAGTAGCTATCTGCTACATTATGCAGTTATGATATAAGATGCATGAAGCTTCATTCTGTGAGCATTCCGTGGCATTGTAACCGTTTCACAATTAATTAACAAGACCACATATAATCTGGAAATAGAGAGAACCTACAATATAAGAAAACAGCAGACCCAGTTTATTGATTATGTTCGTGAGAACTAATGGAATGCGCAACAACCAGCATGCCCACGGCGCCCACAGCCCCGACCCAAGCGGTATTATACTGTCCATCAGAGCAAAATATTCCTAAAAGACCAGAGTATGAAAAAAATATCAACACTCTATTGATGTACAGGGAGAAGTTCACCAACTCCACACGGCACAACGACAGCTGCCAAAACCTCTAAATAATCTGGAAAATAGATCCCCAGAAATAGAGATAACCTACGATATAAGAAAACAGCAGACTTAACAGAGTCTGCTCATGAGGACTTATGGAAAGGGCAACAACCCCAATGCCCCAAGCTTATAACCGTATCTTATTTGTAAGTCAAAGGAGAGTGAATTATACTGACTTCACACCAATTACAATCTGCTGTCACGTAGATTACTATATGATAAAAAGTTGTCGGGATGACTTCAAAGTTAATTATTATGTACACGAATATGTCAAATTTTCTATCCAGGTTTTTTTTTTTAAGTTTGATGTTAAAAAAAATCTCATGTTTTGTTGATTTTTTAGTGGTATTTAGTAGTGTGGCTGCAAGAGTAATTTGCGTGGCTTGGGTGAAATTTTCGTGACGCTAAATAAAAAGGAATATTTTTAAGAGTATTTGATTTGACAAACTTCTGTTCACCTGAAATGTCATTTAGGAGTATGGTAATAAACGTTTTCATACAATTTAATACTGCAGCTTGACAGTTGAAGCAGCCGAAAGAAGACACAGTTGAAATATCTAATTCAAAATGCCTATAGTATGATTTTTTCACTTGAAATGTTTTCGTCAATAGAAAAGTAGGATTTGATTTGTTGATTTTAGTTAATTAATACTGTTCTGAATTATAAAAAATAAAGTGTGTTGGTTCCAAATATTCAATGATTTTGATTTTAGTAATATTTCAATCATGCAAGCATGTCACATTTATAACCTAAATGACCGTTAGAGTTAAGTACCGCATTTCAAAATGCTGCAGAAATGGTCAGAGTATTATCAGTGTGACGAAATTTTGGAAGATGATTATTGAATGATTGGGTTAAGTAAAAACATGCTTCAAAAGTCTATGTTTACAACTTCATTTTTCATTTTAATTTTCTCCAGGATTTGCAACTTATTTTAGACTGAGTGCATATGATCACTATCATTAGTTGGGCAAAGTCATGAGAAAATCTGTTTTTGCCGTTTGCTAGAACGAGAAACAGACTAGCCTGCACATCCGCAAATCTCACCAGAGTTCTTGTTGTCTGTTGTCTGGAAAGTACAATTGCTATACACATTCCATATAAACATCTAGTATTTTTGCAGTTATGCAGATTCTTCGAAGTTAAATATTGTGAAAAGGTTCCCAGATTTAAGCGTCTATCCTTTTTTGTAACCATTGTATTCAATCTGCTTCATTTTATTGCATCGCCCTTGGATCTGCACTATTATTATTATGTGAGTCTGTATGTATGCCTGTCTGTCTGCCTGTTGGCAGTTAATAGAAATATCCATAACTCTTGAACCATATGGTATATTTTGGTCATATTTTGCACACAAATGCAAATCAACATTATCTTACATCTAGCAGGTGTAACGGCTGTTTTGATGGATGGGGGTTTGCAGATCATCATATAAACCGCTTTTGGTCAGCTAGTGAAAGCCCTCATAACTCTTGAACTGCATGGTGTATTTGGAACAAATTTTGAATGCTAATTTTTTTAACATTTTCCAGTCACTGTTATGCAAAATGGTGACCAGACTTTTGATTTCTATGGTGACTTGGTGTATAAAATGAAGAAGATTGTTGGCTCTAATAATTTTTCAGCACAGTTCCTTAAAATAATTTCCCATTATAAAAAGATTGGCTTTAACATTAATGTATTGCAACAGACTGCATGCTTGGTAGTCAATCCGATCACTGTTAGCAACTTTGCTTTCCTCTTTAATTGCACGCCGGTGGGTCGGACTTCAGACTCTATGATGGTTCCGACTTAAAGACTTATCTATTGATGAGATGGTAGGGGCCTGATGCTTTGGCTGTTTGTCGGGCCCACAGGGGTTTACCTGTTGGATTTCTTTTGCTCAAGTATTCAGTTTAATTTACTGTTGAGTCCTTATCCTTGCTTTATCTCCTTGTTATATCTTGATTTATTTGTTTTCGGAGATGATGCATTTATAAGTTAGGGGTCTTTCATGCAAACCAAATATCTATGTGTCTTGATCCACATCTGAATTAAGGACGAGGTTGGCGCCGTTAAACCGGTTTTAAGCCCTCCAGTAAAATATTTTACTGACCGTTCCAAGGCGGTACTTCTTTTGTGGATCTTTTATGTTTTTGTTCTGTCTTGTGTTTGCTATGTCTTTGTGCGCGTCTGTTTATATGTGCTTTGTGGTCACCTGCTGGGAAAGGGCTGACCTCTTGGCTCTCGTTTGTGGTGTCTACTGTGAGTTTGTCACTTTCCCATTGGTATCCTGGGTCAGGTTTGGTACTTGATTGTACCGATTCCTGATCTTTGCACCCTTACTTACTTTGTCCAGCACCATTTTGGCTGGCCAAGGTCTTAGAAAGAAAATGTGCAAAGCTCTTGAAATATCATAATGTTAATCAAACTTTCATACTTATACCTTTTAATATTGTCGAGATACTGGTATGCACATTGGTGACAGGGATTTGCTAAAGATAAGCCTAGCATTCATGGTCAGATGCTCATAACTCTTGAATCACTTGGTATATTTTTATCAAATTTTGCAAACCTATACATTGAAACATTTCTACACACTGCTATGCAAAACAATGACAAGGCTTTTCTGAGCATTAGTCTAGCCAGTCAAAGTCATTTACTTAAAATGCATATAATTTTTGATTTCATTAAATTGATTACGAATTTAATACAGTTTAAGATTGTCTTTGGTTTATCAAATTAAGCAAATACTATTTAACAACAAGTAGGCCACTGGCTAGATATGGTTAACATCCCATAAAGCCCAATGTCTTGCAAGGATTTTGCAACCTGTAAGCCCTCTGACAATGGCAGCGTTTAGCTGTAACAGCCTGTTACATACGTTACCCTACAAAATATTTGATAATTAAAATTCTTTTTAAGACTTTAGAAAAGTGCCAAAGATTTCCAAATTGGTTATATTTTCTAGGTAAGCTATTACTGGGCCACAGATATTGACATTTAAAAACAAATATAGTCATCCCCGATGTAGTGTATGTTACATTTTTTCACTGAACCCCCTTTTAAATGATAAATGCATTTAATATAGTTTGTCTTAATTTTTTTTGAAACCAATTTATGTTCATTAATTTGGTATTTTATTAAAAACAATTTATTAACCTTTTCAAAACTGCAAGCATTACGTTTCTATCTTATATACTTTTTGAGTTATTAGGTGTTGAAAATGGTACCCCCATATCACACAAAAATGCCAAATGTAATTCTCTAGACCTCGCGCTGGCTATAGACCCCACCTTCCCCTAGGGGGAATTTCGTACACTATAATTTTCGGATACAACAATATATAAGCCACAAAAAGAAATATGTTAGCCCTCTGAGAGTTGCAGCGTTAGCGGTTAACATCATGTTACGTACATTACCTGCAAATTAACATTAAATTTTCCTGATAATGTCTCCTACATGACATATTCATTTTTTGAGGTCTGGCGCAGGTTTAAGAACTTCTTATAACACAGTTACATGATTTTAGCATTTATTTTAAAAATATCATGAGTTTTGTCGTTGTATATGTTACTTAGTTAGTGTTTCATATGTTATTTCAAAGTATCAGTATGGCAGTTATTGACTATACATGTATTACATCCGTCAGTGAATATAGTAAATCTATAAGGCTGCTATTCAAATGAATTTAAGTTTATTATTATGGTGTCTTACACTATTTTACAGCCCAGGTTACATACGTTACTCTCTGAATACCATTAAACATTCAAGATATGGTCTCCAACACGACCTGTTTGTGTTTATTTGCATGCTGGCACAGGTCCATGTACTTCTTTTCACTCTGGCTCAATCTGGCTCATTTGCTGAGGAAGTAACTCAAAACATAAACTACCATAAACCCTCTTTTCTTCTATAGAGACATCAAATATAGTTAACATAATACTCATAGAGAGTTTGTAACATACAGTGCAATGGGCGAGTAACAACTTAAAAGATCAAAGAAATCCCATCAGGTAGAAATTATAGAGCAAATCTTTGTATATTATCCAAGGGTTTAAAGAATTTTCCTATACACAATATCAATCCTCTATCAGATTCATCTTGCAAGGATTTTGCAATATGCTAGTACTCTGGTAATGGCACCATTACCTTGTAACAGCCAATAATATATATTACCCATCAACATCTTTGATAATTTTAGTAAATGACATGACTTCTGAAAAGTGCAAACCATAAGATAAGATTCCCAAAGTGGCTATATCATCCAAATAAGCTTTTTTGCATCACAGATATGGACCTTTGAAAACAAATATGCACCCTGAAGTGTTATGTATGTGACTTTTTCTCATTATTCCTATATAAATGATTTATGAAACTAATGTAGTTTGATATTTTTTAATGTGAAAGTGCTTACTAACTCATTTGTATTAAAAAATGTTTATGTACCTTTTGGAAACTGCAATTATTATGTTTCTATCTTTTATAAGGGTTGAAATGTTGAGCTTTGAACATGGTAACCCCATATCACACAAAATGTGAAAATATAATTCGTTGGCTCTTTTGTTAGGATACAATCATGTTTTCTTTCACCCAGAGGTGCTCGATTTCCTTCCCATCTATTTTCCACACATCTGTCCTTATCTGGAAAGCCTCACTTGTTTTCATGGGAAAGACTTTTGAAATAGTTCAATCTTTGTATGTACATCTTAAGGACAGAAAAGCAGGGTGGAGGTAAGCTCATGTTCATGCCATTTGAAATAGTCAGTATATGTGTATGGTTTTGGTACTTTTTTCAGAAACATGTCTTACTGCAGCTTATTCACAATTACATAAATAGCACATGTTAGGGCTTCATATCACTGATGAGTGCCTACAGCAATTTTTTATTTGTTTTCCTACCCTGCTTAGAATATTTATGAACTAGTGGGGGAGGGGTTCTCTATAAGTGTGATAGGAATAACCTTTCCATGGTACTAACACATCAGCACATTGGTAGTGTCACAATGTGTTAAACAATGTATTACTGTAGATCTCTTCCCCCATATTCTGGCCAACGTTGTTGACATTCAGAAGGTGGATCTTTTGTTGCATACACCATTATTGAACAAAACACACAGGTTATCCTTTGCGAGAACGTTGGTAAGACTTAATAGACTGCTGCTTATACATTGTATATATGTATCAGTGACAAAACCAACATGCCCTGCCTTTAGTGCCTGGTTGAATACTGGTGCAACAGATCCTTGAAGGTGACAGGAAAAGCTATTATGCTCTGTAGTTATGGAATTAACATCAATGTTATGTGCAACACTACATGGCCAATCTAATGTTGGTTCAATGTGTGATTGCAAGCCATGCTGAAGTTTGGACTTGTCAGTTTTGATGGAAATTTTATCAGGAGTCTGACTGTGACTATATTACAGGTCCCAGACGGAACAGCAGTGTCAACTCAAGGTCAACATTATGTCGAATAGAAAGAAGGTCATGCTGACCAAAGATGCTCCTTTAAGCTCTCATCTAGCTGTTTACGTTTTGTAAATTGGACAATTTCTCCTTGCTTGACCTCGCAAGCCTGAAAACTTTATTAGCTTGTAGCATTTTATGGGTTGTGAAAGACAGATTTTTTAACTAAAAGTGAGTCAATGAAATCTGCAACAGCCTTCCTGCCAATGTCATCAGCCTCAATAAGCTCCTTAGCTATGCCAGGCTTAGCAGGAACACCGAAAGACAAAAAAGTACAGTTCATTGTCTTCAAAACTAGAACTAAAAGGATTGATGAAGCCTGAAACTGCCTCTAGTACTCTTCTACTTCGCATTTTAGCAGATTGAATATTTCACTTTCAGGGCATTAAAGAGTTATGTCACTCTAAACACCCTTATTTTTTTATAAATCTCAAGAAACCCTCCAATGTTATTTAAACTTTTATCTTGGTCAGTTTTATAAGCAAGTACCTATATCAAGGGATGTAACGCCATTTAGCAAAACTGCACAAACTAAATTGGTTACTTAGGCTAAGACATGAAATCTTGCTGGGTAATTAAACTTTCATAACTATGAGAAGACTTTAGAAAAAGAAATGCAAGACTAGATGGGAGAAAGAAAGATTTTATCGACAAAGGAGCATTATATTTAATTTAACAGAATTTCTCAGATGGCATCAACTGAAAACAAATACCACTGATTTAATGTCGTTAACATCGTGATTAAATTTGTTTTAAAATACAATTATAATGTATAAAGATAAAGTTACTGACTCGAAAAAGATCAAACGGCTGCGTGCATTAAGGGGCTAATTTGCCACCCCCCCCCCCCTTTGGAGCAAAAAAACTGAACGTTGTTTTTCATTAATTTCCTTTGATTTGATTGGTTTATTAGAAGTATAGCACAAATGTAAAATTCTGGCATTCAATTAAAGTTTACCATAGCTATGGTAACAAAAATGGTCAATAAAATATGCTGAAAATAGAATAATTGTCATTTTGGCTCAAATTTAAGGCTAAACACCATACACACCATATAAAGCAAGATTCTTGTACGACAACATAACTTTCTTAATTGTTAACCTCATGTCTTACAGCTGTTGAAAACATGTTATTAAGTACTGTGAAAAGGTATATGAAAGATCTGGTAAGAATATATTTTGGTATATTAAAAATTCAAGTGCAGTTTTAGATAAACTTAAAGCTAGAGATATCAATACGACCAGTTTGTCTACATGTGTTTTTCTATTTTATCGCATTAAAGCTAAACTTTTTGATCTTATTGAAATAAAACCTTCAATAGAGAAGGCTCTTCTTACCTTGCATGTGAAAAAAAAGATGAATACTTAAGAAAAGCCTAATAGTATCAGACATGGTCTTTAAAAATGTATGTGATGCGCTGACCTTTTTGTTGGACAACATTTTTATTCGATTTTAGATCCTATGGGCACTAATTGTGCTCCCCTGGTTGCCAATTTATTCTTGTTTTCTTATGAGAGAGACTTTATGACGTCTCTTTCTGATGATAAGCTTGCTTGTATTATTGACGCTTTTAACACTACATCCAGATATTTGGATGATATTTTAAACATTAATATTGTTTATTTTGACAATATGGTAAGTCAAATATACCCTTCAGAGCTTCAACTTAATGAAGCCAATACCATTGATACCGAAGCCGCGTTTTAGATTTGCGTTTGTCCATTTCTAATGATATTGTTTCTACAAAAATTTATGATAAGCATTACGATTTTGATTTTGAAAATGTCAATTTCCCATTTTTAGATGGTGATGTTCCTCGCTATACATCCTATGGAGTCTATATCTCTCAATTTATTCTTTTTGCAAAGGCATATATCATATTGCTGACTTCAACACTCGCGATAAATTGTTAACTCAGAAACTTCTTAAACAAGGCTATCAGTATCATAAACTTCGCAAAACCTTTTCTAAATTTTATAGACGATACTATGATTTGATATCTAAATTCCAAGTTGGACTTAAATCTCTATTGCGTCAAGGACTTTTGGAACCCGAATTCTATGTTGACTTGGTGTATAAATTGAAGAAGATTGTAGGTTCTAATACTTTTTCAGCGTTCCTTAAAATAATTTCCCATTATCAAAAGATTGGCTATAATATTAATGTATTGCAAGAGACTGCATGCTTGGTGGTCAACCCAATCACGGTTGGCAACTTTGCTTTCCTCTATGATAGCACGCCAGTGGGTCGGACTTCAGACTCTATGACGGTTCCGACTTAAAGACTTATCTATTGATGAGATGGTAGGGGCCTGATGCTTTGGCTGTTTGTCGGACCCACCGGGGTTTACCTGTTGGATTTCTTTTGCTCCAGGATTCAGTTTTCTTTACTGTTGAGTCCTTTTCTTTGCTTGATCTCCTTGTTATATCTTGATTTATATGTTCTGAGAGATGGTGCATTGATAAGTTAGGGGTCTTTCATGCAAACCAAATATCAATGTGTCTCGATCCACATCTGAATTAAGGGTGAAGTTGGTGCCGTTAAACCGGTTTAAGTCCTCCAGTAAAATATTTCACTGACAGTTCTAAGGCGGTACTTCTTTTGTGGATCTTTTATGATTTTTTTCTGTCTTGTGTTTGTTATGCCTTTGTGAGCGTCTGTTTATATGTGCCTTGTGGTCACCTGCTGGGAAAGGGCTGACCTCTTGGCTCTCGTTTGTGGTGTCCAACTGTGAGTTTGTCACTTTCCCATTGGTATCCTGGGTCAGGTGTGGTACTTGATTGTATTGATTCCTTATCTTTGCACCCTAACTTACTTTATTAAAAACACAAACTCAGCCTTTCCAAACAAAAGCCTAAGTAAACGCAGGATTCGAATGCGCTATTTTAAGGACCATTGATTGCCAATAAAAATACTGCCATACATTTGGTCTCTGACGCATGGTTAGTTTTTGTCAGCATTTGATTGTTGGTTCCTACTGAAATGATCTCCCTTTGAATTAAAAATTTTTCAATCAGTGATTTGTTTGGATATTTGTCCAGAGTATGTGACAATATTATACAAGTATTGACTAGTGAGGCATTGGACATGATGTGATATCGACCTGAGAGTACCAATATTGACCGAGGCGGAGCCGAGGTCAATATTGGTATTCTCAGGTCGATATCACATCATGTCCAATGCCTCAATAGTCAACAATTGTTCTATTATATAATTTCTCTAAACAAAAAAAACAACAACAACAACAAAATCTTGGCTATAGACTATGTCTTGGACAGTCTTGAATTTCTTTTTTACATAATGACCAACTGATTTCATTCAGTTAAAAGAGGAATGAATACATTCTTTATTTGTAAATACAACTGCAGACGGAGAAGATCCAGATTAAATGCCGCATAATGTGGCATTTCATCAGGGTCTACACTGTTTGCTAAGACAAAAATGATCTTCAGGGAAAAAACTGCAATTTTGTTTAGAAATTAAAACCTGTGATTCCTTAAATTATACAATGGACCATTCCAAGTTTATTGCATCAATCCAGAAGTTAGAATTCATTAGTTCATTTAAAAGTTCTGCTAATTACTATATTCACAGCAAAGTCTGAATTACATGTATATTATGAAACACCGAATCTTGTGAATTTTGTGCTGCTGTCACTCACTGAATTGTATTTTTAGCATATCATGCAAGCTTCATGCTGAAAGCACACCGGTTATGGAAAGTTTCTATGAAGTCTATTTTTAGTAACTAATATTAAATAGGAAAAACCAGCAGCCCATGTGATATGTAGTTTTATGGACTCGAGTGGATAGGAATCTGGGCCTATCAAAAGATGTCTATTTATAGGTTATATAATAAAATCTGATATAAGTTCCCATCCATTTGAATGGAACAATAACATTGTTAAGTTCACAAAAAAGGTATGGACGTAAAAGCACCCCTCTAATTTGTGTTACTCGTAGGGGGATCCGGGGTGATTTGAACTTTAAACAACCATCCGATAGCATGTCGTTCAGACTGGGTCTTTACATATTTTTTTTAAATTTCAAAGCTACAGTTAAGCATCAAAAGCAATTCGTTTTGAAAAATAAATTCCTTTGCCTGTTTCATAAGTGTCTTGTGGTTGCAATTTTGACAACAAAAAACATGAATTTAAGCAGTCTCATGAATCGGACTTTAATAGGAATCAAACTCATTTAATATATCACTCACCAGTACCCTGAAAATGTACATTCATTTAGCTAACCCAAGATTATGTCATTATGAGATACATTTTTCACGCTGAAATTATTTAAGAAATGAATTCGGTTTTTGGAAGATTCATGGAATCATGAATACTTCGGGTCTCTTGCAAATTAAGTGAAGCCTGAAGGGCTTCACGTTAACTTTGCAGGAGACCCAAAGTATTCATAATTCCACGAACCTTCCAAAAATTGAATTTATTGCTTATATTTACATTTTAATTATAAAAAACTAATATATAGAAATTATTAAAGCTGCATAGTCTGTAACTTTTGATCTTCTAATTTTAAAAATAATGTTTTTATTTTTCAAGAACACAGTAAAAATACTCAAATTCAGGTAAACATTTTACAATGTTCGTAAATCTTAACAAGTTATCACTATCAAAACAACTGCATTTATGTTAAAATTCAACGGTCTAGAATTATTGGAGGGAAGCAAATAATTCCCAACAAGAGAAAAACACACCTATTTGATAAGAAAATTCACTTTTCCATGCAGTTTTCAGCTGTATTGAACATTTTTATTGTGAAAACATAGCTTAATTCTACTTTTACAAATGATTTAAGGTAGTGCGGGACCCATGTCAAAAGATAACCTTACTTTTACTTTAAAGTAAGAGTGTAAGAGTTATCGTTCCTGAATCTTGTTTTTAAAAGAGAATACTTATTTTTAAGACGGTAGACATTATTCTCCCCTGACAACTCTTTGATGCTTGAAACGTAATTCTTTAAGTATTTTGCTTTCACAAAAAGAAGGAATGCGAGTATTAGCTTTTAAAAACATCACCCAGAGTATGAAGTCATTTTGATGGTTAAAAGTTGCGGACCGTATGAATATACATACTATATACATGTCTCGGTTGCTATTTCTGCATGCTGCCACTGACCTAAGACCCACTCCCACCCCAAAAAGGGGGGGGGGGTTGTAGACGTGCACATGCCTTGTATGTGACATTCTCATGTTTTATGTCCCATGGAGGTACATGGTCACTAATGTTTTATGGAGAAATGACGTAACTATTCAATTCCCTTATCACACCGGATAGGCAGCAATAAAAACAGTCTATTAGTAAACAATCGATGAATGCTGATAACAAATTGCTAGAAACAGTGTTTGTGATTGCCATTTGTTGCCTATCGGACTACAAACAACAATCCAAAATTCTGTTACTTACAATATTTAACTACGTTCGTCGATAGCATTAACGTTTTCGATTGCCGCCTATCTCGTGTGTTTTTGATATACTGAAGACGTAGCCAAAACAATCTGATACAAGGGCTAGGAGTTATTTCATGTTTCTGTTGAAAAAATTATTTTGTTTCCTTGCATGTTTCATGATGATAAAATGGACATTTCTGCATACATTTTAATAAAATTAATTGGAACTGCATGTGCCTGAAAGGAAAATATATGACAATAGAACATTCTTTTCTGTATATTAACGGTTGGCAAGCATGGTACAGATGCGCGGATCCAGGAATTTTCATCAGGGGGGGGGGGGGGGTCCAGGTCAGTCTGACAAAAAAGCTCTGACAACGATTTTTTTAGTCCTCAGCTTATTTTACAGAAGTCAAATGGTCAATTTCAAAGAAATCTATCGTTTTTCAAGGCTCCAGATGGAGTCCAATTTTTTCCAGGGGGTCCAACTTTTTCCTGGGGGTGTCCAATTGCTTATTCCCTATAAAAACCCATTTAATTTGTGATTTTCAAGAGGGGGTCCGGACCCCCTGCCCCCCCCCCCCTCTGGATCCGCACTTGGTGCAGCCCTCACAGCTTCATGGTTAAGGCTACAATACATTATCTCATTTGGGCTTGGCAAACGTTAATAGACAGAAGAATGTATCATCCTTTTATTGTTATATACCTTATAATAAGTGTTTACTATAGAAACTTGAGGTGTTTCAATCGCTGACAATTGTACATTTTATTTAATAATATGTCATATTTTGGTTGATCGTTGACCAATCACTGACCGCGGGCTTTATTTCCGATAAAACATGACTGCAGAGGGCTTAATTGCCATTTCAACCTGCTCACGGATATCCACTGCGAGTTAAGATACCGTCGCTTATGCTTTATTGAGAAATGACCAAAATATTCAAATATCATAAGATACGGATAGTCGGATAGGCGACAATCGAGAAGGCTCTGAACAATCGATGAACGTGGATCGCAAATCGCTAGAATTTACCATTTGTCGCCAGTCAGGCAAACAAACTGCAATCCAAAAAGTCTGTTTCTGACGGTATTTGATCTACGTTCGTCGATAGCATCAACGTTTTCGATTGCCACCTATCCGGTATGTGTATTGATACAATGAATACGTAACCAAAACAATCTGAAACAAGAGCTAGGAGTTATCTACATTTTTCAGTCATGTTTCTGTTGAAAAAAAAGTTTGTTTCCACACCGGATAGTGAGCAATCAAAAATACTCTTAACCATTGACGAACGCGGATCAAAACTCGCTAGAAACAGTGTTTTGATTGCAAAGTGTCGCCTGTTTGATGAGTGATGGTGATAAACAAACTATGATTCTAACTATTTTTTGGTCTATAATCGTCGATAGTATTGATGTTTTCGATTGCGCCTATAAGGTGTGGTTTTGTTGTATGCTTCACGATGTGACAGTGGACATTTTTTTGGGAAATGCTTTTTGCTTGAAAGGAAAGTATTCTAGAACTTTTTGGATACTGTAAAGGCGGCGCCTCATGACTGCCTTATTAGTCTACTTTAGACATAGGTAAAATCTGAAAATGAGGCGTTATAACTACATTCGAAAGTGTTTGTTTATTGTTTAACATTAGTATAGAGGCAAACAGTGTGGACCCAGATCAGACTGCTCTAGATCTACACTGTTTGTTTAAGAGGCTTCATAATATTTCAATAGACGATAAAAACATACGATTGTGTTGTAATATACGCTTTAAGGGTTAATTAATGTGGGTTCAGTGCATTAACGGACAGGACTTTCATGAAATGCACGCAGACCTGCGCGGCTCAAGCAACTTTTAAACGCTTAACCAATGGATAGAACCTGATTTCCATTCTTGAGCAGTTGAAATAACCGAACCACGCCCAGATATGAAAATTAAAGTTGCCATTCCTTTCTGTATATTAACGTTTGTCAAGCCCTTGTGCGATAATGTGTTGCAGGCCTCACCGCTGTGTGGTTCTGGTTGCAACACATCACATTCAGGCTTGCCAAACATTAATACAAGGAAAAAATGTTTTATCCTCTTATTGCATATTTGTAAGTTTATTCTTTAAATGATTTTTAGATCTGTGCATCAGGAATAAAGCTATAATTTTTAGCTTTTATCTACATAAATCCTACGTGTAAGAAAGCATCAAAGTATCAAGACATGCTATAATAGCCATGCTTTAATGAGAATCATAATGTAATGTGCTGGGTCACATATGCTAGGTCAAAATCTTTTTTGCCATTTTCTACGCCCATTTGTCAGTGCTTAATCAATAATAGCTATGTCTCCGCCCAGTGATATAAATAGGGCGTAGACAAACAAAAAAATGGTTGAAAGGGGAGACAACACTTATTATAGTCTTTATTTTTTTTCAGGATTTTTCAGAAAAGTCACCAAAACAAAAAAAACGAGCACGGTGACACATATTTTTTATTCAATCATTAGATTCTTCATGAAAATATCTTTGTAAAAATATGTTTTTTGTTGTTCCAGTTACATTCTCTTATATGTTTATTTTGAATATTAATGTTTTTTTTTGGTATTTATTCGTTTGACTTAATTAGGATTTTACTTAATAAATTGTGTAGATACATGCTATTTCACTATTTTTGTTTTTATTTATATCTCTGGTGCGAGTAGTATTTGTTCTGAAAAAAACTGTATTGCGTTTCTTGTTAATTTGTTAATAAAATCTGTGTTTGTTTATTTCAAAAACCTGCGATTTTGCAGTTTTTGACATCTAATAACTTTTTAAAAAGAACGGTGAGGTATTGGTTTTTTTGTCTTAGATTATAAGTATAAGTCTATATTATAATATATTAAAAGATGAAACACTTTTGGACATATGCCGGAGAGTCCGGTATTACCTTAAAAAGGAAAGAATTTTTTTCGAAAAATGTTCATAGTTACAGAGTATGCAGCTTTAATAATTTAGGAGATAAAACAATTTTGTATTTAAAATTTGATCGTATTAACAGTTTTGTTGGAGTGCAAAGCGGAACAGCCAGTGTGAACACGGACAGCCAATGGAGCAAACGAGAAGTTTGATTTGCACGTGCAACTCAGGTGTGGATCACTGTCAATCACAACACCAGTGTCACATATGGTGAATAAATTCGATGTTCCAAGCGAATTGCACGGGCGACTGAGCTTGACAGCTGTCAATCAAATTTTGTGTGGGTCATGAGGCTATGAACGGTTCAAAATTCTAAAGATTTATTAAAGGCTTGCTTTGGAAATGTAAATATTGTGAAATAGAAGCGTAAGCTGCATGCATATGTACTGCTAAAATATTATATGAGTCTAGATTTATTCAGTATGTCATTTATACTACGCATGGTTTAGTATGCAATAATCTTTTTTTAGTTTTTTTCACTTAGAGCTTACACGAATTCACTGACTTAGCCAAACATTTTATAATATATGTCTTATTGTATTTTAAGCAGTATCTATTGATACTTTGTTTTATAGGATGTGAGTTTGGAGATAGGAAGTCATGCTTTCCATTTGAATGTTCCTTCCTGCTAGACAAGTCAGATTGCTGCAAAACCTGTCAAGAACCTACTACTTCCACTACAGCAGCTAGCACCACTCCACTTGTCACTACAACCACTACGCTTACAACAATAATCACCACGCCTACAACCACAATCACCACACCTACAGCCACAACCACCACGCCTACAACCATAATCACCACGCCTACATCTACAAGTACCCAGCCTACTACAGCAACCACTACGCCTACAACAACAACTGCAATGCCTACAACCACAACCACAACGCCCCCATCTATAACAACCGCCATGCCTACAACTACAACAACCATGCCCACATCAACAACAACCACCCTGCATACAACCACAACAACCGCCATGCCTACATCTACAACCACCACGCCTACATCTACAACAACCGCCATGTCTACAACCACAAAAACCGCTATGCTTACAACTACAACCACCACGCCTCAATCTACAACAACCGCCATGCCTACAACTACAACAACCATGCCCACATCAACAACAACTACTCTGCCTACAACCACAACAACCGCCATGCCTACTACCACAACCACCACGCCTCAATCTACAACAACCGCCATGCCTACAACTACAACAACCATGCCCACATCAACAACAACTACTCTGCCTACAACCACAACAACCGCCATGCCTACTACCACAACCACCACGCCTCAATCTACAACAACCGCCATGCCTACAACTACAACAACCATGCCCACATCAACAACAACTACTCAGCCTACAACCACAACAACCGCCATGCCTACAACAACAACCACCACGCCTACAACAACGACCACAATGCCTACAACTACAACAACCGCCATGCCTACAACCACAATCACCACGCCTACATCTACAACCGATATGCCTACTACCTCAACCACCACGCCTACATCTACAACCGATATGCCTACTACAACAACAACAACAACCACAACAACCACCCTGCCTACAACTACAACAACCGCCATGCCTACAACCACAACAACCGCCAAGCCTACAACCACAACCACCACAGATACAATAACCACACCAACACAATCAACAAAGACCACTACAGCAAGTCCTACAACACTTATATATACATCTCTTTCACCTACAACAAGCACATTTAACACACCTACAAGTACTGACATAGTTTCAACTGAATTAGAAACACCTACATATAGCACTACTGACATTCCCACTACTATGACAGCCACTCAATCATCGAGAGTTCTATCAGATACAGGTATGCTTTAATGTAAATCTTTATGGATAAAAACATATCTATGTAGTATCATTGTTTGGTACCACAATTCTTATCAGGCCACGTAGCCCAGTCTGTAGCGTTTCTGGCCACAGATGCATATATGGCTGCAGATCCAGTGGTAGCGAGTTCGTTCCTAACATGTTCAAAAACTTCCCTGGATCTTGATTATGAAATAATTTCTATGGCCATTCTCCTCCCTTCCGCTGATTTATTCAAGAAGGGTTGTTGTCAGTTTCAAGCGAAAGTGTGTCCACGAAGTACAGGTTAACTGCTTGTTCAATCTTGCCTCAGAACGAAGTGTTGTTAGGTTAAATGACCGTCCCGAAATGACCATAGCTGTTGACTGAGACGTAAAGCAACAAAACAAACAAACAAAAACCACAAGTATAGCCAAATCATGCCAAATACTAATCTAGACAGTCCAATGTTCATATTCTCCCCAGACCATCATAGTTAATTTAGATAGCTTTCAATACAGCAGTTATATATCAAAATTAGGTCCTAGGGGTTCATACATACAATGGGATGTAGCCTGTATGTAAGGGAGTGGCCACTTGGTTTTTATGGAGGGGGGAGATTTTTTTTTTCAAAAAACCAGGATAGTGCTGCACAATAAACTAATTTCTAGGACAGCTCACAAAAGGAGGAAAAAACAGGACCATGTTAAAGCAATCTGAAAGAAAGATTGAAAAAGCAAAACAGATAGAGGGAAGAAAGAAAGTAGTTATAGATATTTGTCCACTTTAAAAATGTCTTGTTATTACAAGATAATCATTTCTTAAGGACATATGCTACTAAATACTTCCCATATTGAAATATTTTCAATACTTTGCATACAGTTTGTTTTATGCATGGGTTATCCATTTATGAAATAAAAAAGATATGTCACCGTGCTTATTTTTTCAGAATCTCATAATGAAGTTTACAGCATTTGACCAATTTTCTAGAAATATAAAATAATAAGACTAGTCCTAATTATCGAGCTAAAACGGTTGTAACCTTCAGCCAGCTTCTTTCTTTTAACTTAAATTACTGCCCATGACCTCAAACTTTTAAGAAAATGTGCATGTTTACTTGTTATCCCATGCTGTGACAAGATACTGCATGGTATATTTTGGCAATTCGTCAAAAATGGAATTTGTTTTTAGAATAAATCATGGATTAAAAAATCTGATATTGAAAATCTTGAAAATTTATTTTTGATTCATGGACTATTATAATACCTTTCAGAAAAAAGAATAAAAATCTGGGGTCACCGAACTAATTCTCTTTCTAGAGGGCCAAATTTAACCCCACCCCCATAGGTTTCATGCGTAATTCAATATAAAAAGTTCGGGATGACCATTTCGGTCGTTTTGATGATGCCATTTTACTAGTATATGAAGTAATTTAGCATTAAAATGTTAAAAAAGAAAGAAAAAACACACTGAAAATATGTGCGCATCCGGGAAACGATCCTGGTCCTCTGGCTTTGTAGCCAGACACGCTAACCATTAGGCCACGAGGTCAGGTCGTGCGCCGCTCGAAATAACCATACAAATAGTATAGACTCGGCCACTATCGTATTCGTAACCAGGGTTATTGTGTACGTCGTTTGATTTCGACTGAGCTACATTTATCTGTCTTTAGTGCCGAGACGATCAGTTCTGAAAAGATGTCAATAGATATTTCGAACACACTTTAATTAGTTATTTTGTGAAGAAAATGTCGGAACACCGATATGACATAAGAATATCGGAAGCTGTGTTGATCCGAATCCGTTAAGGGTCAGAAGACAGGACCCAGACAACTTTCCCCGTTTGCAGACGCGGGAAAGGTGCGCATTGGAAATAGCCGCATATGTCTTAAATAACGTGATAACTAACTCGTTAAAAAGGTTATCCATCTCGTTATAACGAGGTAACTAACTCGTAATAGCAAGAAACTTATCTCGTTATAATGGGTTAACTAGAGCAGATATTTTCCTTATCTTGTTTTGCACCGGAGATTGTTGGAAGTCTGCCAGGGAGCAAGAGCCAGTTGCAGACTGGGGTATTGAGCTTGGGTCCATAAACACTGGTCTTAACTTGTTTGACAGGGGATTCCTTACAATGGGGAAAATAGGTCAGAGCTTTCCAAACAGGTGACCACAAAGATGTTAAAACAGACATGACAATATGGCAGAGACATGCACAAAGAGCGAAAATGAAATACTGCCTTTGAACGGTCAGTAAGAAAATTACTAGAGGGCTTAAACTAGTTTCAAGTTACTGACCTCACCCTAAGTTCTACTATGGATCAAGCCACATAGATGTTTTGTTGGCATGAAAGATCTCTGACTTATCCATGAATCATCTCCTAGTACATATAAAGCAAGATATAAAAAGAGATTGAACAAAGATAAGGATTCAACAGAACATAATACTGAATACAGGAGTAAAAGAGCTCCCCAGTTAAACCTGATGGACCTGACGACAGCCAAAGCATCAGGCCCTAACCATCTCCTCTATAGAGATGTCTAAGTCAGAACCGTCATAGAATCTGCGGTGCGACTCACGGGCATGCATTTGAAGAGGAAACCAGAAAAGCAAATCATGATTGCGTTGACCACCAAGCATGCAGTCTGTTGCAATATACTAAATGAGTCATGACAAGAGATTTCCAACAATGTTGTATGTGCGATCAGCAAGCCTCATATCAGCCTGCGCATAAACGCAGTCTGATCAAAGCCTTTGCAAGTCGCTTAAGCATTCAACGACTGTTAAGCTACTGACCGAACACCATTTTGAGTCTATAAGCTTAAAAGGAGGCTACACAGGTTCGCTTCAGTCTACACTTGTCATAATGCCACATTGTTGGAAATCACATGCCATGGCCCATTTATGTTATGACTGAAACGCTACAGGTTGACATGATATAAATTGGGGATCAATGTAATTAAAAAATGAGCCAGCATAACAAGGAATTATGTTTGTTACAGAACTGGGTGTTGTGATTGGTTGTTCTGTGGTTGGTATCCTGTTAATAGTTGGTGTTGGAGGGATGCTAGTACATTATATAAAAGGCAAAACAAGAACTTCATATAAATACAGAGAACCTGACTATAAGCTTATGGATAGGACCTATGCTGTAAGTATATCATCATAATCTTTACTGATTGGTGTGTGTTCATCAATACAGTATTAATTGCCGAATAACACTACAAAACAGTGTCAAATAAGTTTCGGATGCATGTACCAGAATCGTTGATGGTAGATCTGACGTGAAGCGTAAAACACCTAAAAACAGAAAACACAGTTGTTATTTTGTTGTTGTTTTTTTGGTGGAGGTGGTTGTTTGTTTGTTGTTGTTGTTGTTGTTGTTGTTGTTGTTGTTGTTGTTGTTGTTGTTGTTGTTGTTGTTGTTGTTGTTGTTGTTGTTGTTGTTGTTGTTGTTGTTGTTGTTGTTGTTCTTTGGGGGGAGGGATTGTGGGAGGGTGGAATAATTCAATATGTCTACATCACATTAAATATTAGCAACATATTTGCTCTTTCTGATCGATAAATAAAATGCATGTGTTAGGCAGCTACTTCGTTCGTTAGAGTTGGTCTAAGGAAGATAACCATTACTTAAAGTAAAAGAAATGTACAAAACTGAAACATTAAAGCAACATATTTACCTTTAACAGCCAGGATATTTCCATCGGGAATATTCTGGCTGCTGCAGGTAAATATGTTGCTTTAATGTTTCAGTTCTGTGCATTTTTGTTTGGTAAACATATGCAGTGTAAAATACCTCTTTCTAAAATTGCATTAATCTGCAAGAGCTATTTCACACAAAACGAGTGAGAATGACTAGGAACTGCCATAATCACAGATAAAAAAGCAACCTACGTGTGTTTTACTGGTCCATTGTATGTAGACTAATAAATAACCTTCAGACCATGTGTAATCCTTTAAAAGAAATATGAGCTGAGGCATGATATTTCCAACAATTTGACATTTTGACAAGTGTAGACTCGGACAAGCCTCTGCAGCCTCCTTTTAAGCTTAGAAACTTCAAATGGTGTTCAGTCAGAAGCTTACCAATCATAGAATATTCAAGCGACTAGCGAAGGCTCTGATCAGACTGCGCGTATGCGCAGGCTGATCTGAGGCTTTGCTGGTCGCACATACCACATTGTTGGAAATCTCATGCACTAGTTCAATAATAGCATCAACACAAACTCGAGCATTATTTACCTTTTCAGGGCCGTCGGAATTACGGATACAGTGTAGGGAGTAGTTCACTTCCAGAGAAGAATGAGATTTACATTCCATACACCGGACTCAATAGTTTCTATATGCAACAATCTACACCATTAAACCATGTGTCATCGTTTCGCCCTCATGAATCTATTACACACCATACCCCACATAATCCATATTTATATAGTTATTATAATAACGCATATTCATTGGAAGGGCATAAAAGACCACATCATGGGAGACAACCTAGTCATAGACCTTATTATTCATCTTCAAAAGTAAATCAACCAACTACTTATCCTAAATATGCCAATTGGCAAACATCAGCCCCTTCTCTCTCTACAAGCCTGCCTAGACCTAAAGTCACATGACCATAATAGCTAGAAACTTACTAAAACTGATTGGCTTTAGTCCAGCCTCCGCTGTCAACGGCGAGGTCGAAACGCTAAAATAGTTAGGCATATCCAAGGGAGTCTACTGAATCTAGCAGTAATTCTCATCAATTGCATCCCTTCTAAAATTGGGGACTTCTCTTAAAGAAAAGAATTTTCTCCCTCCCGGAGCTAATTCTTTCCTTTAAGAGAAGTACCTCGTGGTTTGTCAAAACACTATTCAACCATCGTGTGGTATCATTAAATGTGTAAAATGTTCATTACACATGTGCGTAATATTTTGCGTAATGGGAGCTACGCATATGGCTGTCTAGGTCAAGAGACGATAGAAAAGGATGAGTGAAGACAGCCATGAATGCTCACAGAGTTCCGTTTTTTACTGTCTAGAATATTTCTTTGACCTCGGTGAATATAAAATAACAACAAGTGACGACATTTATGGCTATTTGTGAATTCCCTCCTGTAGTCCTACATAAGCATTGACTCTACAAGATCGAAGGAACAAGCGACACTATTCAAGTTGATAGGTAGCAGTTGTTGCCATTAATTCCCTCCTGTAGTGCTAAATAAGCATTACCTCTACATGATCTAAGGAACAAGTGACACTATTCAAGTTGACAGGTAGCAGTTGTTGCCAATAATTACCTAATCCACTGGTTTAGATCATTAAAAAATTCAGCGTAAAATTGTAAATAATTTCTTACCCATCAGTTTTACATATGTTTTGGGTGCTCAATGAGACGGTTCTTTTGAGTACCCACAACATATGTTTTGGTTGAGAAATACGAAAATTAATTTTCGTTACGCACTCTTAACTAAAAGTCCTGTTCACGGAGATTGAACATTATCATTTACTGTATAGTTTGAAAATCAGTGATGGAAATAATGTATAGAAATAAAGAAACTTAAATACAAGACAACGCAGTTGATAATTAATTAAATGGGAGCACAGTGATTCGTGTGTTATAGGTACAAATACATGCACAATTATCCCGTTTGTCTTGATATAGTAGACCCTGACATACTTTGACCCTGCCAGCAACTTTAATATTCATGTTTGGGCATGTACTGTCGGTTTAAGAATTGCAAAAAGAGAGCAGGCAATTTAATGGCAGTGTAATGGAATGGTACGTCTTTATAAAGAGAGAAATCAGAGAGAGTGTCTTCATTTTAAAAATGATAGTAACCATTACTACACTGTTGGGACAATAAATTCTCATGTTAGGAAAACACATTATATTCCTGACTTGTTTATATTAAATATTTATCAAAACAAGTATGTAACTGATCAGTAGCAAAAAATACAGTAACACTATTGATTTTCAAACACACACTTGATAATGCCTGATTTATATGCTTAAACAATCTCTCTAATTACTTTGGCATCAGGGGGCAGTTTCAGAATTGGGAGTGGACGGGTTTTACCTCACCTGAGCCATTGACTCATTGTTTAGCTAATAGTATACCAATGACTCCAATTGCGTCAGTTCGTCCAGTCATCCGTCACCCGTCTATCAAGATTTCAAACATCTTCAAATTCTCTCCTCTGTCGTCACAAATAGCCTAAGAAAATTTGATCTGTGGGCAGAGCCGTTTTATAGACCTAGAAGCTATGTTGTTATTAAACTGAGTTACAACCCTAATACAAACTTTGCAGAATTGGTGCTGAACAATTGTAAATTAATTTTGATTGCATGCAAGAGATTATAGCAGAAAACGTATTTTTATGCGAATTTCAGGAAACATTTTCACCACTTTACACGGGCTTATGCGACAGATTTCATCAAACATAATAATGTATACAGATCTAAAGCTTTCTTTGTTGATTAGATAGAAGTTGTTTGACATTTTTCTTCCAAACCGATGGGGAGTTTTTATCAGCTTATCTTGTGGCATACTCAGGGCAGAAGTCCAAACAAATCGCTGATTTAAAAAATCACAAAGCTTTTAGCAGGGACTAAAGTTTACTATTGTTTAATTTAAAGCAAGATAATTTCAATGTTAACCAACTTATAGATGCTACCAAAACTATACGTCAAATAAAAAATGTCTGGCAGTTTTTTTAATGGGCAATCGTTGGCCCTTGAATTAGCGCGTTCAAGCCATATGTTTACTTTGGGTTTTGCTAGGAAAGGCTGATTTTGTGTTTTTTAATGAAAGCATAGATAAATCGAAAGAAGCTTAAGTTACCTAAGTTGTTTTTTCATGAATTATTTAAGGCTAGTACCTGCAACTCATTGCAGTATTTAATTTGGTGAAATTCTAAACAGTCAAGATATATTTGGCAGTTCAAAGTTTAAATTTACTTTTGGTTATAAGTATGAATACTTTGTAGCACACTCGTATGAAGGGCAGCGCAGTGGCTCAATGGTAGAGAGCTTAACTCGAGACCGAGGGGCCGCGGGTTCGAGCCTCACCGGCGTCACTGCGTTGTGGTCCTTGAGCAAGACACATTTATCCTAGCTTAGAACTTGTTCAACCCACGAAGACCCGTCCCTGTTTAATTGAAAGATTGTTGATGGGTCGTAAAGAATCAAATCAAACAAACACTCGTATGAAATAGACACAAGCTGGAATGAAACATTCACAGACAAATAAAAAGAAAAGCTCACCCATATAGAAGGGGATACCGCCAATATTCCATGTGTCCAATTAGTTTTTGTTAATTGAGATTGCCATTTTATTTCGTAAAGTATGTCATTTATTTATGTGAATTGTCTTATGATAACAGCTTGGACCAACAGATGTATGCTGAAGAATTACAAATAATACAAAGTAAGCTAGAAATGTTAACATGGAAAAAGCAGTATAGCATCAACAACATAATAAAGTGAAACTCCATAAATTCAAAACAGAAAATTGACATTTGAATATTGGCGGTAATACCCTTCTTCTTTCATTGCTAAATATTTGGACGCCAGAGGGCGCGCTTTCATTTTTAATTTCCCTTATTGGGAACTCATCGATTAATTTCAGAAACTATTTGTTTGTGGCCGTGTTCCTTGGCTGTAACAGTACTGGCCAGGTGGGTTTATGCTTTTTGTGGTTCTTTGTCCAGGAACTCCGGAAGGCTCAACCGGCAGTGGTTTTGGTTTTAAAGCGTCTCAGAAGACGGGGCAACGGCTTAAAGACTCATCCGACAGACTGGGAGAAGCCGGGGATCGAATCTGCGACCCCTGGTTTACAAGACATAGGTTTATCCCCTACACCATTTTGTGGCTTTCCTGGGTATAAACCGGTTCCGCCGGGTTGGTTTAAGATTTCTGTTGGTCTTATGTCCGTTCACCGAAAGTGGTTTTATGGAGAAGCCGCGAATCGAACCCGCGACCCCTGGTTTACAAGGCAAATTTTTGTGGCTTTCCTGGGTATAAATCAGTTCCACTGGGTTGATTTAAGATTTGTGTATTGGTTTTATGTCGGGAACACCCAAAGGCTCACCGAAAGTGGTTCTATGGAGAAGGAGAAGCGGGGAATCGAACCTGCGACCCCTGGTTTACAAGGCATTTTTGTGGCTTTCCTGGGTATAAAGCAGAACAGCCGGGCTGGTTTAGATTTGTGTTGGTTTTATGTCGGGAACACTCTATTGCTCACCAAAAGTGGTTTTACGGAGAAGCCGCGAATCAAACCTGCGACCCCTGGTTTACAAGGCAAATTTTTTGTGGCCTTCCTGGGTATAAATAAGTTCCACCGGGTTGATTAAAGATTTGTGTATTGGTTTTATGTCGGGAACACCCAAAGGCTCACTAAAAGTGGTTTTATGGAGAAGGAGAAGCCGGGAATCGAACCTGCGACCCCTGGTTACAAGGTATTTTTTTGTGGCTTTCCTGGGTATAAAGCAGTTCAGCCGGGTTGGTTTAGATTTGTGTTGGTTTTATGTCGGGAACACCCAAAGGCTCACCGAAAGTGGTTTTATGGAGAAGCCGGGAATCAAACCTGCGGCCCCTGGTTTACAAGGCATAGGTTTATCCCCTACACCACGGTGGCATCTATTGTTTGTGGCCGTATTCCTTGGCTGTACCAGTACTGGGTTTATGTTTTTTGTGGTTCTATGTCCAGGAACTCCCGAAGGCTCAAATGGCAGTGGTTCTGGTTTTAAAGCGTCTCAGAAGATGGGACAACGGCTTAGAGTCTCATCCGACAGACTGGGAAAAGTCAGGAATCGAACCTGCGACCCCTGGTTTACAAGACATAGGTTTATCCCCTACACCACGGCGGCTTCGTCAAAACCTTTTTGTGGCTTCCCTGGCTATAAACCAGTTCCGCCGGGTTGGTTTAAGATTTGTGTGTTGGTTTTATTTCGGGAACACCCAAGGGCTCACAGAAAGTGGTTTTATGGAGAAGCTGGGAATCGAACCTGCGACCCCTGGTTTACAAGACATAGGTTTATCCCCTACACCACGGCGGCTTCGTCAACTTTTTGTGGCTTTCCTGGGTATAAACCAGTTCCGCCGAGTTGGTTTAAGATTTGTGTTGGTTTTATAACGGGAACACCCAAAGGCTCACCGAAAGTTGTTTTTATGGAGAAGCTGGGAATCCAACCTGCAACCCCTGGTTTACAAGGCATAGCGCTTACCCACTACACCACGGCGGCTTCGTCAAAAAACTTTTTGTGGCTTTTCCATGGGTAGTAACCATTACTGGGCCGGGAGGGTTTATGATTTGTGTGTTTATTTTATTACGGGAACTCCGGCTGGCTTAACCGAAAGTGGTTTTATGGAGAAGCCGGCAATCAAACCCGCGACCCCTAGTTTACAAGGCATAGGTTTATCCCCTACACCACAGTGGCATCTATTGTTTGTGGCCGTATTCCTTGGTTGTACCAGTACTGGGTTTATGCTTTTTGTGGTTCTATGTCCAGGAACTCCCGAAGGCTCAACCAGCAGTGGTTCTGGTTTTAATGGGTAGTAATCATTACTGGGCCGGGAGGGTTTATGATTTGTGTGTTTTATTATATGACGGGAACTCCCGAAGGCTCAACCGAAAGTGGATTTATGGGGAAGCCGGGATTCGAACCTGCGACCCCTGGTTTACAAGGCATAGCGCTTATCCACTACACCACGGCGGCTTCGTCAAAAAAATTTTTGTGGCTTTCCTGGGTGTAAACCAGTTCCACCAGGTTGGTTTAAGATAGTGTGTTGGTTTTGTGTCGGGAACACCCAAGGGCTCACCGAATGTGGTTTTATGGAGAAGCCGGGAATCGAACCTGCGACCCCTGGTTTACAAGGCATAGCGCTTATCCACTACACCACGGCGGCTTCGTCAACGGTGGCATCCCTGTAAGCAGTCATTCTGACTCAAATGATTTATCCAGTAATGTGGATAAATATACCGAAAAGTTCAAGAGTTGTTGGTTTCAATTTTTGTTCTTTTGTAAAACATTTCTTATAGGATACAATATATAATTTTTAACTTGAAAATCCATGTAGAATGTCATAAATCTAAGCGCATTAAAACTTTAACGAAAGAAGTAATGAACATTAAGAAAAACATTGCAAAGATGCTTTACGCTTAAAGGGAAGCAATTCGTCAGATAACTTGTGATGTATTTTGATAAACTTTGTATTGGTTTAACAAAATAAGATGTTGACTAGGAGGTAAATCTCAACACAAACAAATTCATGTTTGTTTGTTTGTTTGTGTTGATGCTTTACATCACTGTCGACAGTTTTTGAGTCAAGTTTATGCTGCAAAGACAATTTAATCATGTCCCCCTGAATAGAAAATAACTGAGTTTTACGTTGCAATAAAATGGTTCCAGCCAGGATATCAAAATGTATCCACCAAAAACATGCTTAGTAAAAGGGTAGTTAAATACTTAATATGCAAACTAAAAGCAAAATCAAACTAGCATCGCGAGGTCGTTGCATCTCTTGGCTGGGGCGGGGTGAGAAAGCATAAAGAACAATATAATTATACTGACCGACGTTTTCGCTGCCTTCCCTGGGTCCCTGTGTGAGCGAGAGCAAAAATAAGAATGCTCTTGCGCGCCCCACGTCTGAAAGCAAGTTGTTCAACAAAGTTTGCTTGATTTGGTCTAAAGGGCTTAAAAAGAGATAGCATAACAGGCAAACGGACAGACAGATGGACAGATGTGCGGAAGGGGTGATAATAAATTCCTGATGCTTTTCAAAAGTCTTGGAGATTATAAACCAATGTAAATATGACAATACAGTACACAAAGTACAGTAAAACCTGCCACTTAAAATAGACAAAACAAGGATTTAAAGACAAATCGTAACATAATGTAGGACGAAAGTATTGCAGAATGCTCCCCCTTGGAGCATTCTGCAATACTTTTGACCTGCATTGAGCGATAATTGGTACTGAAAACCAATTTCGGTGTTCTTTTTGAGTGTCCGCTTAAGACAGGTTTTACTGTACCAATATCTATCTTGTGGACACATGAAATGATGACCATGTCGAAAAGCCATATTTCAAAGTTTCTGTGACAAGATTTAACATTCTGCTCGTTTCATCGAATAGAGCAGAATATTTGTCTAGTCGGTACTAGCATTAACAAAGGTTGTGCAGTATATTATTACTCAGTCGTCATGCACGGACTGAGAATAATCAGGTATTTGTGAACGAAGTGTCGTGAAAAATCAGTTCTAAGGCGGCTTCACAGACGTGAGCAACACACAAAAAAGCGAAGGACGTTGGTCTATATTTCTGGAGTAAGAAGATAACATGGCACCGACTTAGGGTATTAACAGCAGACAGAACGAGATGAACAAGTTGGTTTCTACAGAATTAAAAAGATAAGTGAAACTCAAAAACTTATTTTGTGAGTTTTAGGTAGCAAAAGTGCGTCTGTCGCATCTGCAGATTATAACGCAAAAGGTAAATGCGTTCAATGTGTAGAAGATGGCATGTTCAAAAAATAGATGATTGTGACAGAAATCTAAGCTATTATTAAACGGTATATGAAGATGAAGAATTTAGCGAAAGGTACATTTTTATCTGAAACGCCTTTAAGCGGAGAATGTTGTATACTATAGAGCAAATAAAAATAACGCAACACACTACATATATATTATGAAAGAATATACCAGGGATAACCCGATCATATTTTCAAACACGTTCATGTATAAAGATGTCAAGAGCAGGCTATAAAAGTTTATCTGAAACGCTCAAAAGCGGAGTATGGTGTATAATATAGAGCAAATAAAAAATAACGCAACACACTTTATACGCATTATGAAAGAATATACCAAGGATATCACGGTCATAGTTTCAAACATGTTCACGTATATAGACGTCAAGAGCAGGCTATACACGTTTATCTTAAACGCTCAAATGCGGAGAATGTTGTAAAATATAGAGCAAATAAAAAATAACGCAACACACTACATACACATTATGAAAGAATATACCAGGGATATCACGATCATAGTTTCAAACACAGTCACTAATTTAGGCGTCCAATGTAGGCTATATATCTTCATGAATTGGGGGGCATTTCCTGGTTTTGCAAAGAAGATACATTAATAATAATAATAATAGTTATAATAATAATAAAATAAAATTGTTAAGTGAACGATGGAATCAATCACAGTTTTACATATAACGTTCTTACATTTCAGTTTCCAATATTTGGAACAACGACAGGTTATTAGAACCCACATTGGCTAGAAAGTAGTTGACGATTATTTACATCTGGAGGTCGCCAGTGATGAGGAGGATCAGAAACACATTTGAAGAGCTCAATCCAAGTTGGCATTGGAAATTTGAAAGTCCATTTTTAAAGCACATTGTAAAGATAAGTACAGACAGCAGTTTTTCTTGTTTTCATCAGACAGACATTTCAGATATAAAGAATTTTTTAAGATGCGAATCTTGGCGCTATACATAGGTTTGTAGTACAGATCAGTTAGATCATGAGAGACGATAACAAAGGTGGGTGGATTTGCAGAGAGTAAGTACAGATGAATCCCCATGAAATAGGCTAAATATTAATATAAATAGATGCATGGTCATATTAGTACTTTACGTTGGTTATAGAAGAGGATTACACTTTATCTATCTATTTGCTGTACTGATCGCGACAAATACTGTTGTTGTTTTTTTGCCAGAGAGTGTTTATCTTAAAAAAGATGGAAATTTCTGGCATGTAAAGAGGTCTTACAGTAATAAGACAACCAAGAGATCCACTCATTACTATCTTAGAAATGTATTCTCAAAATTGAAACGTAGCCTCGTACTATTAATACTCTACAGTAAAAATAACACGGCGCAAAGCATATATTAGTACTGGATTGTAATAGCATAAGCAATAATTTGCATAAATCTAAGTTTAAAATACAAAAAAGTTGCAAGATAACATGACAACGACTTCAAAACGATATTTCATGAGCTAATTTGAAAATGGTGAGGCTTATATTAATTACATGGATAAAGCTCAGTCAAATGGAACGGTTTCAGCTTTCTCATGGTCAGACGCAGGTAAGGAAGCATTTTACATACAGAATTCTTTACTGGAATTGGCGAGCATTGGTCAAATATTGTGGAAAGTTTTAACAGTGATGTTATTATGGTGGTAAACGGTCAAAGAATAACTGCATCTGTAAATGACTGTTTGTGTGGAATCAAAGCTATATCGCAGTATGTATTTAAATTTTGCTCATAGGCAGCCCTTATTCCTGATATTGATTTTTTTCTTTATTTAATGAAATTTGGATTTCTTCTGTTTGAAGAAAATTATCGATTGAACCGTTTATGCAAGTTAAATGATTCATACATTTCTTCTGCTTGAAAGATGGAAGATGGAGAAAATGTAAAAGATAATCAAAGAAAGGAGATTTCAATTAGAAACATAAAGTTATCAGAGTGTACGAGCAGAAATCGCTGCCACCACAGTAGAATATATGTTAGAGACATGTCAGTTAAAGGTACGCTTGTTAGAATAAGAAGGAGTCATTCACCTTTGAAAAGGGGTCAGTTGTTCTAAAGGCGTAGTCGTTAAAAGCTAACGTCAGAGTATTGAAAGAGAATACTGCATTCGATTCTGAATTATTTGCAAACGAAAAACGGTGATATATGTTGGCTATGCAGATATGGACAATGTTATAAATAGTGAGACAGAATAAAAATCCAAATACACTTGCAGTGTAATTGATTTTCCCAGAAGTGGAATTTCAAAGGTTATTTCCCAAGGTAAGAATATATATCATAGGAGCAGTAGATTTATGTGAGAAGAGCAAACTTTCCTCATAAGAGAGCTCTAAAAATCGGTTGGTGACTAGGTCACATGTCATTTCCCAGAAGAGGAAACAAGAAGTTCCCCAGAAGTGGAAAAAGGTATTTATCTGGTATAAGGTAATTTTGAGATTGCCCAGGAGGTGGAAACGATTTTCCCAGAAGTGGGAAAAGTATTTACATGGTAGAAGGTTATTTTCAAAGGTAAGAATATATATCATAGGAGCTGTAGATTTATGTTGGAAGAGCAAACTTTCCTCATAAGAGAGCTCAAAAATCGGTTGGTGACTAGGTCACATGTCCGTTCCCCAGAAGTGGAAATATGAAGTTCCCCAGAAGTGGAAAAAGGTATTTATCTGGTATATGGTTCCCAGGAAGGGGAAGCGAGTTCCCCAGAAATGGGAAAAGTGTATTTATCTGGTAAAAGGTAACAATTTGAGATTTCCCAGGAAGTGGAAACGAGTTCCCGGGAAGTGGAAATGGTATTTAACTGGTAGAAGGTTATTTTCAAAGGTAAGAATATATATCATAGGAGCTGTAGATTTATGTTGGAAGAGCAAACTTTCCTCCTAAGAGAGCTCAAAATTCGATTGGTGACTAAGTCACATGTCATTTCCCAAGAAGGGGAAACACGAAATTCCCTTGAAGTGGAAAAAGGTATTCATCTGGTATCAGGTTATAATTGAGATTGCCCAGGAAGTAGAAACGAGTTCTCCCAGAAGTGGTAAAAAGGTATTTACCTGGTAGAAGGTTAATTCCAAAGGTAAGAAAACATAACATAGGAGCAGTAGATTTATGTGGGAAAAGCAAACTATCCTCATAAGAGAGCTTTAAAATCGGTTGGTGACTAGGTCACATGT
Organism: Loripinus fragilis; assembly: GCA_964019695.1. NCBI lineage: Eukaryota > Metazoa > Mollusca > Bivalvia > Lucinida > Lucinidae > Loripinus > Loripinus fragilis. The sequence continues at coordinate 40,999,712 of OZ026531.1, read as the reverse complement.
CCATTCCCCAGAAGTGGAAATATGAAATTCCCCAGAAGTGGAAAAAGGTATTTATCTGGTATATGGTACTAATTGAGATTTCCCAGGAAGGGGAAGCGAGTTCCCCAGAAATGGGAAAAGTGTATTTATCTGGTAAAAGGTAACAATTTGAGATTTCCCAGGAAGTGGAAATGAGTTCCCGAGAAGTGGAAATGGTATTTAACTGGTAGAAGGTAACAATTGAGATTTCCCAGGAAGTGGAAACGAGTTCCCCGGAAGTGGAACGTGGTATTTACCTGGTAAAGGTAATATTTGAAATTTCCCAGGAAGTGGAAACGAGTTCCCCGGAAGTGGAAAATGGTATTTACCTGGTAACAATTGAGATTTCCCAGGAGTGGAAACGAGTTCCCCGGAAGTGGAACGTGGTTTACCTGGTAGAAGGTAATAATTGAGATTTCCCAGGAAGTGGAAACGAGTTCCCCGGAAGTGGAAAAAGTTATTTACCTGTTAACAGATAATAACTGAGATTTCCCCGCAAGCGGAAGTCAGGTTGAAAATGCAGACTGAAGGTCTTGATTTTCTAAAGATGCAAAAGTCCCTTAGAGCAAAATCAATGAACAAATAAAAAATAAAATAAAATAAAATAAAAATCTCAGATGAAAATAAGGGTAGACTTTCAAACAACGAAGTATTTGGTTTTAGTATGGTTTTGGGAGAGAAAATGTCCTCCATATGAACAAAGATGGAGGAGTAAATATGGTTGTATAGAGCAGTATTTAGAAGATAAAAAATGAGGTCAATGTTTATTACAATAAAAAAAAATGTATTCACTCATAAAAAATCAGGAGTAGAAAAGGTGATTTTCAAAATATTGCCATGATGGTAAGTTACGTGAAATATCAAAATTAAAATGTCAGTAAAATGGATATGGTATATTTCTAATGAGCAATGCGTTTATTTATGTCAGAGAAAGAAGAAAATTAAATTGACTGATATATGGGATCACAAACAAATGACAAGTTCAGTGTTTATTATAACATAGATACAAATAAGTTAATTCCAGATGAGTTCCCAGTATAGAAGTTGCCCGATTATTAGCTCAGTATCAGAGTTAGCAGAGGGGAATTGTTGAGTATAATAGATATGGCAGTTTGTTGTACTTTAAGAGTTTCAGACCAGCCGTTTGCGCCTGATTATCTAATTTTTATAGGCGATACATTTAGCAAAACAAAAGTAAATAAATAAGTAACTAAAATGAGGACCAGATACAGCCATTTTAATCAGACAAAGTATTATATGCAAATGGGCATGAAAACAATGATATTTTTGGAAAATAAATTTTAGATTCCAGCATGATTGCAATGAAAATAAGAATAATATGTTTCGACAATAAGGCTATTTGTATATGGCTATTTGTTTTCATTTGTTGCAGGTATTGGCTCAATCAGAAACATACAACATCATCTGTTTTGACAAAGGGATTTAGAAGGGACTTTCTGAGCAAATCTCAACACATTGTGTCCTGAAGCAAGCGGAAGTACAGATAAGTACACGTATACCACGTGTTTAAGCACTGTCCGCTGGAAGTCACCTGACAGTAAAATAAGTATGTTAAAGATTTTGGAGACAAACTGTTAAAAATGACAGAGGTGATGTCTATGTGAGGCATTGTGATGTGACTTATTAGAATCTATACAAAATTTTGTCGCTCTCTTTCTAACATTTGTATTTTCTAAGCGCACCAACATGCAAACTGTGTTTGTTTTCTTTGTTAGAGTAAAGAATGGACTTAACATTCTGCTCGTTTCATCGAATAGAGCAGAATATTTGTCTAGTCGGTACTAGCATTAACAAAGGTTGTGCAGTATATTATTACTCAGTCGTCATGCACGGACTGAGAATAATCAGGTATTTGTGAACGAAGTGTCGTGAAAAATCAGTTCTAAGGCGGCTTCACAGACGTGAGCAACACACAAAATTTTGTATAGATTCGAGCAAGAGATCTTGCCGTGTTGATTTGCACGTCGTCATTGCTATGTGGTATACTGCACTGTTAAAATCACAGCAAGTTTTCGCCAAACAAAAAATAGAAAGTTTGGTGTCATGTGGGCTGGACGGCAGGTACTTCGGCAATGAGAAGATCTAAGGGTTAAGTAAGCTGTGTTACTGGCAGGGCTTTTACAAGCACTTCTTAAATAGATCTCATCAAGGTCTACAACGTCCTTCCATGTCACGCTGCTCATTTGCTCACATTAAAGCGCGCCAACATGCAAACTGTGTTTGTTTTCTTTGTTAGAGTAAAGAATGGACTCAAATGTACACAAGAAAGGTTAAAGCTTAATAAACAATCAGTTTGGTTCTTTCTAATTTGGCACTCATCTATAGAATGAGAATACAGTGCATGAAATGGTTTTCCTGTCTATTTGCGCAACTGCTCTTCAACATCTATCCCACTTCCTTTAATATCGCCAACAAAACAACCAATGTGACAAGGACCTGGGAATGCCACATTCACATATCAAACGAAAGCGTGTGAGCCAGCAGATGCGATTTTGGTACTTACACATTATCAAGCGATTAATGCTCCAGTGAAGCTGCTTAAATGCACAAATTCGACAGAGCCTTCGCTGCTCGCGTAGACAAAGAGTAGACGTATATAAAGATTTAGATTCAAGCTCGGACATGAAACACCGTTCGATAAGTACCAAAATTTCCTCAAGTAACTCATATCTAAGGCGCCAAGAGGACAAGATAATTGAGCCAGTATCCAGCATAAGGTATACAAGTTGGCATGTGCGTACAATGGATATTTAAATCAATGTGTGCACCCACACAGTCTGATCAGAGTCTTAGTGTTACTCCTGAAGAAACGTTGGACCCTTGGTCACGCATAAAGCGCACATTGTAGACTGATCAAACTGCGCGGATGCGCAGTCTGATCAGAGTCTTCAATGAGCGTTAATGCCAACTTGTACCTTTTGCTGGACACCAGCTCACATAAGGAAATTTTTACCTAAGCAGTCACAAATGCTGGCTTGGAGGATCAGACACAGGAAAAATTTAACTTGAGTGGAATTGGATAAAACAAAGAACAAGAAGCAACACAGTCACTGCCTTAGAACGAACAATTCCTCCTTGTAGGCTTAAACGTATTTTACATGGCATTTCCTTAGCTAAGGCTTTTTTTTTCTTTATTTCATTCTTGTTTTCATATCTGTGATAAATTTGTATCAAATCATCTCATGTGAAAAATTTGTATCAAATCTCACACGTGTGAAGAGCTAGTACCAAATCAACATACATGTGACAAATTGGTACAAAATTATCACAGATCTAAAGAACTGGAACTTAATCGCCACAGATATCAGTGATAAAACTGAGAAGAATTGGAATCGAATGCAAAATGCAGCAGATTGGGGGGGGGGGCATTTTATCAATGTGAGGATCACGCATGCATGCTATATGAAATTTGACTTTGTGCGTATTTTTCACGAGGTGTGAGATATTGGTACGAACTATGTGTCGTATTAGTACCAATTCTTCACAGTGTGAACTTTAATAAGTGTGAAATTTGCGGTTCGTCAAAGCCTCCACAGGAGCTAAGCATTTTTGTGTGTTTCAGCAGAAACTAGGGCGAAGATTTGGCCATTATAGGTCAAATGTTTTGAATTAAGAATTTGTTCATTTTGTGAGAACAGTAATTAATAAAATGCAATTCGTTTGCACATCTCATAAGAGTTTCAGAAACATGAAAGGAAGTGTTGAAATACACTTGTCTTCAGTGCACTCGGAACATCTGACTTGAAATAAATATACTTTATATAAAAGTAGGAAAAGAGACACAGTGTCATATAACACAACAATTGGTGCACTCATTTTGGGTTATTTGCCTCGGTGAACATCACTGTTCTAAAGCTGACAATTCTGATGTTAACCTCAAAAGAATGCATCAATTGTATAATGTTCAAAATCATCCTGTTTTTCAAACGCCAAATAAACCTGTCAAAAATACTTTTTTCTAGCTATAGTTTTCAAGAGGAAACTCTTTAGTTTACTTGTCAAAAATTATTAGCTGTACCTAGCCTAAAATGAGAATTTTAGAGTCAATCATTGGTATAAGATTTTACAACATTTGGCAAATTGTCTGAACAGAACTACTTGCATTAAAAGATTATTATTATATAATCTATAAATAAACATCTTCTGATTGGCTCAGATGCCTATCCACTGCCGCTGATATAACTACATCTCGCATGGTTTGCAGGACGTGACGTTGCAAAGCACAACACGAGGTCATATTGCATGCCTTATGGAAAGTGACATCAGAACGTCAAGTTATCCGTAGCGTCAATGGTTTTAATGATATAAAATGGCAGATAATGTTTAACATACATTAATTTCATTATATAATAAAACAATTCTTGACTTATGTTTTGGTAGACATGGGGTTGTTATTGAACAGTAAACTTAATCATATTGACCTCCACTCCACGTCGGTCAATATGTCGTTTACTGTTCAATAACACTCCATGTCCACCTCAACATAAGTCAATAATTGAATAATTTTGCGCCCCTATGAGGACAAAAAAGTTGTGATTCACCAATGTCTTCCTATTGCTTTATTTGAGCACGCCAAAGTGTTCTCTCAGGTTTTCGACTATAACCAATGCTATGGTAACGAAAAAAGGACACATAAATAGGCTACAGTTATTTTTGACCAAATTTAATATTTTTGACAGAAAAATTAACATAGAGCAAAAGCAAATACAAAAAAATACATTTTAACATTTTATATTATGTATTACTACAACACACAACATATTAAAGCTGTGTGATATCTAATTTTTAAACAGTCAGCATTCTGAAGCCTCAAATTTGGTTCAAAATAGTCATCTTTCAGTTTAAGAGGTTTGGTCCAAAATGACCATTTCTCTTTTTCAAGCCTATTTCAGCTAACCATAGCAATGTCGAACGCTTTATAAATACATTTGGCTATTGTTCAAATGAACAAATCGGATATAGATAGTGAAAAGCAACTTTAGAAGTTGGGCAAATTCGCCCTTCAATTCACCTCAGCAAACACACAACGTCGGAAGGAACAACATCGGATCGACGTCGACACAATGTTGTGTTAACGTTACATGTCTACTGGGGTACGTGGCTCTTTTATTATCCCCAGCCAGTTTATCTATTTTCACTTTAAATACATAGCCGATTTGTCCTGTTTTATTGCTCGTGTGGCAGCTGACGTCATTTGTCAATATACATTTACTGGCATATGTTTTTGCGTGTTTGATTAAAAAAAATGTGAATCATAGTTTGTTTAAATGGAGATGGCTAAGGTGATAGTTAATATCACTTGGGCCTCCTTGAAGATGTATCTACATTACGAAACATAACATTTTCTGTTTGTCAGTTTAAAGTGATAAAGTGCGAGATTGAGTTGTTAAACATTTAGTTATTATTCAGTGAAACTATATTTCAAAATAAGGCAGGCTCTCCATTATCTTTTGGACAATATATTTATAAGATTTGGCTCAAAATTATCTACTAGGTATTTCAAGGGGTATTAATTGTGCTCCTCTTGTTGCAGATTTGTTTGTAGTATTATGAGAGAGACTTTACGTTGGCTCTGTCAGACCATAATAAAACTGATATTATTGAAGCTTTTAACTCCACCTCCAAATATTCAGATGACTTACTCAATATTGATAATCCTTATTTTGAACAAATGGTAGGTCAAATATATCCTACTAAAAAATTGTAAGTGAGTATGATAAGGAAATACCACAATCACAAACCGCATACGACCCCGTGGCACCGCAAGGAAGAGCCGTTCAACCATCACGAGACACCAAGAAGACAAATTAAGCAAAGCAACCAGCTCTCTCTTCCCTATCAAGATGATTGCAATACTAGAATGGACATAAAGCAACGTACAACAAAACATAGATCAATTACAGACTCCCACAATGGGAGTAACAATAAACAAAAAGTTAACAACAACAGAACCACAGCCTTAGAACAGACAGCAGCTTAAGCCAGCGGGGGCTTAAATGCATTTTACTGGTACCAAATCTTCGCCCTAGATTCTGCTGTTGTTGAAGTACAAGAAATGTTCAGCTCGCATGGAGGCCATCTAACTATTTCAATGTATCATCATGGAGAAACACTCTAATCAAATTGACACACCATGGTGAAACAAAGTAAAGGGCTCATGACTCACAGATAGTCAGAGCTAAAGAAAACCTCAAGTTGAGCTGAACTTCAGTTAAATAAGGCAAATTCTTCTGATACTGGAGCTCCGATTTCGGACTTGGACTATCAATAACAAATGGCATGGTTTCTTCTAAAATGTATGATTAACGGGATGATTTTAATTTTGAAAAAGTAAATTTCCCATTTCTTGATGGAAGTATTCCTCGCAACCCTTCCTATGGTGTATGTATTTCTCAGCTTATTCGTTTTGCAAGAGTGTGTTCTAATGTTGATTACTTCAACAATAGAAATTCATTTTCAACTGCTAAGTTATTAAAACAATGTTAAAGATATCATAAAGTTCGAAAAGCGTTTCTAAATTCTACCGTAGCCACTCGGAGTTAATTGTTAAATACAATATTGGGTTAAAAACTCTTCTGCAACAAGACATATCAGAACCTATATTTATGGTGATTTAGTTTATAAATTCAAACGAATTGTTGGGAAACCTTATTCTAGTGGTCAATTCAAAAAGATTATCAAACGTTATATAAAGGTTGGATATAACTTGGATGTTATGCGACAGTCTGCATGCCTGGTTTAAAGCTAATCACAGTTTATAGCTATTGTTCCCTATTCAATTGCACCACAGTGGGTCAGGCCTCAGACTCTATGACGGCCCTGGCATAAAGCGTTAATCGGTGGGTTGGTTCCTGGTGCTTATCTGTAGCTGGGCCCAACGTGGCTCAACTTTAGATTTCCTTTAGCTCTGACTATATGTGAGTCGTGAGCCCTTTTCTTTGTTTCATCATGGTGTGTAACTTAATTTGATAATGGTGTTTCTCCATGATGATACATTGCATTAGTTAGAACGCTTCCGTGCGAGCTGAACATTTCTTGTACTTCAACAACAGCATAATCTAGGGCAAAGGTTTGGTACCAGTAAAAGCATTTAAGCCCCCCCCCCCAGCCCTGTGGCTTAGGCTGGTGTCCGTTCTAAGGCGGTGGTTCTGTTGTTGTTGACTATTTGTTTATTGCTTCTCCCATTGTGTGAGCTTTTAATTGTTCTATGTTTTATTGTATGTAACTTTATGTCCAATCTAGTTTTGCAATCATCTTGAGAGCCGGTTGCTCTGCTTAGTTTGTCTTCCTTGTGTCTCGTGATGGTTGTGTGGCTCTTTCTCGCGGTGCCATTGGTTTATTGTGGTATTTCCTGATCGTACTCACTTACTATTTTTGGTATGTTTTCGCACAAGATGATAAAATGTTAACATTATCGTCTTTGGAAACCTACACCCTAGCAGGCACATTGTGTCAAAACAACGTAGTATCGACGTCATGACGTCGTATCGACGTAGATACGACGTTGTTATCAGTGTGTGTGGCTGCTGGGTGCACTTCTTTTATTGGTTAAAATGAACGTTAAATATGTTGCACCCTCTGCTTTGATCCAAATATATACAGACTTGATAGGAGTATAATTACTGCATGGTTGACTTGCGCATTATGGTTGAGTGAATTCGTTTTGGGATCACCACATGAAAAGGTGTTTATCAGTCGTATTTTAACTGCTGATGATTCAGCCGAGTTGTTTGCGCAGTCTGGTCGCGACTTGTTACCTGATGGTCATAGACACGCCATAAATAGCACCCAATCTGTCTAATTTGCCAAAATTCATCCATTTGGCGGGCATTTGCTGACTGTGCGTGACATGGATAACATTTGTGCGTGATATGGATAAAAGTTATTATTTTCATTGAAAAGAATATCTTTTCATTAACCCTTTTGCACGATGGTGTTTTCTGCTGATAGCTTTACAAACAGGAATCAAAAAATGTCGGGCCTGATATGGATCCAAACTGTTTGACTGTCTTATGCTATTTTCTGAAATATTTTATTTTGAAAAAGATTTTTGGAAAAATCTCAGCATACGACAAAATCCTGGAAAAATACTCAGCGTTCAAAGAGTTCAGGTACCATGAAAGTTTGATATATTTGTAGATAAAAATAAATAATCCACACTCTCAGAAAACAGCGCCTTCATCGTCTATACTAAACAACGAAGGTCTACGGCTTGAAAGTGTAAAAGGATGAAATTGCGGCCAGCGTTTCTACATCCTAAGTTTATCCTAGAATGCCAAATAAGACTTTAGATTTACTAATATAATCTTTGATACTGGCAGCCTAATTGTTGAAGCAATGTTATTTTTCCATGGGTCGACCTAAATTTAATTTATTCTGGTACCCGTTTGATGAAGTGATGATTAAAATAACTGCATATAAATCTGGTTTCAAGCGACATGCATTTATGTCAAAAGTAGGGTGGGACACATTTTGGCCAAAAACTTAAGGTAGGTTTCAATTTTCTTTTGTTTTTGGTACAGGTACATGTAGCATCGTAGCTCCGTTCGGTATGGAAACTGTCACATTTTTGTTTAGTTTTCGGTAGCATCTGCACATCTGTATAACAATGGTATCTTTAGAGCTAAGGTGTCTTCTAAATGTCACGAAAGTTATGCAACAAGAATACTTGCAGTTAAAACTACAAAGAACACGAAAAATATATAACCATCTGGAGATTACCAACGAGAAAATCGTATGCCAAACGAAGATACAGTAAACAGTACTCCAAGTTTTAAAGGACAAAGTGCAAATCAGAGTATCTACGTTTGGCATACGATTTTCTTTAAGTCATTTTCTGGCTATGGCTTTTAAACATTGTCATAACATGTCAATAGTGTTGATCGTACATTGTAAAGTTGTCGGTAATTTACTGTTAACTCGTGTAATGTACCTCGGTTAGGGTAAGGTAGAGAGAGAGAGAGACTTGTGTTATATTATTACTTTTTAGGTGGTTTTATATGTTCTTATGTCTCTTCTTCACAGCACCATGGTGATTTGGGCAATTCCTGGTTATACTCACTTGTTGTTTCAATCATTTTGTTTTGTCAGATTCTCATTTAATTCAATACTGTTTAGTTAGCATATTAATATGAGTACCATAACTAAACTGTCACTGGCTGCATGAAAAGTTAAGAATAATTGCCAAACCTATTCCAGTTTGCGTACCTATCGTAAGCAAAGATAGATGAATAAATCTGGCTATTGTTTTTACAGGCTACAACTACCGGTCTAAGAGGTCATGCTAACTACAAGCCATGGCACTGAGCGAAACGGGTAATACACGTTTTATGTTATTTTCAACATTGCAATCAATGCATAATAAATAAATAAATAAATAAATGTGATATGTTCACAAGAATAAAGGTATCAAATCACTTTTACCTGTAAGGTACACAATCTATTTTCAGAACATTACAATGGCATTACATTTTTACATTTGTGCATGCATACTCAGAAAACAATTTGAGGATATTGAATATGTTTAAATTCTTTAAATTTAAATATTTTTCGAATAACTTATATTTGTATCTGATAGTCTAAGAACAATCAACCAAAAAAAAAAGAAAATATGAGAATACGACATTTACTGGCCACGTCAAATGTTACAACCGTCTCTACCGAATGTTAGATTTCTACTATTTTGCTGCAAACTTGACCAGATAATTGCTTACTATTGCTAAATATCACACCTCTTAAACAGTAATAACACCTGATAACGCGAAGACTTATTGTAAAAGTGTGCTCACATTTGACATAGCCAAGCCAATATGACATCAGATTTGTAATAAAACATCATTGTGTATCCAATTAAATTTGTTAATGTTAAAATGTAGTTACAGATATATGACAGCATCATAGCACTGTCTTATACATGTAAGGTAAGTTCAGGGTGCTCGAATTCAATTCCTACTGGTCAATATATTGATTGAAGAACAAATGATGCGTAACTGTCAAAATCATTGATCAAAGCTTGGTTCATTTAAAGATAATCACCAGGCACAAACTCACAGAGGCTAATTTCGTTAAGGCCGTCATTGAATTTGTAGCTTGGGCCACCATTAAAAGACACCATGTCTTTTTTTAATAACAATATGTGTTTATCCGTTTATTCCAGAGATCGTGTTTATTGTGGTGGCATGTTGTGGTGCCGTTCTTCTGATCATATTCATCATCATATTTATAGTGTGTTGTGTTATGGAGAGGAAACGATCAAAAAGGGTGGTTCGAAGAGAACCTAGTTTTAAATCTGGACAGGTAAAGAGGGTTTTCTCTATAGATGAGCCAGCACGTGAAATTTTAGCACTTATGTCGTGCAACGAAGGCTCAAGTGAGCAAACTCGCCAGACCCTTCACTGCTCACATAAACAGAACTGCTGTAGATTAAACCTAGACCAAACATTAGACCTGCAACCCCGAATGGGCGATTAAAGGAGGCTTTTTATCATATTTGATAAGTACCAAATTCCATGTGCTGTCCCTGATCTTTTTATTACATTATTCCGTGACATTTGTAATACTAATAATTGTCTTTAAATATAAATTAAGGAGCTATTTTGTTTACATACATGTAGATCCCAGTTTATGCTGGTACTAACTCCCATTTTCAATACAGCAATAACAAATCAGACGGGGTCCTTGTCTTAAATTGGGTCAAAAAACATTACTGTACATGCATTTGGATTTATTGATATTAAGTTACAATTACATGTAATGAACCTTCCAAATGTCAATGTAGGTACTTTGTGGACCATTCGTCAGTCAAGAGAGGTGTGTGGTCTATATTACTTCTGGTGCTACAAATTGTTTGTAACCTGTGGTTGTCATATTTTCTTATGGACAATCTCATGAGATGTTGGTACTTATCGCTTATACAGAAAAACGAATATGCTGATGAATCCAGTCAGATATAATGTATAAAGTTATGTCTGTGTCTTTATCTGTTGTTATTTTATTGTTGCTGTTTGTGTTACTTGCTATTTGTCTGTTGTTTCTTTTTATTTCAATCCATTTCAAATTCTGTTTCAGGGACGTGCCAAGTTTCTAGACTATGAGAGAAATGTGTTCAGGCCACCAGCATCCACCGGAAGTTCCGGCTACAAAAACCGAATAGACAACCGCAGTGATAGCTCTAGTAGTGTAGACAACACTCCTAACAGGAAGCGGAAGTTACCTCCACCTGGATATGACATCAATTATGACGCAAGGAGTTTTGGATTTAATCCACTTTTCGAGAACGATATACGATACAATAGGAGGTCTATTGTTATAACAGACAATACTGTTTATATACCATTTGCTCCCAGATACAACGATAACTTTTTACCTGATCGACATGAATCAAACTATCGTATTCCAAGATTGTCTCTTAGAGAAATAGACGATGACGTCAGCATTAACGACGACCGGCAGTTCCCGCCTAATTATCGAAGCAGCGCTGAGGATGATCGAAATTATTCGTCAAGCTATCCTCCCAGGGTAGATAATGAGAGAAATATTAGGTCAGACTATCGCAATAATAGGTATCCGCGATATGACTTGGACTACATGTAAATAAATACAGATTGCATAAAAAGACTTTATAACACATTGTTGATTGGAACGCTCTTCAATCTGGTTTGATGCTATATACATGTAGTTTAGGTATTCCTATTTATCAGTTACCTCTCATATTAACTGCATTGTTGCACGTTGCCTGATAAACGTTGTCTATCTCACGGCATGTGCCTTTATCAGGTCATGATGACGTTGCACTTTTTGAATGACGTCGCCAATGACACTGAATCGAAACAATAATCGAAAATTACGTCATAATCGCGAGTTTTGAAGAGTGAAACAATGTGTAAACTGATAAATAGGATACCAGGTTCGCGTTTTTTTTAAATCCAGTTTACCAGGCCCGGCTTTGAGAACGCTTGATGTATTGCTCGGCAAGCCTCGCGAAGTGCAGGTCCGACATATCGTGCATTTTATATTTGTCTTAACTCTTTACCAAAGTTCCAGGTTAACGGTTTCCAGTGAACAATTATGTTAATTGATTCATTCTTTATTCCGAGATGCTACAAACTTGATAAATCCTCTTGTGCCATGAGGCCAGTGCTTTATATTGTGTACTTAGAATTGAACTCAGTGTATACTTTAAGTCACTTCCTTGCATACCTAGTATAAGTCACTACATTGCAGATTTAGTCTGGTCAGGAAAACGTGTAGACTCTACAATTTCAGTTCTTCGGTGTATTCTTTGCTTCCAAAGGATAATTACTTTAAGAACATAATAATTATTTGACTTCACTACAGCTGGTGAGTGAGACTGCGATAAAACGTCTCCCTACCCTTCACTATTTTCTAGAGTATGTTTTCTTGTCCTTTATGATCATGGATTCCATCGTAGAACTTTGACACCATTAGAGGGTCACTGATGAGGCCCGACTGGACGAAACTACATGTAGCTAGTCAGGCCCAGAAAACATGTACACTCTACGTTTTCAGTTCTTTGGTGTATTCTTTGCTTCTTATTGATTTTAACAACATATTAGATGTAAACTCGATACATATCATAAATCACAACATTGTAAACTTAGAGGTGAACTCAGAATGTATAAGTCACTACTTTATATACTTAGAAGTTAACTCAATACATATAATAAGTACTTACAGAGTATACTTAGAAGTGAACTCAAAACATGCCATTGAATACCACATTGAATTAAATCTTAATGTATAGCATTACTCACTGCACTGTATACTTAGAAAATAGATCAGCTTCAGCGGTGAATTGTTGTTCAATATTTCACTGTTTAGAGGTCAGTTGTAAAGAAGATCAAATCACGAGCGCGTAGCGCGAGTGATTTATCTTCGTACAACTGACCGATAAACAGTGAATTATTACTGAACAATCCATGCACTTGAGCTGATCTATTTCGATTTTAACGCACAATAAACGACGAAAACACATTTGAAGTCTTCAACTTCTTCCAACTTTTCGCCATTGCACTAAAGAACTCCCGCCGATATTTAGACTACGTCGCATGCGTGCACATGTATTTTTAACGTCTTTCAAGCGTAAAAAACGACGTTACACCGTCTAACGCTCCAGTAACAAATGACGTCAGCTATCACACACAACTGTGATTTATTGTTTGATATATCACACTTTTGGCTCTATAGGCGAGGTGTGTTAGAATTTAAAATAAAATCAATGTATTGCACAAGTCTCTATATATTGCTTCCAATGCATGAGTCACTACAATGTACATGTATCTTTAGAATGAACTCAAAGCATGTCAGAGGTCACTACATTGTATAATTGATTTCAATGCATATCACATAAGTCTCAACATTGTTTACTCATAAATGAACTCCGTGTATAACATAAGTCACTACATTATATATTTTGATAAGATAAGATAAGATCATTAAGATAAAATCATTATATTATAGTGACATGAGTATAACAAAGCAAAAAACATGATCAATGTTTAACACCCAGCCACATTGGGCCTATATGTCACTTCAAACAGATGTTGTATTTGTTATACCGTTAACATACACAACATGTACATGTAAAGAATCAAGTTGACACAAGTAAACAGGATGAGTGATAATGGAGAATAACAATGGCATGTCGGTGCAAAATGTCGTTTATATACTCGGAGGAAGCAGTTCCTTCCTTAATGCATTATTTTGGTGCATGCTTGCTTTTCCCATGATTATCTACGAGGATGTTGCTGTTGCGTGACACCCTTGAAGTTTAGAGTAGGGAAAGCTCATTAAAAGCAATGCTGCTGATGTCTGTCTTGTAGTCTGCTGTGTCTTTTCGAAAGTATTCGAAGCAAACAACAAGATCCCAGATCATTCTGATCAGACTGATTCATATGGAGCAGTCTAGTCAGAGTGTATTTAGAAGTGAACTAAATGCATGTGAACCCAATGCGTATTATTAAAATACTATATTGTAAACTTAGATGTAAACTCAATGCCTAGTAAACAGTTATTTTGATGCCTGTTTGTAGTAAAGTCAAAGTTATAACCGCGATGTTTTCTGGACGACCTGATGCACTTTTGGTCTTAGCCACATGAAATAGGGCAGCATGCAGTTTACAGCACCAAAGGGTAACAGTTTTGACTACCCTACAAACAGGCATGAAATAACTGTTTTATTACCCAACCCATTCTATATATAGTAAAACCTGTACAAAAGTAGACAAAACAAAGATCTTATTGACAAATGGTAGCTTAATGAAGGTCAAAAGTATTACAGAATGCTCCCCTTGGAGCATTCTGTTATACTTTTGACCTGCATTAAGCGATTATTGGTCTTGAAAACCAATTTTCAGTCTTTTTGAAAGAGGCCCGTCTTACAAATGTGTTACTGTACAAATGTTGCAAAAGGTGTTTGTTTGTATTACATACTGGGTCGCGTGAGCTGATTCCCGGATTACATCACGACCAGATCTAAAACAGCATCTGGTAAGCACCATACTGACAGTGCGATATAACGTGCATGTAATATAATAGGATTTGTTATCCTGAGCCGAATGCACTTTTGGTATTTCACCATCGCGTCAGCGATGATGATATTTGTTAGTAAACTTCCATCGGGCGCGTGTTCGATTCGGGCCTGTTCCATTAGCAAGTTGCGGAAATGGACCGGGTGTTAACTTCCCAGCAGCAGTGTCGTTTACTGTTCTTTCTCAGACTCCCCGTCGACCAAGCTACTTCAAAAACTCCACTATTGCGTGAGCAATGTTGATATACTTCGGATGCCGGATTGCTTCTAAAAGACAAAAGGCCTATCAGAGACCTTACCACTGAGCTAGAATCCCAATCAAACATGGACCCTTCGGATATTCTAGACTAAGTGTGACAAAATAACTAGATGTAGATGGGTCAGTTTCAATATGCCCCCTAGTCATTATGTGCATTGACTTCGTTTAAGGAAAACGGTTAAATGACCTAATAAATACTGCTGGGGAGGGGGTTAACTCTACCATTATTCAGTGTGTTCATGAGCAGTCTTACTGGAATATGCATATTTCCTGTGTTTTATTTGCTTCCAATGGATCACCTATGTACAAATCGGTAACTAAAACAAAATAATACTCAGAGCTTGAAGCACATGAAACACTGAAAAGAGTGGCTTCAGCAAATGCAATAATAAAACACTATATAAGTTCTTCTGTAATAACTGTAAAACGCCATGCGATGGTTCTCAGCTTTTTTAAAAGCTTACCTTGTGGCCATATACATTAGTGCATCAGATCGTCAACAGCCCCGAGGGGTAATAGTTTGACTGCTCAACTTAGTATAGGATTATAAAACTAGAGGACCTGAAGGTCCTGAAGTGCTCACCTGATATAGTTACACGATTTTCTTAATAATGTTTGACCAGGTCATGGTCAACCCAGGCTTATTATATTAATATATTTAGTATGACCCACGTCCCCAATGACACCCGAAGACACATTGACCTAATGCTACGTGTACATACTGAGACCGATTATTGGCATTTGCGTTCCAGAGAAGAACATTTAATATATATGGGCATGGTGGCCATTTTGGTCAAGTTACCTTAAACAAATATCATATTTATATTGTTTTATCTCATGATTGACTCCATATGAAAGTAAGTAAGGGTGCAAAGATCAGGAATCGATACAATCAAGTACCAAACCTGACCCAGGATACCAAAGGGGAAGTGACAAACTCACATTTCATTGATTTCAATCAGCCAAGTGGTTTCTGAGAAAAAGATGTTCAGGTGTGTATGTAGCAGTCCAAAATGAGCGGCCTCGGATGAAAGTTCATAGGCCAGCTTGACATTTGGTACTTATATAAAGCCATTGTCTCACTAGTTTAAGCATTTCTTGCAAGTATTATGATTTCGGTTTTAACAGTAATAGAAAAATAAACCTTTGAAGATTTTCCTAACATAAATGTATTCGGAATCAAATTTGACCTTGTTGTATCATTTGTGAAAACTTGGTAGGGCACATCCCCATGCTGCATACCAAGTCCCAAATTGAATGTAATTAGCCTTTTGGTGCCAGAGAAGTAAATATATAATGAAGTTTACCTTATATGGGTGTGGCAACCATCTTGGCCATGTGACCATAAACATTTGTAAAAACAATCCTCCCCTCACTCAACTTAAGAAATCTCCACATGAAATTTGACTTCATTCAGCCCAGTGGTTTCTGAGAAAAAAGATATTAATATATGTCTGTGACAGTCAAAAGTTAGCGACCTTAGATGAAGGGTCAAAGGCCAGGTGGACCTTTGGTACTTATCTAAACAAATGTCTCGTTAGGTTAAGTATAGTGATTTGGGCTTTAACAGTTTTGGAAATATGATCATTTCAAGATTTTTCCCATCAAATTGAATAAGCAATCGATTTTGACCTTGCTGTAAAGTAGGTCACGGTCAGCCCAGTATCATGATTTGTGCAAACTTGGTGGGGCCTACATCCTCAATGATACATACCAAGTCCGAAGATAAGATTTTATAGGGTGTTTGTCATATATGGAGATGGCGGCCATTTTAGCCTTGTGACCAAAGCCATTGCATAAAATATCATTCAAATTTGAGTTCAATTTTCCAAATGGTTTCTGTGAAAATCTGTTTTAAAATATTAATAGGAATTCAATGTGAAAGGTCAAATGTCAACCTTGACCTTTAGAATTCATTTATGGCCGTTGTCTCGTTAGTTTAAACATAAATAGTGATTATAATGACTCTATATATATATATAGCTTCAACAGTTATTCAAAAAATCACTTTTTCTAAAAATCCCATTTTAAATGCATTAGGAAAGCAAATTTGATCTTGGCGTTAAGTAGATCAAGGTCAACCTAGGACCATCATTTAAACACACTTGGCAGGTCCGACATCCCCAATGCGACATACCAAGGCACAAGGTCGTCGGCCTTCTGGTTCCAGAGAAGATTTAAAGGGGTTTTACCATATATGAGCGTGGTGGCCATTTCGGTCATGTGACCAGGACCATCTCAACAAGATTTCATTCATCTATACTAAGGAGTCTCGATATGAAATTTGAGTTCAATTGGCCCAGAGGTTTCAGAGGAAAATACATGTATGTTTGAAAATGTTGACGGACGGACGGACGATGTCACTGGTATAATACTAGCTCACATCGGAGCCTTCTATTCGGTTCAGGTGAGCTAAAAGTTATGTGCATAGTTCGATTGTTAATGTCGAATACGGTATGACATTCTACATATGAGCAATTATTTATCAAGTGAAGACTCAGATCAGAATGTGTATTACGTACTCATACCACATTATACAACTCAGAACGGGAGCGCAGTGTTAGAGTGTTTGACTCGAGACCGATGGGCCGCGGGTTCGAGCGTCACCGGCGTCACTGCGTTGTGTCCTTGGGCGAGAACAATAATCCTAGCTTAGTACTGGTTCAACCCGGGAAGACCCGTCCCTTTATAACTGAAAGATTGTTGATGGGACGTAAAGAATCAAATCAAACAAACAAACAACTCAGAACATACAAAGGGTAATAATATAAAATGCTCATGCGCGTACGTTCCTTTACGTCGGAAGACGTTCAGTATTGACAATGGCGTTTGAATTAGCTCATATTTTCATTTTCAAAGCAAAGCATTAACAACAGAAATTTAGCACAGTGTTTAAGCGGACAGTCACCAAATCGGAAGTACCCCCTAAAATCGTTAGTTCAAAGTGGACAAGTTTTTCGTTGTCACGGCCAAAAGAACTAAAGTCCATATCAATTGTTTTCTTTTACATGCGGTTTTCCGTATCGGGGAGAGAATTGAATGTACTTCGCCTGTAGCATTGTCGATTTGACATATCAAGAGCCAATCTCTGTTTAAAGTTCGAGTTTTCCTGCTCAAACACCAGTTCTGCTTTATTTTTCTGCCGATCGACACGGACAACTGGGGCGAGAAGGCCAGAATTGTGGTATTGTTTCTATTAAAACAAACATGAAATCATCGCTACCTCTTTATCCTGTGATTGTCAATAGCTGAATCCATCGAAACTTTACTTAAACCAAATATACTTATGGAACACAAGCTTCCCTTTATATATTTCGAAAGACAGTTTAATGTAAGCTTCCTTTGCTTCGATGATGTCATCATGAATTGGCATCTTCAGCCAACACTTTAGTTTTAATTGTACAGCTTAACTCTATAACATTACTGCTAAGTATGAATTTAGTCACTGAAACATTTATTGAAGTAGAGGAGATGTTACACCATCGAATGAAAGGTTACAAACAGATTCATGTAAAAAAAAAGTAAAGAAGCTGTATCGCAGACCCGTCAATCAATATGATAGTGATCCCTCAATGACTTACAAAGTCCATGACGCAAATTTGATGTTTCTCGTGTTTCTTGATTTAAAGATTTATGGAATCTTTCACTAATAAAATTTTGTCACATGAAACAGTCGACCTCTATTTAAAAATACTGTTCATTTTTCATGTGTTACATTCGTTTTAATTGGACAGGTTTTCCATGTCTTACTTACAAATGAACACTCTTAAACATGCAACAAAAATTATTGTTTTGCCTTCTTTTTCGAGACATAAATTAAAACTATTATCCAAGTGTTGCATTTTTAAAGTCCGTCAGTATATATTGCATTCTGAATCGCACACGTGTATCTTATTTGCCTGTCCGACTACTGACAAAAAAATAAAAATTCGTCGTGTCGCCTAATTTGAACTAACGATTTTAGGGGTTTGAGCATGTACAGTCAACTGCCGCACACTGCGCTGCAATCATGGCAAATGATATACGCTTCACACAGTCAATTCGTCCTCCAGAACTGACATGATGCTGGTTCGCACGTGCAACATCAAGATTCGTGTTTGCTTCATAGGCTTTTCGATTTCATATTAGCTGTTTCAAAAACCAACAAAATAGTTAATAATATTAAACTCTACTTGTTAAAGTGTTATATTTATCCTAAGGTATAAATGAATTCCTATTTACATGTTTATTATAAAAATGTAAATTATAAGAGATAAGATTCCTTCATCGGAGGTTAACGAAAATATGAACGACATGGCCTCAGTTTTGAAATTAACATGACACCCAAATGCCACGTTAATTTTGAACGTTGAAGTTTAAAGTTAACGTGGCATCCGGGTGTCCATTGCATTCATCCGTTCATGAACATCCGAACAACGAAGTTTTTTTTCTTAATTGTTCACATTCAGGAATATTATCCGGCAACAAATGAGAATCAACATTTATCTTGCACTCGACAATGTAATATTTTTTTACTGCTTATGGAGCGGTTTTGAGGACAATATAAATAGATAAATCCCAATCTTCAATATAATTTTGGAACAATGAGTAAACATAACATTACCCCGTCTATCATTCTATGTACGTATTTAATTTCTGCAAGAATATACATTATTTTAAATGCGCATTGGAAGCGTGTAGTCTAGGATTCGTTTCAAATGTTCACCCTAAACACTTATGAGCTATCACGAGATTTTGGTACATGCACCTGTCGCATTGTCTAGCACCAGAGGCTCAGGTGAGCATACGCAAAGGCGCAAACTCGCAAAAGTCGTCGCTGCTCGCATGTATAAAGTAAGTATGTAGATGAAAACTCAGGACAAACTTTAGACGCCCTCTAGGCTTTAAGGAAAATGCGATAAGTACCAAAATTCCATTTGCTGGCGTATATATTCTTGTGCTGCGTGTTGTGTGTCTCTTCTTTGATGAATACTAACCAGTTTGCACTGAATAGTTTCCGTAATGTAAGGTGACAACAATGTGGGTGCGTTAGCGTAATGAATACTGCGTAGATATGACACCAAATTGACCAGAGATGAGAAATATTAAATACGTTCAATTGTTGTAAAATATTTGCCCTTCTTTTATTGTTTTCATAAAGGGAGGGAGGTTTCTCGCTCATTGCACTTGTTACAAAAATGTAAATATTTATATTATATACGCCCAACAGTTTTGCAGGGGAACTAGGCTTGATATTTTCAAACTGAAGCAGTGGATTTTCTTTCGTTTATGGAAGCCAGAGGCAACTAAATCAAGACATATGGTTGCATTGAATATTGATTTTGATTTTTGACGAAAAGGACTGATTTCGTGTTTTAAGGAATTATGAAATGAAATCCTTAAATGAAGTGGAGTTAATGATGCCGACTTAATCGCAACAGAATGTATGTATTTTCATGTTCAAGTTTAGAAAGGTAAGTCTGCAAGGTGATGTCTTTTTAAGCATGGAATCTCCATTTTAAAACTGTGATTTTCGCAATAATTATCATGACCTTGAATGGACGCACATGTAAATCATAAAAAACATACACGCACTTTTATCATCCATTAATTGCATTTTGCACGCAAAAAAGTGTGCTAGCATTTTGATGCATTTTGATCAGACAGATGTTAGCTAGATCTATTTTACATTTTTTATAAAAAAAAAACACAGTTACGGTATTATAGCATGTAATTCAAAAACTTACCTTTTTACGTTTTAGCCCTTCTACTTATATGGTACATGTATCAAAAATAATTTGAGTAGTTATGTTAAACCGTATTAATCTCCCCATTTCCCTTGGTTTGAACAATATTGAGTATGTTTTGAGTAATTTGCATGTATGTTCATTCATAGTCATGTAGATTATTGCAAAAAATAACAGTTTTGACTTTTTCACCAATGACTTTTGGTGATATTTCTCGCTTGAACATGATAAATCCTTACAAATATTTTTTTCAACAAAAAGGAGAACTTAGTGACCTATCATTCCATAACTAAAATTATGAATTTTTAATATTCTGAGCAATGGCATCAAATTCGTTTCAATTTTTTGCTGACTTCGATGTTTGAGGAAGCCGTGATCAAAGATTGCTAAATGAGCAGAACTTTTTGTTTGGTATATCTAGTTTATATCTTTGAGTCCGTGTGTGTACCTTTTTGATTTATGGTATGATTTCCACATGGACATTGGTACTTATCACAGCGGAAAACAACGAAAGCTCAGACGAGTCTGCGCATACACGCAGTCTCGTTAAAGTCTTCGTTCCTCTCAAGCACAAAGTATGGACGTAGATGAAAGTTCAGTTCAATATTTAGATCTTTCCCTTGGTGGGACGTTTAAGTGATGCTTTTGCGCATGTGTGATAAGTTCCAAAGCTTCGTATGCTGGCCCACAGGTTTATTGTACATAACCTTAAATATAACCAAAACGAACCGTTTGATTTGTACAAACCTTCTTTTATACAAGACAGCCTTTTCTCACGATTGTATCTTTGGATTTTGCTATAGAACATTTTGGAGTTAAACTAAAAAGAGCACCACTTCCTATTAGGCTAACTTTTATACTGACGTCAACAAAAAACGCCTCACTCACTATCTCCGATTTCTTAGCGGCGTTATACAAAAATGAACAGCCACGTACGGCTTATTAATGTAAATGTTGAACGTGGTTGGAAAATGACTTTGATTTGATATGCAGGTGACGCGTTATTCTAATGACGTCATACAGGTTCAACGTACATATGACGGCAATATTCATCAACCGCTTATGATTTCAATTTGATTTTGCACCCAGTGTGTGCCGTTGAAGTTTTGTTAAACCATGAACAAAGTTTGGATCAATTTTTCAAACAGTCATGCTTGCGAGCAATAACTTTATAAAATTATGACGTCATATAAAAGACAAAATGTAAGGTAATTTTATGAAACTTGCCAATATTCTCGTTTTGTTTTAAATAATGGTAAAAATGATAAGGGGGCACGTTAGCTATTGTACAAAGAATATGCCTACATAACATTACGCCATTTAAGATGAGCTGTCACTATAAAAGGCCAATCTTTTCATTACGTTAACGGCCATCTGGAACACGTGACAGATTGCGATTTCTCAGCAATCGTTGCCGGTTAAAGACTATAGACTATTGCAAATGATTCGTAACAATATTTTTACCCACTCTGCAAAGCCACGAGGTTTAATTTTTACTCAAATGCATTGTAGAAAGGCGGGTGGGGTAAGTTGTTTCGTTCAGCAGACGCATACAAGCATTGTTTAAACATTATAAACGCATTTTCGGTAATAAAGATACGATTTTACAACGGTAAAACATTTTTTTCTTGTCAAAGGATTGTGTCTGGAAACAAAGTAAAAGTGTCTAGAATCCCGTGTCACACGAAACTGGTAACCCCTGTCTCAAACCAAGGTCGTTTTCTCAGCCTAAATATTCTTACATCAATTTTGTTTTCGTGAGATACGCTTGACTGATGAGATGTTATAATGCACTAGTCATAGCTTTAGTCTGACCAGTCTAAGAGATATTTACGCTAACTTTAGGATGAGGCGTTTTTTGTTGACGTCAGAATATAATTGATAAAACCTAAATTAAATTGCAAATGTGGAGGCACCATATGACCTGCGATTTTCGGACATCAACTGCCTGCATATTTTTATTTGTCATACGATTTGGTGTTTATATTTTGTCATATTGTGGTCCTTCGTGAATATTGGGTTCTGACGGAAGGCAGAGTAGCGCTAAAGCTTGTGCTAGGGGGCGTGAGAATTGTTGTACTTTCCATTAGTTCTCATGAACAGAGAGTCTGTTTTCTCCTGTAGCTATCGACGGGCAAAGCTTAGTCTTCATCGGGCCCCAATTGGATACCGTACGAGCGTAAGTCTCTACTGAAGTAGCCCGCCTTTTGCGACTATTGAGTGTTGTTGAAGCCATTTTGGTCAGACGATGTGGGCCCGGGTTTGGCTGCCACTGTAAGAGCAGTATATATGCAAATAATGCTGATGTGTTTGTTTTGTTAGGGGTATTGTTTTAAAATACCTGACTGCGCTTATATCTGTATACAAGTAATGATCCTTTGCGATACTATGGTGTGTCCGCCGGTAGGTGGGGATAATCCACGAGCATAAGCAAGTGGATTATCCACTGTATATGTAGACACATCGTGGTATAACATTTATACCAACTACAGCAGTCTAGATCTTGCACATTCCGAGGTGTTTCGTGGTTAAGTCGGTAAGGGTAGTATATATATATATATATATATATATATATATATATATAGGGATATAGTGAATCAACTGAGCCGATAGATGCTGTAAATATTTTGCCTCTAGCGAGATTCGAACCCACGACCTCGACAACACCGCCTAGCGCTACACCAGACATTGACGCTACCAACTGCGCCACTGAGACATCCCCAAAAAAGGATGTTCAGGAAGCGCTGATATTGACAACGCTGATGCAGTACATGTCGTATATTGGTTCCTTTTCAATGCATGGCATCTATTTCGTTCGAAAGTGAAAGCCTGATGGATCCAAGGATACAAGTGAAATTAGATAAATATCAGCAGTGCGGAAATATAATTTCACAAACATCATTGCTTTCGAGCTACACAGGATCAGAAACTGATGCAGATTCAGACAGTAGACAAATATAGAGGGATATAGTGAATCAACTGAGCCTATAGATGCTGTAAATATTTTGCCTCTAGCGAGATTCGAACCCACGACCTCGACAACACCGCCTAGCGCTACACCAGACATTGACGCTACCAACTGCGCCACTGAGACATCCCAAAAAAAGGATGTTCAGGAAGCGCTGATATTGACAACGCTGATGCAGTACATGTCGTATATTGGTTCCTTTTCAATGCATGGCATCTATTTCGTTCGCAAGTGAAAGCCTGATGGATCCAAGGATACAAGTGAAATTAGATAAATATCAGAAGTGCGGAATATAATTTCACAAACATCATTGCTTTCGAGCTACACAGGATCAGAAACTGGTGCAGATTCAGACAGTAGACAAATACAGAGGGATATAGTGAATCAACTGAGCCGATAGATGCTGTAAATATTTTGCCTCTAGCGAGATTCGAACCCACGACCTCGACAACACCGCCTAGCGCTACACCAGACATTGACGCTACCAACTGCGCCACTGAGACATCCCCAAAAAAGGATGTTCAGGAAGCGCTGATATTGACATGACAACGCTGATGCAGTACATGTCGTATATTGGTTCCTTTTCAATGCATGGCATCTATTTCGTTCGCAAGTGAAAGCCTGATGGATCCAAGGATACAAGTGAAATTAGATAAATATCAGAAGTGCGGAAATATAATTTCACAAACATCATTGCTTTCGAGCTACACAGGATCAGAAACTGATGCAGATTCAGACAGTAGACAAATACAGAGGGATATAGTGAATCAACTGAGCCGATAGATGCTGTAAATATTTTGCCTCTAGCGAGATTCGAACCCACGACCTCGACAACACCGCCTAGCGCTACACCAGACATTGACGCTACCAACTGCGCCACTGAGACATCCCCAAAAAAGGATGTTCAGGAAGCGCTGATATTGACAACGCTGATGCAGTACATGTCGTATATTGGTTCCTTTTCAATGCATGGCATCTATTTCGTTCGCAAGTGAAAGCCTGATGGATCCAAGGATACAAGTGAAATTAGATAAATATCAGAAGTGTGGAAATATAATTTCACAAACATCATTGCTTTCGAGCTACACAGGATCAGAAACTGATGCAGATTCAGACAGTAGACAAATACAGAGGGATATAGTGAATCAACTGAGCTGATAGATGCTGTAAATATTTTGCCTCTAGCGAGATTCGAACCCACGACCTCGACAACACCGCCTAGCGCTACACCAGATATTGACGCTACCAACTGCGCCACTGAGACATCCCCAAAAAAGGATGTTCAGGAAGCGCTAATATTGACAACGCTGATGCAGTACATGTCGTATATTGGTTCCTTTTCAATGCATGGCATCTATTTCGTTCGCAAGTGAAAGCCTGATGGATCCAAGGATACAAGTGAAATTAGATAAATATCAGAAGTGCGGAAATATAATTTCACAAACATCATTGCTTTCGAGCTACACAGGATCAGAAACTGATGCAGATTCAGACAGTAGACAAATACAGAGGGATATAGTGAATCAACTGAGCCGATAGATGCTGTAAATATTTTGCCTCTAGCAAGATTTGAACCCACGACCTCGACAACACCGCCTAGCGCTACACCAGACATTGACGCTACCAACTGCGCCACTAAGACATCCCCAAAAAAGGATGTTCAGGAAGCGCTGATATTGACAACGCTGATGCAGTACATGTCGTATATTGGTTCCTTTTCAATGCATGGCATCTATTTCGTTCGCAAGTGAAAGCCTGATGGATCCAAGGATACAAGTGAAATTAGATAAATATCAGAAGTGCGGAAATATAATTTCACAAACATCATTGCTTTCGAGCTACACAGGATCAGAAACTGATGCAGATTCAGACAGTAGACAAATACAGAGGGATATAGTGAATCAACTGAGCCGATAGATGCTGTAAATATTTTGCCTCTAGCGAGATTCGAACCCACGACCTCGACAACACCGCCTAGCGCTACACCAGACATTGACGCTACCAACTGCGCCACTGAGACATCCCCAAAAAAGGATGTTCAGGAAGCGCTGATATTGACAACGCTGATGCAGTACATGTCGTATATTGGTTCCTTTTCAATGCATGGCATCTATTTCGTTCGCAAGTGAAAGCCTGATGGATCCAAGGATACAAGTGAAATTAGATAAATATCAGAAGTGCGGAAATATAATTTCACAAACATCATTGCTTTCGAGCTACACAGGATCAGAAACTGATGCAGATTCAGACAGTAGACAAATACAGAGGGATATAGTGAATCAACTGAGCCGATAGATGCTGTAATCTATATAATATATATAGTAATATATATTACTATTATATAATGCTGTAGTATATATATATATATATATATATATATATATATATATATATATATATATATATATATATATATAGAGTGAGAAATAGGCTAATGCACCAAACGAGATATCTTTCCTGTGGCACTGGATCCAGTAAAGGATGCTAAATTGATTTGAGAAATAAATATAAAAGGATATAAATCAAAAAACAGTGCTAATTTTTTTTTTTTTTTTTTTTTTTTGAAACTAAGCGCTTTGGGCTTTCGCCTTCATCAGAGTTTGAAGACACATTAGATTAGGTGAATAGTTAACAAAATATAACTATATACATGAATTATGTGATTATTTAAGCCCTAAAAAGGGCCCAGCTATTGTACGTGTATTTTCGCAAATATGACTGCACAATATTAATGAATTAAATACAGCGTACAAAATTGGCGTTCTGGCAAGAAATGTCTTGTACGAAAATTTGTGTAGAACAGAAGTCTAAAAGATCGTCTACAACAACACAGCACACCAAGTGTTCTACTATATGACCAGATAGAGTCAGTCACCCTTGTTGATGCCAAATGGACACAGGGTGTTCAGACGCCGAATCCAGTAGCTCTCACGGAGTTTCCTGGTCGAATCTGACCACTCCTTGTTGTGTTCAAGGCAGCAGACAGAGGCATTACTCAAGAAGTCATGATCTGCAGAATGAAAATGTTCTGCTGTTGGTGATCTTTCAAACCTACGGTGTCTCCAGTCGTCACGATGGCCATTCATACGTTTGTTCAATGGGCCTTTGGTTTCTCCTACGTACTGTTTGTTGCAACTGCTGCAAGAGATCAGATACACAACATTCTCTGTTGTGCAGTCTGTGTTCTGTCTCAGTCTTACAGTGGCCCCAGAAGATGACTTCACAGTGCCAGCAGAGGTTATCATTTTGCAGCATTGACATCTTTTTCTGCCACAGGGTCGACATTCACCAGTTTGGTTGTCATCATCAGAGTTTGGTTTGAGTCGTGCTCGTACCAGGAAATCACGAAGGCTTTTGGGGCGTCTGAAAGCCATGACTGGTTTGCTCTGGTAAATATCCTTCAACTCACCTGATGACTCGATGATGGACCAATTTTTGTCAACAATATCCCTGACCTTGGGTAGGTCAGGATGATATGTCAGCACAAATGGGAGTATTGTGCCGACCTCTGCAGACTTTGGCCTGTATGACAGCAGAGCATCTCTGCTCCTTTGCCTGGCTTTGTCAATGGCAGAAGCTATGTCCTGCTTCAGATAACCACGCCGGTGTAGCTGATTTGTCAGTTCTTTGGCTCTTAATTCAAACGTGTTTGAGCCCGAGCAAATGCGTCTGAGGCGCAGTGCAAGACTATATGGGATATTCTTGCAGCAGTGTTTAGGATGGCAACTGGTGGGTAGAAGATATTGGTGGGTATCCGTAGGTTTGGTGTACAGATCTGTGCATATTCTATCCTCATCCAATCTGGATTGGGTGTCAAGAAAAACGTGCTTGTCATTCGATACCTCAGCTGTAAACTGTATAGTTGAGTGAAAACTATTGGCTTCTTTTAGGAAGGTATCTAGGTTGTCACGACCATGCAGCCATTTCATGTCTATGTCATCAATGAATCGAAGCCATGAGAATGGCCTAATGGTGACTGACATCAATAGCTGCTTTTCAAGACGACCCATAAACATATTTGCATAAGCTGGTGCCAGATCTGTACACCAAACCTACGGATACCCACCAATATCTTCTACCCACCAGTTGCCATCCTAAACACTGCTGCAAGAATATCCCATATAGTCTTGCACTGCGCCTCAGACGCATTTGCTCGGACTCAAACACGTTTGAATTAAGAGCCAAAGAACTGACAAATCAGCTACACCGGCGTGGTTATCTGAAGCAGGACATAGCTTCTGCCATTGACAAAGCCAGGCAAAGGAGCAGAGATGCTCTGCTGTCATACAGGCCAAAGTCCGCAGAGGTCGGCACAATACTCCCATTTGTGCTGACATATCATCCTGACCTACCCAAGGTCAGGGATATTGTTGACAAAAATTGGTCCATCATCGAGTCATCAGGTGAGTTGAAGGATATTTACCAGAGCAAACCAGTCATGGCTTTCAGACGCCCCAAAAGCCTTCGTGATTTCCTGGTACGAGCACGACTCAAACCAAACTCTGATGATGACAACCAAACTGGTGAATGTCGACCCTGTGGCAGAAAAAGATGTCAATGCTGCAAAATGATAACCTCTGCTGGCACTGTGAAGTCATCTTCTGGGGCCACTGTAAGACTGAGACAGAACACAGACTGCACAACAGAGAATGTTGTGTATCTGATCTCTTGCAGCAGTTGCAACAAACAGTACGTAGGAGAAACCAAAGGCCCATTGAACAAACGTATGAATGGCCATCGTGACGACTGGAGACACCGTAGGTTTGAAAGATCACCAACAGCAGAACATTTTCATTCTGCAGATCATGACTTCTTGAGTAATGCCTCTGTCTGCTGCCTTGAACACAACAAGGAGTGGTCAGATTCGACCAGGAAACTCCGTGAGAGCTACTGGATTCGGCGTCTGAACACCCTGTGTCCATTTGGCATCAACAAGGGTGACTGACTCTATCTGGTCATATAGTAGAACACTTGGTGTGCTGTGTTGTTGTAGACGATCTTTTAGACTTCTGTTCTACACAACTTTTCGTACAAGACATTTCTTGCCAGAACGCCAATTTTGTACGCTGTATTTAATTCATTAATATTGTGCAGTCATATTTGCGAAAATACACGTACAATAGCTGGGCCCTTTTTAGGGCTTAAATAATCACATAATTCATGTATATAGTTATATTTCGTTAACTATTCACCTAATCTATTGTGTCTTGAAACTCTGATGAAGGCGAAAGCCGAAAGGCTTAGTTTCAAAAAAAAAAAAAAAAAAAAAAAAAAAATTAGCACTGTTTTTTCATTTATATCCTTTTATATATATATATTGGACGACGTTACTATGCAACAGCCCTGAAGAGCTCAGCGAAACGCGTTGGCATATTAATAAGCATAGTTTATATTAAATAAAAAGAAAACATGTAACGACGACGTTACTATGCAACAGCCCTGAAGAGCTCAGCGAATCGCGTTGGCATATTAATTAGCATAGTTTATATTAAATAAAAAGAAAACATGTAACGTCAACTCATTATTTGAATATATATATATATATATATATATATATATATATATATATATATATATATATATATATATATATATATATATAAGTTACACAAGTCCAAGTTCCTTGATATCAATTCTATCAAGCTATTTTACCAGGCAAACGCTTCATACGACTTCAGAGTGAAACAGAAGTTGAGAAGAGGTCAGCTCACAGCTGCCATCTAGGCAGAACATACAGAAGAACGGACAGAAGAAGATGCGCTGTCATGTCTTGTACAATCTAGTCATAATATACAGTTTTCACCAACTGTTGCTCGCCCAAGGTAAGATATATGTCTTGCAGTATATATCCAAATACAGTATTGGTCTTTTTAAGGTCGACAGGATCGGTGCTTAACATTGTGTTGTTGTTGTTTTGTGTTGATGCTTTACGTCCCAGTCAACAATTTTTCAGTAATGTCGGGACATTTCCTGGGTGATATACATGGTGCATACACAAACACCAACAATTATTGTACCAATATTAATCAGATGATAAGTGTTTTGCCTAAGGACACAACACAGTCCCCCGGACTTGCCATCCCTCGATCTCACGTCGAAATATTGTATCTGCCCAGAGCATGCTTATTGTTAAAATAGATTATTTAGGTTTGAAATCAGTGACCTATGAAAAAAGTTCTTTGTAATTGTAAATTTTAATCATGAAAGCACCACGGAAAATTAGCAAAAAAACAACATTTTCAAATGATGTTGCTTTTTAGATATAAAAAGACTTGATATTTCATGAGAATTGTCTGATTCACATGGAATTCCAAGCAATATCCCTTATCCAAACATGAAATACGTCATAACGTTGGTCGACCGTTGCAGTTGTGAGTATCTTTAGGAATTAAATTGTTTGTGCATACATGAACACTACCTGTTTTAGCCATTTAGTTTCACTAGCTTGAATTAACCGGTAGACTACGCCAGTCTATTTGTTGTTTTGTTTGTGAAGTCAACGATTTTTCAGTCATGTCAGGACGTTTTACCGTCTTCATGGATTGAACCAGTACTAAGTAGAGGATAAAATAGCTTGCTCAACGATATGACACAGAGCATCCAGTAAGAATCAAACTAGAAATCCTTGTTACCAATTCTAAGGCTATACCATTTAACCGTTGGGCTCGGATCCATGCTACGTCTAGGAAGACCGTACTAGGTTTGCACTTACTACGTCCTACAAGTTCTTACTACGTCTTTATTCCACCATGTCCTAGCCAAGTTTGTTTTGAGCATGTTTAAAACTTTATGCATGTCATGTGTGTGTGTGTGTGGGGGGGGGGGTCAGAAATTGCTTAAATGATAAAAGACAGAGACAATGTTATCCTCCCTATAAGTGTATGCAAATTTTGGGGTCTCCATGTATAGGACAAACAACGTTTTTATCCTATTAAATGCAGCAAATGCCACCAGCCCTCACTCCCCGTGCTTTTATTCTGAATAAAATTTGCAAGTCTACAAATAGAAGAGCAAATGTGTATCAAAATGTTCTGGTGATATATTAGATTTATAGGTCAAGTTATGTCTGAAATAATATCTTATTATTCCGCTTCTTCGGTTATATATAGGGAAACATCCCTAGGCACTTAATAATTCATTCTATATTGTTGACATAAAATCTGGACAATTTTAAGCGCTCACCTGAGTATCATTTTACACTAGCGGCCATTGTGTTCAATGGAATGGAACTGT
This sequence comes from Loripinus fragilis, assembly GCA_964019695.1. Classification (NCBI taxonomy): domain Eukaryota; kingdom Metazoa; phylum Mollusca; class Bivalvia; order Lucinida; family Lucinidae; genus Loripinus; species Loripinus fragilis. The sequence goes on along the minus strand of OZ026531.1, from coordinate 40,968,939 downwards.
TAGCTTTTTTCACTAGAGCATATTACATATAACTTTGAAACATTGATGGAGAGTCACCTGGGGCCATTTGTGCTTGTTCCATGCATTCCCTGTATACTGTATATGCCTGCCCCTTCTCCTGGGGGGGGGGGCGACGTTTTCCGACGGTTCAGATAAGTTGAAAAATCGTGTTGTGGGTTCGCACAAGGAATTTTAGTTACTCTGAGCACAGCGTGTTCAATGTGAGCTGAAATATGGGTAAGCTTCGGCCTCCGGGTTCATTATGTTTTCTCAAGTTCAAATGGCTTCTGCTAAAGCACTTGGTGGAATCTCACTATAGCGACACAGTAAAACCACGGCTACATTAACCCCACCGACAGTCGACTGACTGTCGGCTGATGCGCATCGGCTGACAGCGGACCGATTTTGTGCGCGATTTTACAAATGTAGCTGCCTTTTTAGTCAGCCGACTGAAAAATACTATAACAAGGAAGGTTTTTTTTGTTGATCGGCCGACTGTTTTTGGGGATTTGGCATTCGTTTTGGAGTCTGGTGTCCATTTGATGAGTCGCCCGATATTCGGCCGACTCATTGTTACTGTCCGACAGGTAGATGCAGTCGGCCGATTATCGGGCGATGGTCGGCCGATACGAAAACTTTTTGGTAATCGATGAGGTATGTTTAAAGGTAACTGCTACAGTCGGCCGGCTAAAACAATATTTATCCGCCAATCAACATGAAAAAATCTAGTTGGCCGACTGTCGGTCTTAATGTAACTGAAGCATAACAATCATTTTGTGGTCCGCTAACGCATTTTACAAAGATTTCAATTCCGTGCAAAATTTAGATTTTCAGGGCAATAAAAACAACTTTAAACACCTTGTTGTCTAATAAATACTATGCCAATTTGAAAAATGTTTGGCACAAACTGTCCTTGGGTGACCCACTTTATGAATCAAGTTGCCCATTTAAAAAAATCAATGCCACCAGAATGCCAGATCAGTTTTCCTGCATAAACGAGATAGGGTACATGTAAAACTTAACAAATTTCATGGACATCAAAAAATACAGCCTCGATTTGAATATTAGTTGTCACAAATGGTGTTTGGGTAACACTCTCTCAGGATTGTTCAATTTAGTTTTGTTGACCCGTCAAAAAAGACAGCCAGTGGATGGGGTTATATGTTCCGCTACGTATACATGGTATAAGAAAGACATTTTCGAAGAAAAAAAAACAATGAAAACAATTTAACACAAATGAGGTTTGGGTACCCTCTACCAACAATGTTTAAATTCTGATCTGTCGCAAAACACGATTTGAAAAGATTTGGCGTTTATTGTTCTTAATTGACCTCCAACCCAAATTATTCCGATAATCCTGATCGGATACATATCATGGTCATGGTGGGGGCCACCATGACCATGGTTTGTTTCCGTGATGTCACATGATTTACATAGGCTTACAGGAAAGTAAAATATCTGCCCAGTGCTTAAATGTATGGTATGAAGCATCATTTAGTAGTCATTTTTCAAGATATTTCACATCTAGCCCCGCCATGTGGAGTTATATGATCTACAATGGCTCATAAAAAGATATATTGTCTTAAACTTTTGCGCACAGAGCTTTGAGTTTTGGTATGTCTCTTCATGTTGGTGTTTTTGAATTGTATGATCGATCAAGACTGATTCATTAATATGGCATTCTAAATACCTGTGTTACGGTATTACATATAGTAAATTATCTGGGAACTGCTTGACATCAGACCACATATACCAGCCGGGGATTGTTATTTCAGACATTCAAGTAATTGTTTAATTTAGTTACACCTCTAGAAATAATAGCTTTAACGTTATTGACTATGCATTAGGGCACCACCGAAGCATGATAGTTTTACAATACTGAACTGAAAACGTAATACAGATAAAGAAAAGTAACATGTTTTCTCTGACACACAAATAATCAGACATTTATGAGATCGTTAATCAGAATATTAACTAAAACAAAAATCAGTAAGCTCCGAAAAGAAATGACGTTTAGTCGTACTATATGAAATCCTGACCTGACAATGTTAATGACATGAAACATTTCTTTGATCATGTTATCGTACATGTATGTGAAATGTTTATTATCAACCTCAACCCCTAAACGGGTGCTTCTGGAAACGATGAAATGCTACAAAACGTGGCATTTCCTCGGGGTATGCACTGTTTGTTAAGCTAAACCTTCCTTCAAGAGAACGAACTACAATATTTGTTTGAAATTATAGCCTGTGACCACTCAATATATAAAACTGACCATCCTGACTTACATGTAATTGTATAAGTCCATTGGAATACTGTTAACTCACCCATGAGCATTGGGGCTCCGATGACCTAAAACCGAGGGCTCTGTTTATGTAGTTTCCTACCCGTGATCCGCGCTAACGTGTTGATAATCTCTTGTTTCAGAATGCGTGGATGATACGTCGTTCCGTAAGAATGGTTTGACGTGCTCGCAACTGGTGACGTTAGAACTGCCGCAGTGTTATAACGCCGATGTTGCGACGTCCTGTTGCAAGTCGTGTGACGACGCCGCCTATGGAGAGCCCGGTAAGTAGAGCCAAAGGAGAGATATTTTCTGTAATATAGGTTTTACTTTTAACTGGTAATACTGTCATGCCAACCAAGAGTGACAGTGACAAAATAGTTGTTTACAATTGTTTATTTTGTTTGATTAGATTCTTTACGTCCCATCAACAATCTTTCAGTTAAACAGGAACTGATCTTCCTGGGTTGAACCAGTACTAAGCTAGAATAAATGTGTCTTGCTCAAGGACCACAACGCAGTGACGCCATTGAGGCTCGAACCCGCGGCCTCTCGGTCTCGAGTCAAGCACTCTATCACTGAGCCATTGCGTTCCCCTTACAATTGTTTAGTAATACATTAACTTGAGTACTTCACTTGAGCTAACGTGAATCGATAGACCACAAGTGATCTATCGATTATAACTCACTGATAATTTGTAAACAAAATATAATGTCACTGTCACTCTTGACTGGCAGGACAGTAGGAATGCTTTACTATCACTTGCACGTTTTTCTGCCAAACTTACAAACGCACTGAAAATGTGTCGCCTAACTGATTTTGGCCATTGACTGAACGGAGACCTGGCTAGCGATGTGCCGATCATTCAAAACTATTAATCGATTAGTAACTTGGACTGTACCCGGACGATATCGATATAACTTACACTACATTTTGTTCAAATATAGCCCGGCTCAAGATATCCTTATAATTATGAGAACATATGTTGTCATTAAAAAGTTAGTGAGTATGACCAGGCGATGACACGATCACACGCTGCAAACCAACCCACGCTTCCAATAACACAAGAAATAGTTTAAAGAAGAAGCAAGAAACAAGTCATCCATGTTTTATCTTGCGAGATGCCTATAACAATGGATGCCGTGTTCTTGTCGTGAGTTTCCTTATAATATGATATGTTATCGATATACCAATGTTTTACATCAATTACCTCGCAATGCACAAAGTGCAAATGTATTCTAATGCGATAAGAAATTTATTGTATGGTTTGTGTGTCTCTATAGGCGATAATCCATTCACTAAAGTGCATGGAATACCTTCCCTGTACAGACGCAAACGCTTCGTATATATTCTTTGGATTAATATTATCCGATTGTCGATACGCATTTCGATGTTCGATATTTTTCACTTCTTGTTGCTATATCATCAACGTATTGAGGCCAACCAAATGGCTGCTGCTGCTGTAAGTTCTAGGGCGGTAATTCTGTTGTTGATGCTGTTGATGTTACTGCTGCTGCTGCTCCCGTTGTGTGTGTCTGTGTGTTTTGTCATCCTGGTTTACTGTTGTGGCTGTATGTGTTCTTTTTGTTATAACAACTGCAGAATCTTGAGCCAATATTTAACCAGTAAACATATAGAAGCCCTCCCCCTGGTGGCTTTGGTAGCTGTCCATTCCAAGGCGATGATTATGCTGTTATTATATTCAGTGTTTGATGTTGTTTGGGTGTTTATGCGTTGAGTCCTCGTTTTTGTGATAAAGTTTTATGTTTGGCAATCATCTTGCTGAGGAAGAGAGAGCTGGTTGCTTTATCTTGTATTCTTGCCCTAAAGTATGCGTCAATGTTTGATTGTGTTCTAATGTATGTTTCATGTGATATTTGGTCGTGTCATTTCCTGGTCATTTGCATTTTTCCCCTTTTGTTAGTGTGCTTGGCGTACTTTCCTATTTGGTAATCATCTTATTGGAGAGGGGGGGGGGGGGCTGGTTTATGTACTCGTCTTGTTTTTGCATTTAATATGACTTGTAAGTTTACCTGTATTAATGCGTCTCTTACTGGTTACATTGTTTGATTTGTGATCTGTGACTCAGGCATTTTCTTAACATATTCACTTTTCCTTAGTTGGTCCATATTCAGCCACAACTTTCCAGCTAGCAAATAACGCTTTCATATATTCAGTGACAACAACCCAAGGATACATTACGCATGTCGAAGCATCAACAGAAGCCGTCCCGGAAGTAACTTTACCTGGATTTAAGTCTACAAACAAGTCGATGGAACCTGACACAACAATTACAAAAACAACACATCCGAATACCACAGGAAATAATGGCACAACGGATACTTCTACACATCTTACAACCAAACATATGTCAACCATAACTATTAACCAATCTTCAACAACGAATTCACCACCAAGTTCGACTATAACAAGTGAAGGTGTGAGCAAGTCAGTTTCAAGCACTCTGCAGACATCACCCACTACAAAGAATAAAAGTTTATTTACGACTAAGCTGTCTACGTTGTTGTTTTCGTCAACTGCTTCATCGCCTTCAGATAGCACTCTGCAGACATCACCCACTACAATGAATAAAAGTTTATTTACGACTAAGCTGTCTACGTTGTTGTTTTCGTCAACTGCTTCATCGCCTTCAGATAGCACTCTGCAGACATCACCCACTACAAAGAATAAAAGTTTATTTACGACTAAGCTGTCTACGTTGTTGTTTTCGTCAACTGCTTCATCGCCTTCAGAAAGCACTCTGCAGACATCACCTACTACAAAGAATAAAAGTTTATTTACGACTAAGCTGTCTACGTTGTTGTTTTCGTCAACTGCTTCATCGCCTTCAGATAGCACTCTGCAGACATCACCCACTACAATGAATAAAAGTTTATTTACGACTAAGCTGTCTACGTTGTTGTTTTCGTCAACTGCTTCATCGCCTTCAGATAGCACTCTGCAGACATCGCCCACTACAAAGAATAAAAGTTTATTTACGACTAAGCTGTCTACGTTGTTGTTTTCGTCAACTGCTTCATCGCCTTCAGAAAGCACTCTGCAGACATCATCCACTACAAAGAATAAAAGTTTATTTACGACTAAGCTGTCTACGTTGTTGTTTTCGTCAACTGCTTCATCGCCTTCAGAAAGCACTCTGCAGACATCATCCACTACAATGAATAAAAGTTTATTTACGACTAAGCTGTCCACACTATTATTTTCGTCAACTGCTTCATCACCTTCAAATAGCAGCTCTTCAAGTTTGGGTACTTCAACCGTTATGACAACTGAACCGCCAGCCTCAACCTTAAGTTCAAAAGTATCAACGCAAACAACATTTTCGATAACACAACTTTTGACAACAGGAACTTCAGTATCCACTACAGAGACAGAAGGTACGTCTACATCAGATCCATCTTCTGTATATATTTCGACATCATCGAGCCAGTCGTCATCAAAAGCGTCATCAGTTGGTTCAACAACGTATAAAACACCGCTGCGCACAGAATCGACTGTGATAGATAAGACATCACCAGGCTTAACTTCCATTGCCACGCCAACTGTAGTAAGGATGTTATCAACTGCCGCTAGTGCATTTTCAACAGTCCCTACAAGTACATCAACTGACTCCAATACTTTCACAACAGTCTCTCCATCATCATTACCAGAGACTCAATCATCTATTCCTACTACAGCGATTAGTTTAACTGAAATCGCTTCGCCATTTACAACCACTGAGGGACTTCCTTTTACAAACAGTCCAATTACTACAGAATCCTCAATCTCAACACTTGAACATTCTAAGGTTACTCACCACAAATCATCTTCAACTATCTCCACAAGAGAGCTTGTAACACATATGTCGTCATCAGCTGGCAGCTCGGCGACAAACCAAGTGTCGGTTCAATCAACTACCTCCCCAGTCATAACATCAGGAGTTTCTACAAGCTCAACAGTGACAACAATTGACTTATTGTCTACAGTGACGAACGACAAAATAACGACACTTTCCTCTGCAGAGACAACAGCTTTACTAACAACGGATGGCTATAGCACGATAAGTCCATCGCCTGAAACATCTTTGACCACAACAATGTATATGTCTACTGTAGGTGCGTTGATATGGACCGTAAAGTGGGATATGTTGGTTGTGGTCTATTTGAACTTGATAACCATCTAGAACGCATACATAATTTGAAAAGTCATTTGTTTTGTATGTTAGCAAGATTGTGCATAAATCTCATGGCATTCAAATCTTTATTGCTGTTAACTCATATGTAATACAGTTCTTTATTTGCTAAAATCATGAATTATTTTTTGCTAAGGAAACTAATTTCATAAATATTAGAGCATACATTGATAACTGGCTGACTATTACATAATATAGGTCAGCATTAGGAGAAAACCTAAAGAATTTGTGACCTGGTCAGCTACAGATACCGGCTTAAATATTGCAATTTGGCTTGTATCAAATAAAGTTTTGGATGTGCATTTGCTGCTTTGGATACATTAAGAATAAAACATATATAAAAGAAAACGCACACATGCTTTTTATATTTGTGTATACTATTATTGAATAAATGTGGATTATATATGTGTCCCTAATAGGTATGTTTCCTTTCATCTTAACGATAACATTAATTAATATGTGCTTAACTTATCCTTACATATACCATGTCCTTTCAAATTCAAATGATACAGATAGTATGTCTATTGCATACTTGGTTTAAACGACTAAGATGAGCAAGTTATTTGATAACGTATACATGTTATATACATATATCTTTAGTATGGCTGGGATCGATATTTATATTGTTGTTATTTCGAATTATTCTTCAATCATAAAGTATTAAAGCAAGAGCATTTCTAGAGATCAATTTGATCATCTCCTGTAATGTATTTTCGTTTTTACCAAATATACAGGTAAAACATGTCCTAACACAAGACTTATATTCAGCTTAAGGAGATTATGGTTAAGACATTTTTGAAACATACATGCAAAGTGATACAGGCTCGTTTCCGTATTCGCTAGTCGCTTTTCTCCTTAATTTATGAATACCATTATATCATATATTCAGATTAAATGATATGAAAAAGTTAAATATTTTGTGGCATAATGTTTCTTATCAAAACTAAAATTTCGTATTTGGAGGACTAATAAGTTCTGAACTATGGTATTGCATTCTCCTGTTGTTGAAAACAGTTTTTGTTAAATATAATGTAGGAAGGGGAAGTGATACTTTCTGGAAGTGATTTTGAAAGGAAAATAGTTGTATTCTGCAGAATCACTGGAATATATTTCTGTTGCATGTCTCTATTAATCAGTTGTTCTTGTATAATGTATATATTCTAATGAAGTTTAATGGTATAGTCTTTCATTAAACACATCAACGATCAATTAAGACCACGCCAAATATCCCTAATTACGGCAGATGCATGTAGTATTATAGAAATACCTGAAACACACCCTAACTGTTTTCCAAATTATTATTCAGACCCTTTTAACTTTTCATAATCTGCTAAGAAAATTTAGAATTTCTTCCAAACATATTGAATAGATTGACATATTAACAATCAAATGTAATAAGATAGCCAATAAAGATGATGTGAATAAAAATATTTAATATATATGTTGTCCAATTAATGAATAAAATAAAGATTGGCCTTATACTAGTTTTGCGATAATCTAGCTAATGAAGTTGGTTAGTACTTTAAATTGCAGTTTTGCTTTAATTAGTGGGTACCTTTTTCTGTGTTGTAATGTCTCTTACTGCCAGTGCCATGGGTCAGTCTGTGATTTGTGCCATGTCCTGTTCATACCCACTTGTCTCCTTTTAAATGACTGACTTCATATTTTTCTTGTTTTTGAAAATGGATCATGGCATACAACTTCATAATTTATCAACCCAATTATCTCCCCCAATTGGGTGATCTAGAGTCCTATATGATGTTGCGAAAGTAAAAACTATGTAGGCATTCATACAAACCACGCATATATGCAGACACCTTACTTTACTTTAAACATAAGGACTTTCATTTTCCTGATTCAACTAGATTTGCTGACAATTTAGCTTCATTTAAACATGTAGTTACATTTATACCAAAATACAAAAACATTATTCTTGTGGCGACAGAGTGTAACGAGTTCTGCGTACGCGCCTATGAAGAGAATGTATCCATCAAACCAGCATCGATATATACGCAACTTGGTTTGCAAACCTCATTGTAAATTTGTGCCAAAATTGAAATAACAAATATTATCTTTTGAACTAACCCGTTCTAGTCACGATCAAAGAAACACACTTAATACAAAACACTTAAGCCGTGCATAATATATAAATATTGTGGCCTGGCTAGTTGTTCTCTGTGCACCATGATCCCTATTCTTTCTTTCATCAGGGATTTAGATAAATTGATACCAAACACATATGTGTCTTGATACACATAAGAAATAAGGGTGAGGTTGGTACCATCAAGCATGTTTAATCCCTTCGGTAATTTTCTTACTGACTGTTCCAAGGTGGTGCTTCTTTTGTGTATCCTTTTTGTTGTTCGTCTGCTCCTTGCAGCCTTGTGATCACCTGCTGGGAAAGGGCGGACCTTTTGGCTCTCTTATGTGCGATGTTTTCTTATGATTTTGTCACTTTATCATATCTTGAAAGAATCGAGTCCTGATATTTTTTTCTGGCTTACTATGATTGTTTCTCTATGATGATAAATTATATATGTTTGAAAACACCTATGCCAGCTCAGCAATTTATGCATTTAACGAAATGAGGGCTAAGATTTGGCTAGTAAAATTATATTTCAGCCTCTCTGGTGGCTGTGGCTGCTTACTATTCTACAGCGGGGATTCAGTTGTTGTTTGTTCAGTGTTTGTTTGTACTCCTGTTATGCGTGAGGGTTTTGTGTTTTTGGTAATATAGTCCATTGTGTTCTCTCTTTGCTAGCAATATCCCACTGAGAAAGAGCTGACTGATTGCTTCAATTTAATTGTATTCTTTTATTTACTGTCGTGTCTTCGTCTGTGTTCATAAACCTCTTCCTCGCAATGCCATGCATTGTTCTGTATATTGTGTTAGTAGCATTTCCTGGGCCCGAGGTTATAAAACTTGAGAACAGCCTCAAACTCAACATGAAGCGCAATGATTGGCTTGCGGACACATGTTCTTAAACAGCCAATCATTGCACTTTATTTTGAGTCATACATACCTGTTTTTGAAGCGTATTGTATATTAGTTCTCAGGTTTCCTTTACAATAAGAATCCAGATTTCTATTCCATACCTGCTTTCCGTTAACAATCTCAGGTTGGCTATAACATTAATGTATTGCAACAGACTGCATGCTTGGTAGTCAACCCAATCACGGTTGGCAACTTTGCTTTCCTCTTTAATTGCACGCCGGTGGGTCGGACTTCAGACTCTATGATGGTTCCGACTTAAAGACTTATCTATTGATGAGATGGTAGGGGCCTGATGCTTTGGCTGTTTGTCGGGCCCACCGGGGTTTACCTGTTGGATTTCTTTTGCTCCGGTATTCAGTTTAATTTACTGTTGAGTCCTTATCCTTGCTTTATCTCCTTGTTATATCTTGATTTATATGTTTTAGGAGATGATGCATTGATAAGTTAGGGGTCTTTCATGCAAACCAAATATCTATGTGTCTTGATCCACATCTGAATTAAGGGTGAGGTTGGCGCCGTTAAACCGGTTTAAGCCCTCCAGTAGAAGTATTTTTACTGACCGTTCCAAGGCGGTGCTTCTTTTGTGGATCGTTTTTGTTAGTTATGCTTCATGTTTGTGTGTGCTATGCTGTTGTGTCTGTTCCTTGTAGCCTTGTGGCCACCTGCTGGGAAAGGGCTGACCTCTTGGCTGTCGTGTTTGTTGAGTTTTGTCACTTTCCCAAATGTGTCCTGGTCCACATCAGAATTAAGGGCGAGGTTGGCGCCGTAAAACTGGTTTAAGCCCTCCAGTAAAATATTTTACTGACCGTTCCAAGGCGGTACTTCTTTTGTGGATCTTTTATGTTTTTGTTCTGTCTTGTGTTTGCTATGTTTTGTGCGCGTCTGTTTATATGTGCTTTTTGGTCACCTGCTGGGAAAGGGCTGACCTCTTGGCTCTCGTTTGTGGTGTCTTCTGTGAGTTTGTCACTTTCCCATTGGTATCCTGGGTCAGGTGTGGTACTTGATTGTATCGATTCCTGATCTTTGCACCATTACTTACTTTTACTGTTATTTGTGGACATAATGTAATATCTGATTGGTTGTCAAGCTAGCTCATTAACAAATTTTTAAACAAGAGATAAGTAATGAAACAACCCTGGTGATACTCTCTTTCTCTGATTTAAACAATTGCTTAACTGAAAGTACCAGCAGCAGGGAATTGTAATTTACTGCTGCTGGTATGTTTAGTTATTCATACAGCATGCTGTTGTTCTGAACTGAGACCTGGGCGTTCAGAACGTTACCAGTAGAAATGTGCACAATTCTGCACGCTGTGCCAGCTGTGTCTCTGACATGCTACTGACATTGCTCATTGATTGCATGATTGCTATACTCAATGATGTACATATAGTTTCATATCCCCTCATGTGCTTGTATAGTTTTAGTATCTTTGATTCATGATATGTATTTGGGAAATATATTTTGATTCAACTTATTTATAACAGAAATGTCTCATTTAGGCATTGGTGATAGTTTTAAAAAGACACATCCTTAAAAAGATATTCAGCAGCTTCCAAAATATTTTACTGACCGTTCCAAGGTGGCACTACTTTTGTGGATCATTTCTTTTATTTATGTATTGTGTTTGTGTCTCGACCCACATCTGAACTAAGGGTGGGGTTGGCGCCCCGTGAAACTAGTTTAAGCCCTCCAGTAAAATATTTTACTGACCGTTCCAAGGCGGTACTTCTTTTGTGGATCTTTTATGTTTTTCTGTCTTGTGTTTGTTATGCCTTTTTATGCGTCTGTTTATTTGTGCCTTGTGGTCACCTGCTGGGAAAGGGCTGTACTCTTGGCTCTCCTTTGTGGTGTCTAATTGTGAGTTTGTCACTTTCCCATTGGTATCCTGGGTCAGGTGTGGTACTTGATTGTATCGATTCCTGATTTGTGCACCCTTACTTACTTTCAAATATTGATACAATTTGAACAATAATGGTATTAAAATATCTAACAAATAAAAACATCAGTGGGACTCATATTTAGTTAGATAAACTGTTCTCAAATTTGTTAACGGCAGGAAAAATGGCTCGAAAAGTTTCAACAGTTAAAAGCTTAAGCAGTCTTGATACATTGCATTAGTTAGATGACCTCCATGCGAGCTGAACATTTCTTGTGCTTCAACAACAGCAGAATCTAGGGCGAAGGTTTGGTACCAGTAAAATACATTTAAGCCCCCCGGTGGCTTAGGCTGCTCTCCGTTCTATGGCGGTGGTTTTGTTGTTTTTGACTTTTTGTTTATTGTAAATCCCATTGTGGGAGTCTGTAAATGTTCTAAGTTTTGTTGTTCGTTACTTTATTCCATTCTAGTATTGCAATCATCTTGATGGGGAAGAGACAGCTGGTTGCTTTGCTTAATTTGTCTTCCTGGTGTCTCGTGATGGTTGAGCGGCTCGTCCTCGCGGTGCCACGGGGTTGTCTGCGGTTTGTGATTGTGGTATTTCCTGATCATACTCACTTACTATTTTTGAAAAATTAACTGAGTGAGATATGTTATTACAAGTCTTTAAAATGTGAAACTATGCAAAGACTGCAAAGAGTGATAGTAATTATTTTCAAATGCTGCTGCAATGAACAGACATACTTTTGGGATGCCTGCGTTTGTAAACAAAGATATGGTGTGTACTTATAAAGAGCCGTCTGTATCTCAGTCTCAAGTCTAGCTTTCAAGTTACGTTGCAAATGTAATAAGATCGTGTGACAGTCTGAATATTAGCCAATGAGAACACCGTTTTACAATAATCCCGCTGGAAAGAGACAGCTGGTTGCTTGAAATGTTGACTTCTGGATGTCATGCTGCTGTTGCTTGTCTCTTTCTCACGACGCCATGGGTTGGTCTTGTTGTGTGATTGAGGGATTTTTCAGGTCATATCCACTTGTTTCTAGCTGCTGCGCTGAACAAAATTATATAAGATTGTTTCTGATTGGTGAATAATTTGGGTCAAAAGCTATAAACATTTTATGAGTGAAACATTTTTGTGAGATGGCAGTTATAAATGATATATACTTTAGCTTGTCTCAATTCTTGTATCAGTATATTTATTATGCTTGTCAATTTAGTATAATAACGTTTGTAAAACTAATGAAATAGATATTGTTTTCAATTAATTACCTGCATGCATTCCTTCTATTGTTTAATGATAGTATTGTATATCGATTAATATATAAATGTATGACTATAGTACAAAGTGTATTAAAATGCTTCAGCAATATACTCTATAAGTATCAGTAGGTGACCCATGATGTTACTTGTACCAAGCAACCACTTAAAGGCAGGCTCAAATGAGCCTGAGCTTCTAGCTTACACATAATAAAGATGTAGTTGAAGGCTCAGAACAGACATTGGGCATCTAGTCCAACAAGAAAACTTCGCAAGCTTGCTTAATGAAAGCATTTACACATATGTGATAGCTACATTTTTATCACGAACCGGCCCAAATATACAAAGAAAATTAATGTAAGGATGTTGAAATTCTTGTGGTTTTATTATAGTTGAGAAAATATTTTTCGACAAAAGGTATTTTTTGTATATGATAGAACTATCAAGATAAAATTTTAAAAAGATGTGAAAATGAAATTTTTACGATACAGTACCACGCCAAATTTAGCAACCCTCTCCAGCGAAAGTTAACAATCTATAAAATTAGAAAAGTTCCACTATTTGCTGAAAGTGTGACCTGGTCATTGCTTACCTTTTAATTTTATCACATGCTAATGATCACCCACCTTTTACATTCATAACACCTAATAACGTGAAAAAAATATGCATACATAAGACATAACCCAGCCAAAATTACATCAAATTGTCAGTAAAATTTCTACAACGACTGGGTAATTAAGTGTCAAACATTTGTACGGGACCTATTATGATTTTGCAGCCAGTCATTAAGGAATACCAACAATAACAAGAAAAGATATGGCAATAAGTGCCATATCAATGAACTCGGCTTTAGCAGATAAAGAGTTCGTTCTTTCATTACATTGCAAGCTACATGTGAGTACATGTATCAACAAACCGAATGATGTACACAATCACAATCAATCAATAATTCACTCAATCAATCAATCATTTTTACATAAACAACAATGAAACCTCCCTCGTGATGAAACTATATATATCTCCAGGTATTTCTTCAAAGAAGGAGTCTTATAAGACAGAATCGAATAAGGCAACTCTTACCGTTAAAGATGAGGCCTTTAACTGCTCATATACGCATGTAAGGAACTTATAGAGCATGGTTTTTGGCTCTGTATTTGAAAACAGAATAGACCTTGAGATTATCGAAATTTGCTTTATTTACCAGACGCCTATATAATGTTTAAAGCCGCGAGAACCCCAACTTTGTTAAAAGCAGGGACCACCCTGAGCGCCCGCGCAGTCCCATCGGCGCCTTTGTTTTTACATGTAGATTCAAATGTTTGATAAAAGAAGTCAGGAAAACCGTCACTTACTATTTTTGATCAATTTTTGAACTCTTTGTCGGACCAGATCTGGGACCAAACTTTCTGCTTATGTTATCAGCAGAGGCTCGCTGATAGCAATGTTTAAGATCAAAGAAGCCGCTATGGGTTCTGTTGCACGACGTGGTAGCAATGACCAGTGACTTATATATCGGTCACTGCCTTGACGCTGGAAAGCGGATGTAGCACATTCATTAAACACAGGTTTCAGGCCGCAGTGGGTAGTTTCGGCTGGGTCGTTTTCGGCCTGGTTTTAGGGTGAGTCGTTTCGGCATATTCTGATAGGATCTGATTGTTTTATAAACTTGCCAAAGTTCCGACTGCATTGAATTTTCCACGAAATCATACATGCGCGCATTCTCGCAAGAGCGTTCACTAGGCCTAGTACAAAATAACCGAACAAAACTGGGCTCTTTTCTGAAATAATTATTGTGTACACAAATAGGTGCTGACTTTCTTTTATTTATTTATTTTTATATAAATTTACAAAGATCCGTCTGCATTAAACACTACCCAGGCCGAGTACCGAAAGCTCAAGAACAGACTGCACATGCGTGCATACTAGCAAGAACACTTACAGGGAAATAACTAACAACAATCGGGCAAATAATGTTTGTGGACAAAAATATGTACTGAAAAGAGAGCATTCCAGATCCGACTCTATTAAACACTTGAACACTTGGAGTTTGCCTCTGTACTAAGATAAGCAAATAAAGTTATCAACTATGTGCAGCAGACGACTTAAGCAGGCACCATTTGGACGAACATATGGGCCAAAAATTAGATGCATAGACCCACTTGATGGCTGTGCATGCATGATTACTTCACGCATGTTAAATGCATTACGGTATCTGACGCATTTATGTTTATATGAACAGCGTACACGCAGGAAGAATACAGAGGCCGAAATATAGTGGATGGCTGCGCTTTCATGTTTAAAGGGTGTGATAAATTAAATGAGCTGGCCCAAATACTATAACATTTGCAAGAAATCTAATCAAGGAACGATGTGAAAGCGCCAGGTCATTCGGTTTATGACATGTATGCGTGACTGTGATATATCCGTATGCAATGACCAGCACGTGCACACTGCTGTTGGATACATGTAAGTTATGATAGCTCAATTTGCGACATCAAATTTCTGAGAACTAACTATAGCTTCTGTATTAAACAGAGTAGTCTTTTAAACTTCTGAAAGGCAGGTTTTATCATGAAACGGCTTATTTCCATCATTGGAATACACTACGAGGCGTGGTTGACCTGATTAACAGAGATATTCATACGCGCATCACGCTGGTATGCAGTGTCCATTCATAGAAAACAATTAAATAAGAGTTACTGTTCCTGAAATGACCAAATAACCGTTAAAAAGTGACACGGGAGCTTCTCAGTTCGCAAAAACAATATTAACTCAGTAAAAGTTCAACTTTCGAACGAAAATCGGCAACAAAAGACATATTTTTGAATAACCGCACTGTGGTTTATGTTTCACTCACTATCATTTCAAAGCAAACAGCCATTTTATCACGAACTATTTCTTAAAGTGTAGAAAATTCGAAAACAGATATAACTCTCTAGAATAGCTGATATTGAACAGATCCCGAGTTCCAAAAATGGAGTTTAGTCATTTAAATGGGTTCACCATTTGAAGCTGTACTGTACTTTGATCATTGATAAACATGTGCTGTGAAGCAGATATCTGGAACTTTATTTTTTATCAAATGTTACAAACAAAAAAGAATTTCAATATCCTGTTTTTCTGAGTATATAAATGAACCGTCACATGAGATTTTGATGCTTATCACATATGTGTAAAACCACTCTTAAGGACTGCATGCGTATCTGTCTCGTAGGACTAAAGAAATTATTTATTCTGCTCCTTCCTCTACGTCAAATATATATATGTGTGTGCGAGATGCAAGGGCTGTGACAGAATGTATGGGTGAGCAGGCGCTGCTGCTTGTAATGAAAACCAGATTTTCCTGTGCTGACCCAAATTGTTTTAATAACATATCCAAACAGCAGCTAAAACACTTTTACCTGATGTTTTTTCGTTCCAACTTAATTACAAGAGATAAGGCTTTTATACATATAAGTGCCCACTCTATAGACAATATTTGCAATGAATTATGTTAATACGTATTCATGATTAAGTAAGCATCGATGTGCAATAGATCTCTTTCATAGTGTGTACAATCTCTTATCTTTCTGACAGCTTTTTACCCCATGTCGCTGCTCAATTATCATATTTAACTTGGCCATCCGTACTTTTGTCATGACAAAAACAAACAAGAAGGTGGACTGTATATGTACACACAATAAAGGCTCAGATCAGCTTTGCCATCAATACACATGCGCGGATCCAAAAAGGTTTGTTCTATCTGTAGTAAATATTCTTGGCTGTCCGTCTGAAGATAGCATAGCTCCTTAGCTGCCAGTGTAGGATAACCAGGCTGGTCTGAGTCTTCATTAGACACACATACCACATGGTTGTATTTGGTGACTCATTTATAATGATGATTCTATTTTTTTTTTTTTTTTTGACAGGTTGTGAATATGGTGACAGACGCATCTGTAGTCAGTTTGATTGCTTGTCAATAACAAGTAGCGCCGACTGTTGTGAAACCTGCATCTTTACAACATCTACTACTACAAGTACTACTACAACTACCCCATCAACAACAACTACAACTACTACAACTACTACTCCTACCCCCACTACTCCTACCCCCACTACAACTACCCCCACTACTACTACCACTACAACTACAACTACAACTCCTACTACCACTACAACTACCCCCACTACCACTACAACTACACCCACTACCACTACAACTATCCCGATTACCACTACAACTACCCCGACTACCACTACAACTACTCCCACTACATCAACGGTAACGACACCCACTACTTCGACTATTACTACAAATAATGTGCCATCTACACAACGACCAAATCCATCCCCTGGGCGAATCACAGGAGACGCTAATACCACCAATGAAGGGACGTCTAATGCTACATCAATGACCCAAATGTCAACAGAAGAAACAACCATGTCTGAAGAAGGAACCTCAACTTTCTTATCTTCTACCACTAGTGACTCAACAACAGATATGTCGTCAACTGTAAGTTCAACAGTAACGTCAACTGATTCTACAATCAGTGATATGTCATCCTCTACCAATAGTGACTCCACCACAGATATGACGTCAACTGTAAGTTCGACAGTAACGTCAAATGATTCTACAACCAGTGATATGTCATTCTCTACCAATAGTGACTCCACCACAAATATGACGTCAACTGTAAGTTCTACAGTAACGTCAACTGATCCAACAACCAGTGATATGTCATCCTCTACCAATAGTGACTCCACCACAGATATGACGTCAACTGTAAGTTCAACAGTAACATCAACTGATTCAACAACCAGTGATATGTCATCCTCTACCAATATTGAATCCTCCACAGATATGACGTCAACTGTAAGTTTAACAGTAACGTCAACTGATTCAACAACCAGTGATATGTCATCCTCTTCCAATAGTGACTCCACCACAGATATGACGTCAACTGTAAGTTCAACAGTAACTTCAAATGATTCTACAACCAGTGATATGTCATCCTCTACCAATAGTGACTCCACCACAGATATGACGTCAACTGTAAGTTCAACAGTAACTTCAAATGATTCAACAACCAGTGATAGGTCATCCTCCACCAATAGTGACTCCACCTCAGATATGACGTCAACTGTAAATTCAACAGTAACATCAACTGATTCAACAACCAGTGATATGTCATCCTCTACCAATAGTGAATCCTCCACAGATATGACGTCAACTGTAAGTTCAACAGTAACGTCAACTGATTTAACAACCAGTGATATGTCATCCTCTTCCAATAGTGACTCCACCACAGATATGACTTCAACTGTAAGTTCAACAGTAACGTCAACTGATTCAACAACCATTGATATGTCATCCTCTACCAATAGTGACTCCACCACAGATATGACGTCAACTGTAAGTTCAACAGTAACGTCAACTGATTCAACAACCAGTGATATGTCATCCTCTACCAATAGTGAATCCACCACAGATATGACGTCAACTGTAAGTCCAACAGTAACATCAACTGATTCAACAACCAGTGATATGTCATCCTCTACCAATATTGAATCCACCACAGATATGACGTCAACTGTAAGTTCAACAGTAACGTCAACTGATTCAACAACCATTGATATGTCATCCTCTACCACTAGTGACTCCATCACAGAAATGACGTTAATTGTAAGTTCAACAGTAATGTCAACTGATTTTACAACCAGTGATATAAAGTCATCTTCAACTACTGGAATCACAGAAAACCCATCTATGCCAACTGTAGCAAAAATTATAACCTCAACTCTCATAACAACTGATACATCTGCGGGTTCACAATCATCAATAGAATATACAACTGGAGATATACTGTCATCTTCTAGCAGTGGTGCCTCAACAGAAACAACAACTGAAGGGTCAACATTTTTATCAACAGAGATTTCAACCGTTGACAATATGTCATCTACCAATAGTGTCTCGACAGACGATATGATATCAACTGAAAGTTCAACAGTTTTATCAACTGACATGACAACCAGTGGCACAATGTCATCTTCTGCCAATAGTATCTCAACAGAGGATATGACATCGACTGAAAGTTCAACAGTTTTATCGACTGACATGACGACCAGCGGCATAATGTCATCTTCTACCAATAGTGTCTCGACAGACGATATGACATCAACTGAAAGTTCAACAGTTTTATCAACTGACAAGACAACTAGTGGCATAACGTCATCTTCTACCAATAGTGTCTCGACAGACGATATGACATCAACTGAAAGTTCAACAGTTTTATCAACTGACATGACAACCAGTGGCACAATGTCATCTTCTACCAATAGAGTCTCGACAGACGATTTGACATCGACTGAAAGTTCAACAGTTCTATCAACTGACATGACAACCAGTGGCATAACGTCATCTTCCAATAGTGTCTCGACGGACGATATGACATCAACTGAAAGTTCAACAGTTCTATCAACTGACATGACAACCAGTGGCACAATGTCATCTACCAATAGTGTCTCGACAGACGATATGACATCAACTGAAAGTTCAACAGTTCTATCAACTGACATGACAACCAGTGGCACAATGTCATCTTCTACCAATAGTATCTCGACAGACGATATGACATCAACTGAAAGTTCAACAGTTCTATCAACTGACATGACAACCAGTGGCACGATGTCATCTTCTTCCAATAGTGTCTCAACAGAAGACATGACATCAACTGAAAGTTCAACAGTTTCATCAACTGACATGACAACCAGTGGCACAATGTCATCTTCTACCAATAGTGTCTCGACATACGATATGACATCAACTGAAAGTTCAACAGTTCTATCAACTGACATGACAACGAGTGGCACAATGTCATCTTCCAATAGTATCTCGACAAACGATATGACATCGACTGAAAGTTCAACAGTTCTATCAACTGACATGACAACGAGTGGCACAATGTCATCTTCCAATAGTATCTCGACAAACGATATGACATCGACTGAAAGTTCAACAGTTTTATCAACTGACATGACAACCAGTGGCATAACGTCATCTTCTACCAATAGTGTCTCGACAGACGATATGACATCAACTGAAAGTTTAACAGTTTTATCAACTGACATGACAACCAGTGGCACAATGTCATCTTCTACCAATAGTGTATCGACAGACGATATGACATCAACTGAAAGTTCAACAGTTCTATCAACTGACATGACAACCAGTGGCACAATGTCATCTTCTACCAATAGTGTCTCAACAGACGATATGACATCAACTGAAAGTTCAACAGTTTTATCAACTGACATGACAACCAGTGGCACAATGTCATCTTCTTCCAATAGTGTCTCAACAGAAGACAAGACATCAACTGAAAGTTCAACAGTTCTATCAACTGACATGACAACCAGTGGCACAATGTCATCTTCTTCCAATAGTGTCTCAACAGAAAACATGACATCAACTGAAAGTTCAACAGTTTTATCAACTGACATGACGACCAGTGGCACAATGTCAACTTCTACCAGTAGTGTCTCAACAGAAGACATGACATCAACTGAAAGTTCAACAGTTCTATCAACTGACATGACAACCAGTGACACAATGTCATCTTCTACCAATAGTGTCTCAACAGACGATATGACATCAACTGAAAGTTCAACAGTTTTATCAACTGACATGACAACCAGTGGCACAATGTCATCTTCTTCCAATAGTGTGTCGACAGACGATATGACATCAACTGAAAGTTCAACAGTTCTATCAACTGACATGACAACCAGTGGCACAATGTCATCTTCTTCCAATAGTGTCTCGACAGACGATATGATATCAACTGGAAGTTCAACAGTTTTATCAACTGACATGACAACCAGTGGCACAATGTCATCTTCTACCAATAGTATCTTGACAAACGATATGACATCAACTGAAAGTTCAACAGTTTTATCAACTGACATGACAACCAGTGGCACAATGTCATCTTCTTCCAATAGTGTCTCGACAGACGATATGACATCAACTGGAAGTTCAACAGCTTTATCAACTGACATAACAACCAGTGGCACAATGTCATCTTCTACCAATAGAGTCTCGACAGACGATTTGACATCAACTGAAAGTTCAACAGTTCTATCAACTGACATGACAACCAGTGGCATAACGTCATCTTCTACCAATAGTGTCTCAACAGACGATATGACATCAACTGAAAGTTCAACAGTTTTATCAACTGACATGACGACCAGTGGCACAATGTCAACTTCTACCAGTAGTGTCTCGACAGACGATATGACATCAACTGGAAGTTCAACAGTTCTATCAACTGACATGACAACCAGTGGCACAATGTCATCTTCTACCAATAGTGTCTCTGCAGAATATATGACATCAACTGGAAGTTCAACAGTTATTACAACAAACTTTGCAACCAGTGATAAAATGACGTATATCAATAGTATCTCGACAGAAGATATAACATCAACAACAGAAGGTATAACATCAACAGTATCTGCATTCTCGGTTACTTCCTCTACAATTCCTTCTATGACGTCAGAAACAGTTACCCATTCATCTATATCTTCTGAATCTTCAATAGGTACACACACGATACCAACAAGTTCTGTAGAAACGAGTGATACATCAACAGCCACTCAGTCAACAGACTTCACATCTACGCATGCAGAAACCACCACATCATCTATGAAAACAGTAACACCTGACTTAACAAGCTCAGTGACCACTCAATCTACACACTCTGCATCTACGCCTACAGAAATGACGACTGTTACAGCTGACGCCACAACTTCAGGTGTATTTACTCCAACATCTAGCACTACAATGGAGCATATCACAACTCATGAAACCCCATCTACAAAAGAAAGTACTACTGATTTTAAAACTACTGATACCTCTGGAACGCAACATACTTCAACAGACAAGCAGTCAAGTAAGGAATATTCATCTTCGGAATCCACAACATCATCTTCAGTGAAAACAACACAGAACGCAGTGTCTACGACATCACAGCAACACTCTCCCACAACAGACAGGTCAAGTGTAACAACCTCAGCTATTCCGTCAACCAGTTCGTTTGTAACAAGAACACCACAGGTAACAACACGCCCAGTAACTATAGCAACAACAATTCTGACAGCATCAAAATCTTCAACAACAATACCGATGACATCAACTTCTTCAGAAACGCCGTTGGTAACAACAATGGCATTAACAACAGCAACAGCAGCAGTCTCAACCATTACTGCTCGTTCACCCACCACTTCCATTCCTTCCAAAATTCCTTCAACCACAACACGTGCTATACCATCTTCATCAGAGACAATTACGAAGATGGCAACAACTTCACCATTTTCAGCTAGCATAAGTACGAAATCTAAAATACCTTCAACTACAACAAATTTCCCACCGTCTTCATCAGAGACAATTACAAAGATGGCAACAACTTCACCATTTTCATCTAGCATAAGTACGAACTCTGCAATATCTTCATCTACAAGTTTTCCCCTTTCGACTGAATCTACTAATTCTACACAATCGTCTCCACTGACTCCAGCGGCCACTGAGAAAACAGCTGAACAAAGAAGACTAGGTTAGTAGCATTTTGTGTTTAACCCTTAATGCGCCAATCGCAATAAAAGTCGCCTGCTTTTCTTGTCTGCTGAAATGTTTTAGAAGCCTCTATGGCAAACAGTGTGGATCCAGAGCAGACTGCTCCTATGGGAGCAGTCTGTTCTGGGTTTACGCTGTTTGCTTCTATACTTAGTTCATTGGTAATATAAGTCAATTATTTGCAGCAGACGACTTCAGCAGACGACGTTTTCAGATATTTTATCTTTGGCGCTTTAAGGGTTAGATTGAGGATCTAACATGAGTGCTAATGTTCTGTTGAATTTATTAAACTCGTTGAGGAAAAGAGTTAAAATCCGAAGCTTGCCGAGCATTTTATCGCTTTTTCGCAACGAGATTAATAATGCAATAATACAGGAGCACTAATGTTTTATTCTACTTATCACATGACATTAAAATTCATTGAAGTGCATTTTGCGTGAACACGTCAAGATTTTGTCATCTTTGAGCAAGCTAAAATGGACTTCATTACATAAAGAATACAAATCTGTAAACTAGTAGTGGTTTATCGTTTTATTGCATGGCAGTATTTCACTCCCAGATGCAACGTCATGTGATAAATTTGATTTTGATTGTTTTGTCTAGTAAAATTAGATTCTTAAATACATGCTCTAATAAAGTAAGCATTATCTCATACACATTTATACCAAGTTGACCAGAACAGATATTCCACTTCGAATATAGCATTTATATCTAATTGTCACATGTTAAACAAAAATAAACAAATCTTATAATGAATAAAACGTTGCATAAAACCTGTACAATTCCATGAACTGTTAAACATTGCACTTAAATGGGAGCTTTAGTTAACTTTACATCTGTTAATTTTAACATTTAACTCGCATGGGAAAGTATTACCCTAAGTTTATGTGTGTCTATGATTTTTTCTGTGGCTTAGTGGTAGAAAGCTTGATTTGTGATCGAGTTGTCGCTGGTTCAAGCCTCACCGGAGGCACTGTGTTGCATGTTAGAGCAAGACACTTTATACTCTGTTTATTGCCTGTTCAACCTAGGAAATATAACCATAAAATTGTTGACCAGGACGTAAAGTATCAATTCAAACACAACTCAGGTAGAGATTTCTGTCTTACACAGGACCACGTGACAGCTTTCTCAGATGGGCATTTTAAAATATCATGGTTTTCGAAAAGGAGATATCAAAGAACCAGCTAACTGCGTCTTAGTATCTCAAAAACACTATTGTAAGGTTAAGTTTGGCTAGTTGACGTCACTGGACGTAAATGACGTCGCCAAATACTCTGATTTCTAAGACAAAATACAACTGAAAACTGCACGAATTTCTTAACACCCCCGCATCCCTACTGCATTTGCATAGACAAAACAAGGGTCTTAAAGCCATGTGGTAGCTCAATGCAGGTCGAAAGTGTTGCAGAATGGAGCATTCTGCAATACTTTTGACCTGCATTAAGCAATAATTGGTCTTGAAAACCCATTTTTGGTGTTTTTGAGAATGGCCGCTTAAGACAGGTTATACTGTACATGTATTTTCAATGTGCATCACAGGCTTTTCTTCTTCATCTTCCTTTTCAGAAACCTTGATCATCGTATCGAGCGCAAGCAGCGCGTTTATTGCCCTGTTGTTATTGATAATTGGTATTACCCTAATGGCAGCGCTACGTCGAAGGAAAAAGAAAAAGGAACAAGAACATATATACTCGGTGAGTTTTTATATGTAGAAACATTGATACATATATACTCGGTGAGTTTTTACATGCAGACACATTGATACATATACTCGGTGAGTTTTTACATGCAGACACATTGATACATATTCGGTGAGTTCTTACATGCAGACACATTGATACATACTCGGTGAGTTTTACATGCAGACACATTGATACATATATACTCGGTGAGTTTTTACATGCAGACACATTGATACATACTCAGTGAGTTTTACATGCAGACACATTGATACATATATACTCAGAGAGCTTTTACATGCAGACACATTGATACATATACTCGGTGAGTTTTTACATGCTGAAACATTGATATATATATACTCAGTGAGTTTTTACATGCAGACACATTAATACATATATACTCGGTGAGTTTTACATGCAGACACATTGATACATATATACTCGGTGAGTTTTACATGCAGACACATTGATACATATATACTCGGTGAGTTTTTACATGCAGACACATTGATACATATATACTCGGTGAGTTTTACATGCAGATATATTGATACATATTATACTTGGTGAGTTTTTACATGTAGACATATTGATACATAAATACTTGGTGAATTTTTATATGCAGACACATTGATACATTTATACTTGGTGAGTTTTAATATGCAGAATGGGCATTGATACATATATACACGATGAGTTTTTATATGCAGAATGGACATTGATACATACATGTATATACTTGGTGAGTGTTATATGCAGAATGGGCATTGATACATATATACTCAGTGAGTTTTTATATGCAGAATGGACATTGATACATATATACACGATGAGTTTTTATATGCAGAATGGGCATTGATACATATATACTCGGAGAGTTTTTATATGCAGAATGGACATTGATACATATATCTAGCTGTGAGTTTTTATATGCAGAATTGGCATAGATACATATATATTCAGTGAGTTTTTATATGCAGAATGGACATTGATACATATATACTCGGTGAGTTTTTATATGCAGAGTAGGCATTGATACATATATACTAAGTGAGTTTTTATATGCAGAATGGGCATTGATACATATATACTCAGTGAGTTTTAATATGCAGAATGGACATTGATACAAAAAAAAATCGGTGAGTTTTTACATGTAGAAACACAGATACATATATATACTAAATGAGTTTTTATATGCAAAATGGATAATAATACATACAAACACGGTGAGTTATAACATGCAGAATGGACGTTGGTATAGGTTTATTTAAAAATGTCACGTAGTCCAACTGCATAGCTATACGTATATCTGTTCAAAGAACATTTGAACATAGATGCAATATGTATCATTATCTTATAGACTAGGCCAAATATATATGTCAACAAATCGGGCCTCGATGTTAAAAAACTGTTTTCATGCTCAACTCAGCTAATGGGTTATCCTTACATTTCATTGTATGTAGCTTATGGAAAATTACAATGGTCTTAAAAGGGTTAAGTAGAATATTTGATAAGAACGGGAGGGAGCAACGTGAGCAAAGTAAGCGACGTTTCATTAAATGTGTTACTGAATAAGCGCAAAATGACTTAGTTTTTGAATTATGTTTCGGTCCATCAATAACCCCACCCCACAAGGTTGTACAGCTTTCGCCTGCGTGTAAACATGAAATGCCTACTGTCTCTTTCCTTATCGTAAAGGATTAGTCATTCACACAAATAGGTGGATTTTTATTAGCTGAATAAACAAATGGGCACATAATTAAGTCACTTAATTTTGATAATTAACAGCTATTCTCTGTAGGCACCAAAATAGGTCATGTCCGCAATTTTAAAGAATAATAATAGAAAAAAAAATGAAAATATGAGCTCTGTGATTGAGAAAAAATAGGTCAAACAGTTACACTCAGTTGGCCATGCAATTTCAAACATATCACACGTTTAAAGCCAAAGCAAGTCTGAATAATTGAATATAGCGTCGTTGGAGGATTTGTACTTAATGTCGATTCCACCCTTACAATATTCAAAAAGACAGTATGAGGCAGTTCATGTTAAGCCCATGAAATAAGGTTTAAAAACTGATTGCATGATAAAAAAAAAACGACTCTTTGCTATTCAAGTTGTCTGTCTGTCTGTCTGTCTGTCTGTCTGTCTGTCTGTCTGTCTGTCTGTCTGTCTGTCAATTTCTTTTAAATTTCGTTTCAGGGGAGTTTCTATCGGGACCCTTTTGGGAGTAAGAACGACAGTTTCCCAGATGAAGAGGAAATCCCATATGTTGGCTATATGTATCCCCGGACTGGCGCCTACAACAATTCTATACCTTCGACTTTTATACCAGGAGAAAATCTTCTTGATGGGACTCATAATCCGTACCTCTATAATGATACTCCTTATGATAACCACTTAAGACGAGATTTACCCATTTCAAACTTATAGTTCACAAACTCGTTAAAGTAGACGTGAATGGGTCAGTGCATGAGATTATGGTACTTATCGCCTATGCGCACATGCCATTCTGACGCACCAAGCAAAGCTAGAGGTCTAAAGCTTGGTCCGAGCCTTCATCTTCAAGTATACTGCGTGTATGCGAGCAGCGAAGGCTCTGGTGAATATGTACCTTCGTTGATCGCTGGTGCGATAAGTACCGAAGTCTCCTCGCTGGTCTCAAGTTCTTACTTACATGTAATACTCAACACCTGGAACGTGGTGTACCAGTATTTAGCATATACAGCCAAAATAATATACGATGCACAAATTACCAGTGTCTTGCTGAAGACATTTATTTGATGAATGTTTGCTAGTTCTGATACACTGGGGCCGAGTTTGCTTGTGGCTATCGCCCGGCTATTAGATTCCGATAGCCTCAACGGAACGGCTGTTTCTCGGCTATAGCCGCGACCTTGCTTTGAAGCATGGCGGCGGCAATAGCCAAAAAATGCCCGAATGACAAATATTGACCAATCAGCAAGGTCGTATCAAAACCAGTCGGGAAATCCTAATAACCTATTCGTCATTTGATTGATTGGTTTTATCGGAGGGAGAATACTAAACAAGTGAACAGCAGCCAGCAGCCATTTGACATCTTCTCCAGCGAAGGTTTCGTCGTATCTACCTTTCGACAAACCCTTCGCCTCACGACCCTCAAAATTTATTTATAGCACAGACTAATCGACCAATGAAAACGCCAGGAAGGATTTTTTCGATAATCCCTTCCTGCCAATCAGATCAAATGTAGCAGTTTATCGGCATCTTATGTGCACCGCCTGCTAAGTCTCAATAAGTCCAGATAAGCAAAGATTTTGGTCGTAAAATTATTTATTTTTCTTCTATAATTAAGTTCAAAATTATGTTATGGGTGCTCAAAATAACCATCTTAATGTGAAAGTTCTTTTGAGCACATTAAAAGTACAAGTAAGTTGTTAAATAAGAAAACTGAATGTAAATTAATCACGCCGTCTTATCTGGAGGCCTGGTGTTTATCGATTTTTTGCACCGCTTTGTGATTGATCATATTAATTGTTGCTATTTTCGTCTTATGAAGTATTCAACCGGAGAAAATCAAAGCTGTGAGGCCAAGGGTTAGATTAGACAATCGCAACCCTTGGTAGGACAAGATGCCATTTGATGGCCACGTGCGAACCTTGCCTAAGTGGTACCATTGGATTTAAATCATTTACGTTTACCGGTCTCCTATCTCAAATGTTTTCAATAGGCCTAGGCATGATAAAACCTGAAATTGTTGCATGGGAACAACACAGGCGCATAGCAACCTGCGCATCTGTTTAATCTGATCAGCGCCTTGTTACATGTATTCGCTTTCCCGAACGAAAAATAACTAAACTTTCCACAGACAAACTTTTACTTTTCTGGCTTGTTACTGTAAGTCAGCAAACTGTATTGAACCTTGTCGTAACCACGAACACAGGTTTTCTCACTTCGGGCCAATTTTTTAAGAAATGGGTCTACCAATTTTTTTCTAAACTTGAAGCAAAACTTTGACCCATTTTAGCATGACACAGTTCTACGCTTAACGAAGCTTGGTGTGCTTCGAATCGTAAACGTTTAAGTAAAAAAAACATGCCCAAATATGTACAATTTGGAAAGTAGCAACTTTTTCTTCCAGCAGTTTACTGCAATATTCATTGTTACGAGTACCAGGTTGTAACTCACGAAGTTCATATGTTATGAAGCGTGGTTGCCAGTTTTATAAGTTGAAACTTGGTTAACTAGTTTCTAACTTACAGAGCTAATACTCTGATCTCTTCTCTACCCCTTATAACATACAAAGTTTAACATTTGAAGAATTATTGCCCGAATGATAAAGCCTTTACTCTAAATAATTACACAATGTTTTAAAATTATCTTGCTGTTAGCAGGTTAAGAGTTTCTAATTTACGCAGCTTTCTCAATGAAGATTGTTAAAATATCCAAACTTACAAAGCATTCGACTTTATTTTGTTTGTTTACTAGGTCTACTTAAGTTTACAAAGACTTTATTTTGGCGTTTGTTAGATGTGTTCTCTGATATTTTTAGCCTTGGCTAATTTGGGGGGGGGGGTCCAAAATTTTGAATTTCGATGTTTTTGAGGCTCTCAGAAAAATGAATGTTTTAGGGGGTATGAAGATTTTTGTGGAAATATTTATTTTGGATTGTCACCACTAAACTGAACTTCTTTTTTCGGGAGGGGTGGGGTATTATTTCTCTACTTGATGAAACTGTTTAGGACCCTTTTAAGGTCAATGTACAGAATGGGAGTATTTTAGGAGTGTACCAAATTTTAAGCATTTTTGGGACAGCGGCCGAATCTATGTAGCACGTACAGGAGTGTTTCTAGTTTCGCATCTTTAATTGCAACTCAAATCTTTTGCAACCAGAACTGGTCAAAATGGTTGGCATTTGCCTGATCAATTGACAGCGTAGGACAGTTTAAACATACACACAATTTCATTGAAGGTATTTCAAAAACAATTATTTCACGATCAAAGAAACACTATGGAGAGTTTGAGTTATTGGGTCCTGATTCTGATTGTCAAAGCTTACAACTAGAAGCTTGGTTTAAACTTTATTTTATTTATATAGTATATGACAATTAAACCAAACAACACAGAATACGATTACAATACACGACTATACAAATTGGATTCAGAAGAAAGTCTAGAAGCTAGAACTAGAAGCTTGATTGCCAGTTTCTATAGTAAATGTTAATTATGAGAAATGAGCCTAGTTACCAGTTCCATTAACCTGGTTAACAGCTTCAAACTTACAAAGTTAATAATTTGAAGCTTGGTTACAATGTACGAGTTTCTTATGTCTTATGCTTCGCATGACATACTATGCTCGTGTATATTTTTCATTGTATATACCATTATCAATGACCATATGTTTCATCTGTAAGAACATTATGAAACGTGGCGAGAAAATCTGACTTGATCATGCAAACAATAGCACAGATCGGCCTCACAGTACACCTATGTAGTCTGGTCAATGTCTTTGCTTTTTGGCATAGCATTAACAAATGCGCAGATCACCTGCGCATCCATACATACACATTAATTAATTAAGTTTTAATTGCATAATCTAGGCCTCGAGGTTATAAAACATGAGTACAGTTTCAGACTCAAAATAAAGCGCAATGATTGGATGCTTGCGGACACGTGTCCACAAGCAGCAAATCATTGCGCTTTATTTTGAGTCTGAGAATTAACTCAAGTTTAATAACCTCGAGGCAAGGTGTGTTTTTTTTTTAAATTCTGTATTCTCTCCGTAGCTGAACAGGATAGTTTGTGTCTAGCTTGGCAGGAAACAAAGAGGACAGATTTTCTCGGGACGTGACATATGTATCTTTATATTACAATGAATTTCATGTAATGAATTCATACATCAAGTGTGTACATAAATGTCATGACAGTAAGCATACATAAGGTGGCCGCTATCGGCCCGCCACTAGACGGCCGATAGTGGCCCAAGATTGTTTGTTGGCTGGGATAAACATAAATATTATTTCTTGTATATTTTTGTATACATGTGTATAAAACTTTTTATTAAAGAAAATAACATGCCAAATTCTCGTCATTATTTTATTTCGAACTGCTGAGAGTATAATATTAATCGTCGCACAGCCCTAATTAATTACGCATAAGCAGAATAACTAATTTTCTGCTATAGAAATAATTTCTTTTTTGCAATTTTTATGGATTCTTCTGTTGCAAATGGTTGATTCGAAAAAGAATTGCACTGAAGTTGAGGTTTTTATTGGCTTTTCAAAATGTACAGGAAGTTAATTATATATTCAAAATGTCGGCCTTCATTGTCTTACTATAAGTCAGAAATTTGAAATTTTCAGATTGCTATAACTATCTGATTTTAATCATTTCAGGGTTGCCGCAGATTGGGTAATGCAATTAGGGCTCTCATTTTTGATTCACTTACTTACAATATTGCTGTCTCCTTGTTGAAGTATTAAACAGTGTTGTTGTTGTTGTTGTTGTTGTTGTTGTTGTTGTTGTTGTTGTTGTTGTTGTTGTTGTTGTTGTTGTTGTTGTTGTTGTTGTTGTTGTTGTTGTTGTTGTTGTTGTTGTTGTTGTTGTAAAAGACACAAACGCGATGAATATATGGAATAAACTTATCATTGGGATGCTAGCAAAGTTGTACATGTATAATAGAGTACATGGATCTATTTGGTACTTTATACGCGCGACCAAGTGTTGGTATGGTTCGATAAACATCAGAAAAATGAAACTCATAAAATTAATAATAACAAGCTGGTATGTTAGTCCGCAACTATTCATGCACGAATGTTATTATCCAACATAAGGTTATTTGCCGGTTATTGAGAAATTGGTACTTATCGCGCTGTCGAGCAAAGAAGGCTCAGAGGAGTCTGTCCCACCAGAGCGTTCGTTGCGGCCACTCAAAAATAGGCAAAACAAAGGTCTTAAAGACAAATGGCAGCTTAATGAAGGTCGAAGGTATTGCAGAATGCTCTCTTGGAGCATTCTGCAATACCTTCGTGTCTGCATAATTTTGACCTGCATTAAGCGATAATTGGTCTTGAAAACCAATATTTGTTTTTTGAGTGGCTGCTTAAGACAGGTTTACTGTATTGATGTATATGAAGACTCTGAACAACATTTAGACCTGTAGCCGCGCTAGATACATGAACATGGGCGTTTAAAGAAGAGTTTTATTCATATGTTATGTCCCATGTTATTTC
This sequence comes from Loripinus fragilis, assembly GCA_964019695.1. NCBI lineage: Eukaryota > Metazoa > Mollusca > Bivalvia > Lucinida > Lucinidae > Loripinus > Loripinus fragilis. The sequence continues at coordinate 40,937,823 of OZ026531.1, read as the reverse complement.
CATTATTTTCTGTTAAACTCCACTCTGATTATAACTTATAATGGTTTGGTAATGCATGGATGATTCTACCGATATGGTTTACTGCTTTTATTTTATTATGAGATGATGAGTTTATCAAGGGAGAAAGGATCTGACTTATATAAAGTCGGAGAGAGCGGTAGTCGCGTACTGAATCACACAGTTGTTACGTATTCTACCTGTTAGAGAATATAGCTACATGTTCGTATCGAAAGCAATATTTTTTTTATTGCTAACTTGGAATGTTTCCGTATATTTAGCCATAGAATAATCTTAATTTGAGCTAGAAAAAATATTGATATTGCATAGGATGAGCAACAAAAATGGTTGATATTGCATGAACTGAGCAACAAAAATGGTTAATCTTGCATAGACAGAGCAACAAAAATGGTTGATATTGCATAGACAGAGCAACAAAAATGGTTGATATTGCATAGACAGAGCAACAAAAATGGTTGATATTGCATAGACAGAGCAACAAAAATGGTTGATATTGCATAGACAGAGCAACAAAAATGGTTGATCTTGCATAGACAGAGCAACAAAAATGGTTAATCTTGCATAGACAGAGCAACAAAAATGGTTAATCTTGCATAAACAGAGCAACAAAAATGGTTGATATAACATAGACAGAGCAACAAAAATGGTTGATATTGCATAGACAGAGCAACAAAAATGGTTGATATTGCATAGACAGAGTAACAAAAATGGTTGATATTACATAGACAGAGCAACAAAAATGGCTGATATTGCATAGACAGAGCAACAAAAATGGTTGATATTGCATAGACAGAGCAACAAAAATGGTTGATATTGCATAGACAGAGCAACAAACATGGTTGATATTGCATAGACAGAGCAAAGAAAATTATTAATATTGCATAGACAGAGCAACAAAATGGTTGATATTGCATAGACAGATCAACAAAAATGGTTGATATTGCATAGACAGAGCAACAATCATGGTTGATATTGCATAGACAGAGCAACAAACATGTTTGATATTTCATAGACAGTGCAACAAAAATGGTTGATATTGCATATACAGAGCAACAAAAATGGTTGATATTGCATAGACAAAGCAACAAAAATGGTTGATATTGATTAGGTAGAGCAACAAAAATGGTTGATATTGAATAGACAGAGCAACAAACACATTGTTGATATTGCATAGACAGAGTAACGAAAATGGTTGATATTACATAGACAGAGCAACAAAAATGGTTGATATGTATAGACAGAGTAGCAAAAATGGTTGATATTACATTGACAGAGCAACAAAATGGTTGATATTGCATAGACAGAGCAACAAAAATGGTTGATATTTCATAGACAGAGCAACAACTAATGGTTGATATTACATTGACAGAGCAACAAAAATGGTTGATATTGACTTGACAGAGCAACAAAAATGGTTGATATTGAATAGATAGAGCAACAAAAATGGTTGATATTGAATAGACAGATCAACAAAAATAGTTGATATTGCATATACAGAGCAAACAAGGGAAGTAAATAGAGGCGTGTACGAAACATACTCTAGCCATGGTAAATCTCAGTACGATACTATATCTTTTCATATGATTAGGCTTATGAAACTATCTATTGTGCCTGCTTGATTGCTTATGTAAAATGCCTAATTGAAATTTCAAAATAAAACTGGTTTCGGTACTAGCACATCTCGTCACACGGCACAACTAATGTGTTTTGCTTGATAACATTTTGCCACATCATTTTTGTGAAAGAGCCAATCACTGGGTGGGACATTTTCACATCTTTTGAAAATTACAGTCAGAAAATACTGCAGTCTAATCAGTGTCGTGTCTGTCCCTTTATCCATTCTGTTGACTTTATTTAATCTCTTTTATACAAAATTATCACTGATTGCACCGTAATCCAATGATGGTCGTAGTCGTTGCATCTTGAATTTTCATCAAGGTATTTTTGCTATAAACGGCTGCAATAAATTATACCATGCCAAAAATTACCTAAATTACCTAAATGATAAACTGGTTGCGAACCTATACTACGTCATGGTAGTCGCTGAACGCAAACAAAATAAACAATGTGATATGTACTGTCGTGCCAACCAAGAGTGACAGTGACGTCATGTTTTGTTTACAAAGTTATCAGGGACTTATAATCGATATATCACTTGTGTATTAATCCTATCCGCAGGATAGGATTAATATACAAGTGATCTATCGATTAGCGTTAGCTCAAGTGGAGAGTACAAGTTAAATTTTACTTTACAATTGTAAACAAAATATTGCGTCACTGTCACTCTTGGTTGGCACGACAGTAGATTTAGAAGTGTTGGTTATAAAAGCTGACTGATGCATGGATACCACGAGCAAAGAGGTAGGTGCATTATTTTGATAAAGGGCGGATCCATGTATGAGAGGAAATGAGAGGATCATTACAGTTGACCGAGGACCTACCTGTAATTGTACCAATACGAAAACACTTGTTTGATAACATAATCTTTCTAAAAACGTTGGCGCAGAACTATACAATTTATATTGGCAGCAATGCTAGAGGCGCTAGAATGGCAAAGTGGATATGCAGGTAAAACAAATCCCACACATAAGCACACGTTTCAACTAAAATACGAAAGAGCAGGACCAGGAAATGCTACAATAACAGACCAATCTATGGCACCAAGAGGATGTAACACTAAATCTATTTTCCTCAGCAATAAGATAATGTACCTTAAATGGACAGCAGACACAGCCGATTTGGGTTTATATTAAAATTTTGGCTAGCTGTCGCCCTTATACATATGCCAGCTCATAAGATTTCGGTACTTATTTCATTATGCGCAAAAGTCTCCTTTAATAGCCCATGCTGGCGGGTCTAAAATTCCCATAATTGACAATTGTGAAAGCCGAAAAAATGATTTACTATACTTAACTGATTCAGACACTGTCAATAGCAAAAAACGTTGAAATTTCCTTTTACAGTTGGCTGTCAATAGCTAAAAAAGTTAAAATGGCCATTTACATTTGGCTGTCAACAGCCAAAAAAGGTTGCTGTTATAAGTTTCCATAAGACAGAACTTTTTTATATTTCAGATAAAAAATAAACTAGCACTGTGTTTGTTGTATCGTCCAACAAACGGGGCTTGACTGTACAATGGCCGCCTTAAGTAAGACAGGTAAATATAAAATTGGCTTCTGAATTGTTTCATTTGAGAATTACTATTTTCTTGGGTATGGATTCTAGCGGAATAGTTGCATATACGACATTGCTCAGTTTGCACATCAAGTCGGTTACTTAACAGTTGTAAAAAAAAAATATTACGTCATGGTCACTCTTGGTTGGCACGACATTACAGCAGAAGTGAGGGGGTGGACAGGGGGGGGGGGTACCCAATACCCACTTCCCTCCCCCTTTCACCCCACTTCCCTCCCCCTCTCCCCTCCACTTCCCTCCCCCTCCAACCCCATTTCCCTCCCCCTGTCAGATTTTCCCTCCCCCTGATAAAATTTTGTTCTTGTTCATGAACTTAAGCGTAGCCAAGAACCAAAATTAATTCTAAAAATAGCTTACCAAAGACCCATCTGCATTTTCAGGGGACTAAGAGTTAAAACATACTTTAGTTTGCTTGTTTTTATGCTTAGCCCTTCTTGAGGGGACTGGTCGTAGAAATTGTCTCAAGATCAAATCTCCACTAAAGTATGGGACCAGGCCGAGATCGAACTCTCAGCCCCTGTATCTGCAGTCAGATATATGCATCTGCAATCTGACACGTTATCGTCTGCGCTGCGCGGCCCCTTAAAAGTACTGTCACCAGAGATGGATGTCTCTTCTGGAGTGAGCAAAGTAAACATTATTTATATTAGGCAAAAACACTTCTTGTTTCCGGTTACCCTAACGACCCTTATATTTTTGGGCCTCCTTTTTGGAAATGTTTTGGGATATTCAGTATTCTGATTTCAGATTTTTTAAGGACCTTTTTCATGCAAAATTAGGTTTGCCTACCTATTGACCGTTTAAATATTGAAGATGTATTCGTAAAATAGACATTTCATACCAGTTTTTTTCTTGCAGAAAAAAGGGACTGGGTACATTAATTTCGTACCAAAGTTGGTCCATCTGAGTATGTCCGTCCGTCTGTCCATACGTGTGCGCGTATGTTCGTTCGTGCGGTTTCATGTTTCAAAAAATGACACAACAAGCAAATAAACATTAATGCTTAATTTTTTGGATTTTATCATATTTTGTATTTTACAGTTAATTTTTCACCCAAATGATTTTTGACAGAGATATTTAAAATGCAACGTTTAAGGAAATGGGTTCAAAAGCAAACAAAAACTGATGCATATCAATTCATGACAAAATAAACATAAAACGGTTAAAATATTTCAATTCGTTAAAAAGATACATCACTTTGTAAGTGACGCCTTGATAACTGCTACCAAATTTTGATTGTCATTTTAGGGGGTACTTCTTTTGTAGGGATTAATTTTTAGATGAAATCTTCAACAAAAATGTAAATTTTCTTACTGAATATAGATAGAGGGTTGTTTTTGAGCGTTTGTTTTCAATTTATAAAACCACTCAGTTGTCATTCTTTTTAAAACAGTGAAACCGGTAATTGAACCAGGAAGCACAAACTCTTTTGAGTCGAATCTTGTGAATATCACTGTAAAATGAGCCGTGACATGAGATTTCCAACAATGTGGTAGGTGCGACCAGCAAAGCCTTAGATCAGCCTGCGCATACGCGCAGTCTGATCAGAGCATGTGCTAGTCGCTTGATTATTCTATGAGTGTTAAGCTACTGACTGAACATTATTTGGAGCTTCTAAGCTTAAAAGGAGGCTGCACAGGCTCGTCTGAGTCTACACTTGTCAAAATGCCACTTTGTTGGAAATCACATGTCGCGGCTCAAATATGCCATATATAGATATTTTGACAGATAAAACACTAGCATAGGCTACCATTGAGCTTGACAATATACTGAAACACATGGTCTCAAACTTCGAGTTTTAAGTGTTGTTGTTTCGCAAAAACTAATAACTCTATAATGAGACATTGAAATGGGAAACACAACGATCGGTGAACTCATGCTGAGTTTTAACATATTTAAATTATTTTAGGAGTTTACAGAAGTCATTCTCTAGCATGGCTATCGACGGCGACTTAACCCCTTTTAAATGTGATTTCCAATATAAAACAACAGCAATGTAACAACAGCCACCATCTCAAAGTCGAAAAGCCATTCACACTACCAACACCCTTCTCTTCCCCTAAGTAAGTTAAAACTTTTTCTCAAACACATGCCTGTTATGTAGTCATTTTACTTTTGACATATGTAATGTTTAATCTCATATGCCACCTGCGTGTGGCCTGAGTTTAACTGCAAAATAAAAGTTTTGTTCTGTTCTGTTCTGTTCACATGCTCCCTCTCCCCCAGTGTATTACAGTGAATAGACCCTTCGATGTAATTAATCAGAAGCAACAACAGGTTTTCAACAAAAAGTTTTAATTGGATTCAGGCCCATCATGAAACATATTTTACAAGCACTTAAAATGGCATGTGAAGTACATATCTAAGCACACAAGATTTTTAATATCACATCATTTAATCAGAACCGTAAAAGATCAACTAATGAGCGTAAAATTGGAAAAATTCTCAAATCCATCTATTTCAACTTTTGCCATGGGTGTTCAAAAGAACTGTCTCCAATGCGACGGCTCTCGTGAGAATACACGACATGTTTTCATTCAAAAATAAGAAAATTGATTTTGGAAAAGTGGCAAAAATGTTCCCATCAATCAATTTCAACATTTGTTTTAGGTGCTCGAAAGAACCGTCTCACTGAGGCGATCCTTTTAAACATCCACAGCATGTTTTCAATCATAAATATGAAAGCTAAATTTCAATAACTCAACCTCCTTTGCTTAAAAAATGGGGAAATTTTCCCATCTACCACTAATTTTAACACCTGCTTTGGGTGCTCAAAAGAATGCTCTCATGGAGATGACCCCTGAAGCACCCACAACATATGTTTTCATGCATAAATTAACTTGAGAAAACCAACTTTCATTTACGCAAATATATAGACTAACACTTTCTTTACATAAAATTGAAAAAATTCTCCTATCCATTAATTTAAATACTTGTTTTGGGTGCTCAACAGAATCGTATCACTGAGGCGGTCCTCCTGAGCACCCAAAACATGTTTTCTTTCATAAATGTGTAAGCTTACTTAAATTACGCAAATAGCTTGAGCCCCCGAAAGCAATTTAGCCCTAAGTTGGCAAAATTCTCTCATTTATCAATTTTAACACCTGTTTTATATGCTCAAAGAACACTTTCGTTGATATGACGGTTGTTTTCGTTCCTTAAAGGAAGCAAAGGGACGTAGTCCAATACGGTGATAAACCGTTACGACGCCCGAAATTACTCCAAATCGAGACTCAAAAGCGGATTATGTGCATTGCAGGTCCCCTTATATGCCCTCTATGTCTTATAGAGCTTAAATGGTATATCGTTTTGGACAATTTTTTAAGAGCTTTTTATCAAACAAAAGCAGTTTCTTACCCATATCGTTACAGACTTCCCGCCCCCTATCCCCACCTCTTCCCGCCACCTCTACACCCGCTTCCCGCACCCTCTCCCCCCACTTCCCGCCCCTCCTCCCCCACTTCCCGCCCCCTCTATCCCCGTACCCCCGCCCCCCCCCCTGTCCACCCCCTCAGAAGTACTGGCTTAGATATTAGTCTGGAGCTCATGTTTATAAATTCAAGGGAAGGTAATTATGTGTGTTTACCGTTTTCATGAAATGCACAACCTTGCCAAATGAAATGAATGATATATTGTTGGAGATCGACGTCAGTATGTGATATGTACATGCTGCCTATCGAAAGATAATGGCAATACCTGAAACACCACTTGTGACGTCACGTGCTGAATTGAAGAAAACCAAAGAAAGCAGAAAGTGACCTCTGCAAATCAAATGATTCGCCAATTCGCATGCAACAGCTACAATTTACCGTAAATAGTTTTATTCGAGTAGGAATACTATCTCAATGAGACGGTTCTTTTGAGCTTTAAACTTATGGGTAAAATGTACGCTTAGCAAATGATGTTCAAATTGTAGTATTACGATTGTCCATGAAAGCAGTTGTAAACTAGCCCTTTGTTTTCGCTCCAAGTTCTCCACATTACTATCACGTGATAATATGCAAATTTTCGAGGATTTCATGAAAAAATAATATTTGATTCCTGAATTTATTATTATTGAATTTGACATTTATTATAAAGGTACTATATTGTGTTACTCGCCATTTACCAGTATTGATTAATCCGCCTAAAACGCAGACACATTTCCACTGCATTTTTATAATGGAAGAGGCTATTTACAGTTGACTGTCAATAGCCAATAAACGTTAAAATGGCTATTTATAGTTGACTGTTAATAGCCAAAAAACGTTAAAGTGGCTATTTACAGTCAATTGTCGTTAGCCAAAAAACGTTGAAATGGCTATTGACGGTCAACTGTAAATAGCCATTTTAACGTTTTTTGGCTATTTACAGATAAATCAGATATTTTCATTGATGTTGACTTTATATTCGAACATTTGGTGGACAATTTCAAGTACAGATGAATATTAAAGTCAAATGAATGTGTTTCTTCCATAATTAGTGCATGCCGTAAATTGTATTTGAGCCTGGCATGTGAGTTTTTGGTATTTGACTCATGCAAAAAGTTAAGAAACACGCAAGCTTGTGCATCTACACAGACGCTCCATTGGCATCGCTGTTCGTACGCATAATTAGAAAATGATTAATATAAGAGCCAAACATCTAAAAAATGTACAAGTATGTATTGGCAGTCAGGTGAAAGGCAATTATTCTGTGATTGTGACATTTCCTGATCAAGATTATAGAGCTCAGACTTCTTCCGTGTAACATATATTCCAAGGTTTCCTGATCAGACACCACATTCTGCGAAATCTGATTTGGATCTTGACTGTTTGTCTATATCCCATGGATGTATATAAAGCTACTTTGACTTGTTTAAATAGCACAAGTTGTTTTTGTTCCTCGGGGTTACACGTACATGTACTAGGTCTGATTAGGTCTGAAATAAGCAACGCATTTGAACATTTTATTGTTCTATTAATGAAATCCGATTCACATTTTCTAAATAAAGGCAATTTATGTATATCAACTAACAGTACATGTATGTACATTTTAACCGGTGTGTCCATTTATATAGCTCAGTTAATTAAATGCCTGGAAATTTAACACCGAAATAGCCCTCAATGTTTCTCTAATCAGTTTCTAGTCATATGCCGTGGTTACTTAAGAGAAACATCTCAGTGATACGATTCATTTACGTAACCACAGCATATGCTTTTTGCTGTCATCTTCTCGCCGAAACCATTAAGCTTTAGTGAGAGGCGACGATTCGGTAAGCAAAAGTGATAGAACGACCAACTGTACTAATAAAACTATGCTGTTGCTGAATAAAGGAACGTCTCGGTGAATCGGTTCCTCTGAGTAACTCCAGCATATCCTGTCGGCAGAGTTTGAGTCTGTATATGCATATTATATGACACAATTGCAACGCAGAGTACATTGATACTGCAAACCAGTGTCCCGAAATCATACTTCCGCGATGTAGAATTTGCAATATGTAATCTCTCTGATACTGTATTTGTGGTTGATTATAGTTGGGGGGGGGGGGGGTGTTCGAGGGACATCTGTATTAAACGCTTAAGTACGGAAGCCTATATGTGACATTGTGTTTTGTGTTATGTCCTTTTGACTTCGGCGTTTTAAGTATTCACTTTTGTATGCTGTGTTCTCTGTTTGTGTACAATGTTGCACATTTTAAAAGGCTCAATTCACGAGGTAGAGCCATGATGGAAAACAACCGAGGAAATAAAGACGAGAGTATAAGTATTTTAATTCATCCGTAGTAATGTTAGTTTTTTTTATATATTTGAAATCGATGTAGGCGGTAACTATCACAGTCAAAAAGTCTACCGGATGTTTTCTGTTTGATTATGCTACATACTGGGTTCTCACTGTGTAAGTAGTCACACAAACCCAGTACTATTCAGTATAATACAGTTTGACTCACTATAATAGTTCGATCCATTTATATCGACCCATTTAAATTGTTACAGAAAATAATTCTTAGATTTAATTCTGTAGGTCTAGATCTGATACAGTGCAATAGAAAATAAGATGGCATTAAAGGCAAACCTTAATTATCTATCTATCTATCTATCTATCTATCTATCTTGAGGTTATTTGTCTGTCACTCTGTCAGTCAGTATATATGCTGTTTTCAAACGTCACACCCAAATAAATTTCTTGGGTTTATCTACCTTTCTGTCTGCCTAAATGAATTTTTCTACCATCTACCCCATATCCACAACCCCTCCCCCGCCTACAAAAATAAAAAAAATGCTTGAGTTTAGTCGCCTGTCTGTCTTTTCGCCTGTCAGTCTGTCTGTTTTTCTGTCTGTATAAGAAAACAAGTAAGTATAACATGGACATTCCACCATCACTATGATGAAGAGAACAGTATATGACAGCAAAAAAGCATTCAAAGTTAATCAGTCAGTTTTCTAGCTCTTTTCCTCAGCAAATGACTGCAAATCTAATGTATAAAATCACTACGAACTTCACCACAGAATTCGAAGACAATACAATGCCCCTACACACAATGGGAGAAACAAGGAATAATAGATTAACAACGACATAATCAATGCATTAGAACTGACATTGGTCAAGATCACCAAAGAGGGGCTCTACACCCTAGATTCCGCTATTGTACATAAAGCTGTATTCCATTGCCTACCCTATACCCACCCACCACCCTATAAGTTTCTTGGGGGCTATATACATGGCTATCTACATGTCTGTCTGTCTGTCTGTCTTCCTATCTGCCTGCCTGCGTGTCTGCCTGCCTGCGTGTCTGTCTGTCTGTCTTATGTGGTGGCGTGAACAGACAATCGTTATATCGCAAGGCTATATGTGTACTTATATTATTTTTTTTTATTGATTTGACTTTTATCTTTGGCCCTTTTACTTCATCTTTTGTGTTTTGCCTTTTGTGTTTTAAATTTTGTCTTCAGAAAGGGTTCTTTCCTTTATTGTCTTTTGCCTTTTGCGTTATTACTTTTGTCTTTTGTGTTTAAACTTTTGTCTATTTTATTTTGGCTTTGGGTTTTCGCATGCTAGTTCTATGATAAGAGGAATCTCAGTACCCCTTCAAAGTTTGGCAGCAGACAAACAGACAGAAAGACAGACAATTGATAGCGTATCGGATATGGGAAGGCGGTGGCAATAGATTGATAGATAGATACGTTTTGCATTTAATGCCATCTAATTTTTAATTCCACTGTATTCGACCTACATGATAAATACTCAGAAAAAATAAATTGTTAATATTAAAATGGGTCAAACTGTCATGTACAGAATTGTCCTTGATCTATTTGAATACTTACACAGATAGCCTGGTTGAAGGGAAAACCTACAGTAGACTTTTTGGACTGCTGCATCGATTTCAAATGTAAAACAAACGTTACACATAATGCATTAAAATACTTGTACTTTTGTCTTTCTTCCCTTTATCATTTCCATCTTGGTTTTACCCCTTAGAATTGTGTTGTTTAAAATGATGCACAGCATCATTCACAAAACATACATATGTATGCAAATTCATATATGAGCCACGTCATAAGAAAACCTGTATTTTGAAATATGAGAACAAAAAGACACTGATTAAATGTGTCCTAACATGCTGGTCAACACAATTTTTAAATACCTTATTTTAAGACCCTAACACACCTCGCCTAAAACGATATATATCGAACAATAATTAACAGCTTTGTTAGTGCGAGGAAGACCTGCGCTAGCTGACGTCATTTGTTACTGCAAAATGACGTCAGTCATGGCGTTAGACGGCGTAACGTCGTTTTTACGCTGGAAAGACGTAACTTATACACGTAAATATATGCGACACAATCCAACTATTGGCTGGATTTCCTCAGTGCAATGGCGGAATTTGGAAGAAGCTGAAGACTTCAAATATATTTTCGTCGTTCATTGTGTTAAAATCAAAATAGATTAGCTCTATTTCGTGAATTGTTGAATAATAATTTACTGTTTGTCAGTCAATTGTACGAAGATTAATCACTAGTACTATGCGCTCATGATTTGATCTTCTTTACAACTGACCTCCAAACAATGAATTATTTAGAACTGATCTTTTTCTTCATTATAGCAAGCTTTTGTAGCTTAGAAGGTCAATTCGAGTCCAAAATAGAAAGTTGGAAAATTCGAAATTCGAAAATGAGATGTCTAGCGATAAGGCTAATTGTCATTGTTTTAATGCTTTATCAGGTTCCCAGTAGATGCACAGCTAATCTGCGCCTTTGTTTTCTGTATGTGTAAAAATGCAAGTCAGTTTGTATTGGACATCCTTTGATCAGTTCATTTTTCTATATAAATATTTATTTGTCTATAGATACACAGCCAAGTTTGAGTTGGACCTGTTAGAAATCCGCAAAGGAAGGTCTTCTCATCATGAGACTCATATGTCACAGATTATACAAGACAACTTCTCATATTTGGCGTGAAAACTACTGGTCACATATTTACACAATTTACTTTTACTTTACAAGAATAACAAAATTAATGCAGGTACACTGAACGACTAACGAAACCTGGCACTAACGACTAACTTGTAAAGAACAAGTCGGAAGGCAAAAAGTAAAAAAGATTATTGTAATAAAAGAGCATCAAATGTGATTTTTATTTTAATGCATATCACCATCAAGCTTCCGTAAAGTATCTGCTCGTCATGCTGAGCTGGCTAGTACATTAAACCAGTGACCTTGACTTATATTTTACAAGCTCCAATGGCTGGTATCTTTTATATTTGTATGTCAACCCTTGTGCTCTCATCAACCAAAATGCCTAACACTATCAAACATAAGGCATAAGGCATCCTCTCAACATCTTGATTCAGCACGCATCTTAATCCAATGACTTTGACTTAAATTTCAAGCTCCATTGACATTGCCATTTTTATGTCCACCTTCAAGATCTCGTTAAATATTGTGTCTACAATCACCAAAGCGTGCAAAGGCATCTTCTCAAAATCATGTGTTGGTTCGGAGACATTGACCTAAACTGGCGCCGTCTAATGCCATGACTGTCAACACCTCGACCCATGACCTATATCTTATGCTTTATTGATAAAGGTCCAGTGACTTTGTCTCTCTTCCCCCAGGAGATGCAGCACCAACTTCCGTTAAAATTCTTGTTCTTTGTCAAAACACACCCCTGTTTCATGTATGCTAATTACTTTGTTGTGGCTGTGTTACCAAAGTACATCGCGTCAAAGTCAGAATACAAAAACATTTCTGCCAATCAATCTATGTTTCTCTTAATTCAAATTGAAATCAATCGTTCATCTCATCAAAACTTTAAGTAATGCAGATTGAACCTTGAAGAATTCTGTATTAACTTAATTCAAAATGAAGATTTCATACATCTAAATAAACCAAATATTTATTTACTTGAAAATTAAGCAAAGCAATGTCAGGAACGGATACAATTAGATTCTAAACCCTGCCCATAAAACCACAAGTCGCAACGAGATTGATAGGAGTAAACAAATGACATATAATGAACCGAGTAAGCAGCTATTTTCCAAACAGATGGTGACTCTGAATTTGAACGTACATTTGTAACTGAATAAAAAATATAGCTTGAATAGGGCAATTAAATGGTAACACAGAACAGCAAGTAACCACAACAAAGCATCAACTTGGAATGGTCAGTAATGCGTTACTAGTGGATTTAAGTTAACTTTACGAGGGTTCAGTCCTAATCCTCACTTTCGATGTGATTCTAAAACATGTATTTGAATGGCCCGCGTGGAGGTTTCCAACTCATCAATAAATCAACAAAGCCAACAAAGGAATCATAGGTTAAAACCATGATGTATCAAGGATATGAAAAGTTAACAGAAACAGCGCTTTCTCTGACATTTCACTTCGCTACTGGAACACTGGAGGAAATGAAAGACAAAAGTTGAATCCTGATGAGCCAACACACAGAGTACGTGTTACGGTTAATTTGTGCGACAACTATTGCTAATTTCATATGTTAAGCAAATACAAGTTTTTAAAAATAAAACTGTTTAGGATTACATTTCGTTGCTCTTCTATGGATGATGTAAAAGCTTCAAAGTGTACGTGTTTTACATGTGTATGCAATGCAAAGTAGGAAAGGAGTCAAAGTTCTGGAATCGATACAATAAAGAACCACACCTTGCCCAGGATACCATATGGGAAAGTGACAAATACACTAAAACATTAGATACAGGAGAGCCAAGAAGTCAGCCATTTCCTAGCGGGTGACCACAAGGCTGCATGACACAGACAAGACAATATACCAAAGACAAACACATAAAAAACATCCACAAAAGAAATACCACCTTTGAATGGTCAGTAAGAAAATTAATGGAGGGCTTTAACTAGTTTCACGGTACTATCCTCACCCTTAATTCTGGTGTGGATCAAGCCACATATATGTTTGGTTTCGCATGAAAGATCCCTAACTTATCCATGAAACGTCTCCAAGTACATATAAATCAAGATATAAAAAGGTGATAAAACAAAGATAAGGACTCAACAGTTCATACAACTGAATACCTTAGCAAAAGAAATCAAACAGTTACACCCTGGTGGGCCTGGCAGCAGACACAGCATCAGGTCCAAACCCTCTCATTTATAGATAAGTCCTTAAATTGGAACCGTCAAAGCAAACCTCCTAATTTCCTACCACCACTGTCATCATATATAGCAAATCAAGTGCAGGTGAAATTAGTTAATAAAACTTGTGTTCACTGGTACATGTATATATAGCAAAACGTGAGTGTTTCAGAGTTTTTTTCAGTAGGTCTAAGTCCAATGAATATATTTATTGACGTTTCAAAATCAAGCAGTTCTTGGGTTTTTATAAGGCTCAATATCACCAGAAATTCACTTAAACACGTCTTCTTACTATACATTTCTTTACATGTTGTTACATCAACTTGATCTACCAGTGTTTCAAACTCAATGTGACCATTGAGTATAGTATATCAGGCTATCCTTCATGTATATCAACATTTTCTCTGCGCTCTTATTGAATGGAGATTCCAGTTTTACACAAGCTAAGAAGCCACCATGTGAGCTAAACACTCTTTGTGTTTTAACAACGGCGGCAACTAGGGCACATATTTGGCCAGTAAAATATATCTAAGTAAGAAAGACGCCGAAGATCAGGAAACGATACAATCAAGTACCACACCTGACCCAGGATACCACATGGGAAAGTGATACAAACACAATTAAACATCAAAAACAAGAGCCAAGAGGTCAGCCCTTTCCCAGCAGGTGACCACACAGCAGCAATAAACAGACGCGGCGAAAGCATGACAAACACAAGATATTAATAACACAAATGATCCAGAAAAGAAACACCGCCTTGGAAAGGTCAGTAAAATATTTTACTTGATGGCTTAAACCAATTTCACGGCGCCAACCTAATCCTTAGTTCAGATGTGGATCAAAGTAAGTAAGGGTGCAAAGGTCAGGAATCGATACAAATAAGTACCACACCTGACCCAGTATACCAATTGGAAAGTGACAAACTCACAGTTAGACACCACAAACGAGAGCTAAGAGGTCAGCCCTTTCCCAGCAGGTGACCACAAGGCACATATAAACAGACGCGCACAAAGGCATAGCAAACACAATACAGAAAAAACACATAAAACATCCACAAAAGAAGACCCAAAGATGTTTCCACCCCAGTGGTCTTGGCTGCTGTCTGTTCTGAGGTCACCGTGATGATTCTGTTTTGATGATACATTGTTTGTTGTGGCGCCCATTGTGTTGGGTCTTTGTTTTTTAGTTTACTTCTTATCGTCCTTTCTAGTTTGTTGTCATCTTGCTGAGGTATAGAGAGCTGGTTGCTTTACTTTAATTATGTTGTCGTGTGGCTGTCAGTGTTCAGTGTTCTTTGTATCTTCCCCTCTGGTGTCACGGGTTAGTTTGTGGTCTATGCTTGTGGCATTTCTTGGTCATACTCATCTGTTTTGGGCGCTTCTAGTTCTGCTTAAAGGGATCAATTAAACAGTCGGATACATTCAACATAAAATGGGGTTAGTGTCTTGAAATTATCCTGTATCTCTCAGGTCTTTAAAAAGCGTATCAAGCAATGTAATCACTGGCGCCTCAGCGTTTCCCGCCATGTCTCTATTGCTGATTTCCGAACATAAAGATGTAGCTGTGTGTCTAAAAAGGGTTGCAGAAGCACAATTCTATGTGCCTAGGTCACAACGTAGATCATCTGGCGCTACCTAGAATAGTTTAAAACATCTAAATATGAGATGGGTTCTGAATGCTGAAATCGTTGGCGTGATTTTGTTTTTTGTTGTTTTTGTGTGTGTGTCTAGGATACATATTAATTGTCGTCCACATAATGTAAATCAATGATAAATAAATTTTATCATTTGTAAAAATATACCAGAATTAAATGTACTCTAAATGGGCCTTTCTTTTGAGGGAGGTATGATGGAACAAAATTAACAACTCCACACTGTATAGCAAAATGACCACATTAATCTTGCAGAGACATGATTTTACCTGAAAATAAAAATGATAAATATCAATATTATTAATTGTTTATAGTAAAACATCTTCGGATGCACAAATATATGTTTTCTGTGTTGTGTTTTGCTGACTGGTTTCACATAATATACATGCATTTAAACAACTATTAAAGTTGTTTTTAGAAAAGAACAACTGATTTGATATCAATGAAACTACCAAATTTTAAGGTCTAATAGGTACAATTATTGCATTTTTATGGTAAAACCTAAGATCTCCAGTAGGACAAACTGCGCTCACAAACAGTGATTGAGTACAATTTAGTTATTTCCAGAAACTTTAAGACAGATACATTCATAGATATATAGATTAATACATGTTTATGGATGGATAGATAGATTTAATACAGTAACTATACATGTACGTAAATAGATATATAGATGGATACGTTTTGCCGTCATGTCGTCTAAGTTCGAGTGCACGGCATCAGATGTGGATCAAAGTAAGTAAGGGTGCAAAGGTCAGGAATCGATACAACCAAGTACCAAACCTGACCCAGTATACCAATCGGAAAGTGACAAACTCACAGTTAGACACCACAAACGAGAGCTAAGAGGTCAGCCCTTTCCCAGCAGGTGACCACAAGGCACATATAAACAGTCGCGCACAAGGGCATAGCAAACACAATACAGAAAAAACACATAAAACATCCACAAAAGAAGACCCAAAGATGTTTCCACCCCAGTGGTCTCGGCTGCTGTCTGTTCTGAGGTCACCGTGATGATTCTGTTTTGATGATACATTGTTTGTTGTGGCGCCCATTGTGTTGGGTCTTTGTTTTTTAGTTTACTTCTTATCGTCCTTTCTAGTTTGTTGTCATCTTGCTGAGGTATAGAGAGCTGGTTGCTTTACTTTAATTATGTTGTCGTGTGGCTGTCAGTGTTCTTTGTATCTTCCCCTCTGGTCTCACGGGTTAGTTTGTGGTCTATGCTTGTGGCATTTCTTGGTTATACTCATCTGTTTTGGGCGCGTCTAGTTCTGCTTAAAGGGATCAATTAAACAGTCGGATACATTCAACATAAAATGGGGTTAGTGTCTTGAAATTATCCTGTATCTCTCAGGTCTTTAAAAAGCGTATCAAGCAATGTAATCACTGGCGCCTCAGCGTTTCCCGCCATGTCTCTATTGCTGATTGGAAACACAGTTTCCGAACATGAAGATGTAGCTGTGTGTCTAAAAAGGGTTGCAGAAGCACAATTCTATGTGCCTAGGTCACAACGTAGATCATCTGGCGCTACCTAGAATAGTTTAAAACATCTAAATATGAGATGGGTTCTGAATGCTGAAATCGTTGGCGTGATTTTGTTTTTTTTTGTTGTTTTTTGTGTGTGTGTTTAGGATACATATTAATTGTCGTCCACATAATGTAAATCAATGATAAATAAACTTTATCATTTGTAAAAATATACCAGAGTTAATTGTACTCTAGATGGGCCTTTCTTTTGAGGGAGGTATGATGGAACAAAATTAACAACTCCACACTGTATAGCAAAATGACCACATTAATCTTGCAGAGACATGATTTTACCTGCAAATAAAAATGATAAATATCAATATTATTAAGAGCGATTCTCTGTAAATATGGAGCGAGTTATATAGGAACCATTTCACACTCCGACTCGGATTTTGATGAAACTTGCTGACAGTGCTAGTGGTCATGTAAAAACAAGAAATCAAGTGTTAGTTCATCCAATTCAACCTCCGTTGCCATGGCAACAGCATCCAAAGATTTGGGCCAAAAAAGAAGCAAAAAACACATGAAAAATGACATTTTTACCATTAAACTACTCTAAAAATAGATTGTACCAATCACAAACATGGAATTATTTTGAACAAACAGACTTAATATAACTGAATTAGTTAATGGTAGCAGCCTTACGAAAATGCTTAATTATACTTATCTTTCACTGAAAGTGGGTGGGGTAAGTAGGACCGGAAAATTACGCTTTTGGGGCATTTTCTCGCAAACACGACAACTTTGCGCGGCTACTTTCACATACACTCATGTTAATATATAATAGGCCAGGGTATAAAATTTTATAATATGGAAGAAAATGTTTGGGAAGTTACCGTCTTCTTGTCGTTACCATGGTAACAAATGTTTCCCTGTAGAAAAACTGAAAAAAATAAATATTGCTTAAACAATTCATTTATTGCTATATTACAGTAATATAGTCTATTGTAAATAATATATTTTCATTACTCATACATTTCTTTTATATATGACATTAAAGTCTGCTACAGATAAGCTATTTTTAGTCTTTTAGGGGCATCGTAAGGGGTAAAAATTATGAATTTTAAAATAAAAACCAAAACATTTGGCTTATTTGCCCTTCCAATACCCTCAAAATTGCTATTATTTATCACCAATGTGCAATATTTGTGAAAATGTAGACTTAAATTAAAGAAATAAGACCAATGCATTCTAATTAAATTATCTAAACATGCTTATTTATGAGGAACAGTGGGTGGGGTAAGTAGGACCTGAAAAACATGCCTTTTAGGCATTTTTAAACACAGTCAACAACCTAAATCATGCATTTTAACATATATGCATGGTTATACATATTAGAGCAGGATATATAGTTTTTATTTTATGAAAAACATGTTTCAGAAGTAATAAGCTTCTGTTCGTAACCATGGCAACATAAGTTTCACTTTAGGATAACTGTAAAATGACTTTATTGCACAATGGTATTAATTTATTGTTCAAAGAAATGATAGTATCTATTATAAATCTCTTTATATAATTACTTAATCACATTTCTTACGAATAACAATAAAATAGCCAATAGGAAAGCTGCCTTTGAATTTTTAATGTAATTTTAGTGTTAAAAATTCTGACCCAAAAGTTAGGCAAACTTGCCTTCTCACTTGTATTGAAATCGCCCATAGTCATCATTATTTACATGGTTTGTGTCAGAAAATGCAAATTTTTATTTCAATAGATGGAAATAATTCAATACAGCAGCCTTATTAAATTGCTACAATATACTATCATTAATGAGAAGTGGGTGGGGTAAGTAGGACCCTCGAATTCTCTTAATCATACAGCAATCTCCCATAGAAGTGTTTCAAACATTGTCTTTGATTTTGTAAAAAATAATGACAATTTATGTATTTTGGTAAAATCAACCACATTTATGTATGTTCAGCTGTTGATTTTTCGGTTGTCATGGCGACAGCTTTCAAATATTTTGGCATAAAATCAATCTAAATTCCTTTAAATTTAGATATTATACGTTCTACCAGGTCCAGAGCTATAAATAGAAAAACTTACAACCCCTCTATTTAAATACTACCCAATTACCAATAAAATTGATTTCATTGCTCTAAAACTGAACAATATGGATACTATCAGGTACTCTCAACACTGAGTCTATGGTTAAACAAAAGTTAAACACCCTCGTGCTCTTTGTGGCTTATTTACATACATTTATGCATGCAGAACCTGATTGATCTACTTTTCTCATTATTTTGCGCGTTTAAATGGTAACTGACAGTTAGTTCCACATGCAGTTAATACCATAAATATTTTTTCTGCTAACCCATTTCAATCTAAAACGTTTCATCATACTTATAAAAGTACTAGAAAGACCGAAAATTATGGGAAAATCTTAAGATTCCAGTCTGAAAATGGGATAAAATATACATATTATATTGTCAAGCTTATATCCGTATTGTTTTGTTTACAAACAGTCTTTAAAAATGTAGTTTTAATTGCAAATACAACAGTATTTCAGTAAAGCCAAGTCTTGAGAGAGAGAGAGAGAGAGAGAGAGAGAGAGAGAGAGAGAGAGAGAGAGGTAGCAATCTGCTCTCTCATATCACGCAATAATTATAACTATGAGGAATTTATAATAACTTTGATTATGACCAGCTAGCAAAAAGTTAAAAATCCCTATTAAGTATTTGAGACGATCCATTTTTTAGCTTGAAACAGCCTTTTAGTCTCTTATAATCCTACCAACACAAATATAATAATGTACAATTATAGTTATTGGTTGAGTTAATCTAACTCTAACTATTTAGAAGTACAGGAAAATCCACCAGAGTTATTGGTTTTATAGTGAAAAAACTACTTTTGAGACGACCCTTTTTAGCGGCTGAAGATGAACTGTTGTGATCATAGGATGTCTGTCGTCGTCAGTCAACATTTGCTTTAAATCACATCTCCTAAACCTCTACACTAAAGCTACACATGAATAATCTTTGGTGGTCTTCTTTTTAAGTTGTTCAAAAAAAATCTATTCCAGGCAGAAAGCTGGTTGCCATAGCAACCAAAATGAAAAAAGATTAAAAAATCTTGTCCAAAACTACTGGTCAGATTTGAAAATAGTTCGGCACAAATGGTCCTTTGCTGACTCTTGTCCAAGGTTGTTCATATTATATAAATTGATGAAAAAACCTGGCCACCATGGGGGTAGGACTGTTTTTCCTATTAATGTATAGGAAAACTTCGAACAAGTCTTCTTGTCAAAAATAGTAAGTGAGTATGATCAGGAAATACCACAATCACAAACTGCAGACAAACCCATGGCATCTTGAGAAATACTAACTGAAGGATTTGAAAATGACTTGGCATAAATGGGCGACGCACTGCCAAAAATGTCCAAATATTTTTGATAGGTTGAAAAACATGGCCGCCAGGGGATGAGACCAGTTTCCTATGTAAATATAGGGATACATTTAAAAATCTTCTTGTCAAAATCAACTTGGTCGATTGAAAATAATTCAACACTTATTGTCATTGAGTGACCATCTACCAAGGTTGTTCACATTTTTATAGGTTGAAAAACATGACTGCCAGGGGTGGAGTCTGTTTTTCTTATATGGAAAAAATTGCTACAAATCTTCTTGTCAAAATACTACTTGGCCAAATTATTTCAGGAATATCACCAAAGTGTTAAACAGCTTAGATCCAAACAGCTTTGGTCCAAACTGTTTGCAAATGTTATCAGTAGAAAAGACACTAGCAAGAGTTAAAAGATCATGTCAAAAATTTCTGGGCTATTTGAAAAAAAAATCAGCACATATGATCCTTAGTGCTCCTCTACCATGATTGTTCAAACTATGTAAATCTATCAAAAATGGTCACCAGGGTCATTTGCATGTCCATTTATCTGTTTGTCTGTAAGTCAGTAACTGCAACTGTTATTGATCAAGTTTGATTCAATCTTGGTTTATATGACACATTAAAAGTTTAACATTCTGTTACTTTAGCCAACATAAAAGCTGGATTTGGGTAGGTGCTTTGCTTTCCCTCTACCATATAAACAGCCATTCTCAGGTGAGCCCCCAGGGCCCAAAGGCCATGTAATAATTAAGTAGCGTATGTAACTGTAGGCCTTATATCTTATTTTTTTCTATCTCTCTATGGGGGGGGGGGGGGCTTAAATTTTATGATATTTATAACCTTGTTTTAATAACTTAGCAGTTAAAAATAAGTTTCTGTTGTTGAAAGCATCAACATTAGAACACACTCTAGCAAAATGGATAAGCTGAGAAATATATACACCATAGGAAGGAGAGCGAGGAAACCCGAGATTTTAAACTAAGCTTCAACTTTTGAAACATCCCCACCATTTTCATACTATGGTCACTTCCAATTTTTATTAGCTATTCCCCCATTAGATGATCATATACAAAAAACAACTGAAAGTCCATAATTTCTCTATGGCAGGTTAATTTTTTTATTCATTTTATTTTTCTTATCAAATCTTACTGGTTTTCTTTCATTCTAAATATTTTCAAAAATGGCTACTTATGAAAGACCCCTTTCATCTGATAACAAATTTATTTCAGATGTCTTTTAATCTTTCATGATTAAGAAAACCTCACTAACACAGTATATAATTACAGATATTGGATAAGTCAATCTTACTGATACACGAAATGCATCAAAGGTACTGAATTCATAGTAAAAATACTACTTTTGAGATAACCTCCTTATATACATACATGTGCTATAGGGACTTTTAATTTTATATTTTAGCTGAAAATGAGAAGTTTCATAAAAAATCTATTATTCATTCATTTATCTAGGGTTTATATGTCTAAAATTTCCTGATTTTTTCGTCAATAATTTCACCTTTTCCATTGACCTAAATGCTAAAAAATATGCTTTTCTTATGGTACATTTGAGACGTCCACTAATTTCCCCAATCGTGGGGTTGTTAAAAATTTGTTTGGACTTAATTGGTCAAAAGGCTTTCTTCCTTACTTTACTTGATAAATGTAGCAGTAGGAGTCAGGTTTTCACAATGAAATTGATTCAAGTGTCCTAAAACATATGTTTTGATGAAATTTACCCCCCTTTTGAGCCCCTTCCCTAACCCTAGATTGAATCAACCCCACATGTCTATTTTCTAAACTGCTAGCTATTAGTCCAATGCCCAAAATATATTTTGATGACATTTGTATGCTACACATATACAAGTTAGGCATTTTCGATTAAAAATTAGCATTTTACCGATATAAACCTCTAAAGGGGCTATTATCAAGTCCTGTTTAGGGCCTCTCACCACAGATATGCCAGCAAGTAACATGTATGTATCATTTAACATTTTAAGTTTTTATTGTGCCAGATTTTTTTATGTTTTTTTTTAATACAAAAAAGACCTTCATACTGTTGTTGTCCATTTTGGCTTTTTGAAATCATAGTTGCCATGGTTATGGTAAGAAGATGGTTACTTCCTAAAAAAGATTTTTTCAATGTATTATATACCATAGCTAGCTTGATCTTACTAAAGTTTGAAAACCTTTCCAAGTAACCCCGACTTGCAACAAAATGCTTTCAAGAATGTCGAAAACTGCCATATTTTAGTACATTGTTACCCCACCCACTATTTTTACAACATTGCTATATGACAGAATTACCATAACCATACCATCCTTGTATTCACATGGAGCATTACTGCTTAGTACAAGTTAACCTAAGGTCAAATTTTTTAATTCTAAAAGTTGCATTTGGCAATGTATGTCTATTTTAACTGATTTTCCGGCACTATTTTTGTCAAAAAGTTTGACACCTCATTTACTCCCGTTTGAGCCACTATTCGACCCCTCAATGTTTATTTTTCATAAAAAGCTAGCTATAAGATCAATGACTTGAAAATACTCTAATGTAATTTCTACACCACTTATACATGAGTTGGGCATTTTTTACAAAATAGTTGGGGTTTTTCGCCTACAGAGACCTCTAAAAGGGCTATTATCAGGTCTCTTTTAGGCCTTGCACCTATTATATATCAAAAAGCAAAATATAAGTATTATTTCAACATTTAATTATTCATTGTGTCAGATGTCTTCATGTTCTGCAATACAAAAACGCCTTAGAAGCTGCATTTGTCAATTTTGGCTTTTTGAGACGGTGGCATCAGAGTTGCCATAGTAACGATAAGAAGGTGGTAACTTCCTCAATATATTTTTTTAGTTTATTACAGACCATATTTAGCTTGGTCTTACTACAGTGTGCAAACCTTTCCAAGTAGCCCCAACTTGCAACAATATGGTTTCAAAAATGTCGAAAACTACCATATTTTAATACATTGTTACCCCACCACCACTTTTGCAACCATTGCTATATGACAGAATTACCAAAATTATTAACCATACACTCCTTGTATTCACATTGTGCAAAATTGCAAAGTACAAGTAATCACATGGTCAAAAATGTCTCATTCTAAAAGTTGCATTAGCACAATGTATGTCTATTTTACTGATTTTCGGGCATTATTTGGTAAAAAAAATTAACGCCTTATTTACCCCCTGTTGAACCCCTTTTGGACCCCTATATTGAGATAACACCCTATATTTTCTTTTATAGAATGCTAGCTATAAGATCAATGACTTGAAAATTTTATTATGTTATTTCTATACTACTTATACATGAGTTTTGCATTTTTTATTTAAAAAAAATAGTGCTTTTTCTCTTATGTAGACCGCTAAAAGGGCTAATATAAGGTCCTTTTTAGGGCCTTTCACCACTAATTTGTCAAAAAAGCAAAATATAAGTATTAATTAAACATTTTATTGTTGATTGTGTCAGATGCCTTCATGTTCTGCAATACAAAAACGCCTTACAAGCTGCATTTGCACATTTTAGCTTTTTGAGACGGTAGCATCATAGTTGCCATGGTTACGATAAGAAGACTGTAACTTCCCAAACATTTTTTTCCAATTCATTATATATCATATCTAGCTTTGTCTTACTAAAGCATGTACACTTTTCCGAGTAACCGCGGCTTGCAACAATATGAGTTCAAAAATGTCGAAAAACAACAAATTTGAGTACCTTGTTACCCCACCCACTTTTCCGACACAATTGCTACAAAACGGAATTACCAAATTTAATTCCAAGATCCTCCTTAAATTGACATAAAGCAATACTGTGGAGTACAAGATGTCACAAGTTCGAAACATACTTATTCTAGAAGTTGCAACTGTGCAATTTATGTCTATTTTCAGTGATTTTTGGGCACTTTTTGGCCAAAAACTTTGGATTCGGTTACCATGGCAACGGAAGTAAAAATTAAAGAATTAAGCATGAATTATTTCGTTTTGGGTGAAAACAACCAAGTACAGAAAGTTTCGTTGAAATCTGAGACTATGCGTGAAAAACTTTGCTCCATATTTACAGAGAATCGCTCTTAATTGTTTATAGTAAAATATCTTCGGATGCACAAATATATGTTTTCTGTGTTGTGTTTTGCTGACTGGTTTCACATAATATACATGCATTTAAACAACTATTAAAGTTGTTTTTAGAAAAGAACAACTGATTTGATATCAATGAAACTACCAAATTTTAAGGTCTAATAGGTACAATTATTGCATTTTTATGGTAAAACCTAAGATCTCCAGTAGGACAAACTGCGCTCACAAACAGTGATTGAGTACAATTTAGTTATTTCCAGAAACTTTAAGACAGATACATTCATAGATAGATAGATTAATACATGTTTATGGATGGATAGATAGATTTAATACAGTAACTATACATTACGTAAATAGATATATAGATAGATACGTTTTGCCGTCATGTCGTCTAAGTTCGAGTGCACGGCATCAGACCTACCAAATAAAAATCTTAGAACTAATTTCCGTGACAATTTAATTTGGTCAAACTATTATAAGGGACCAAATTGTGTTGTATTGATTGTCCGGGGTCTATTTGAATGCTTTCACAGAGAGAGAGAGAGAGAGAGAGAGAGAGAGAGAGAGAGAGAGAGAGAGAGAGCCCACTTTGTAGCATGACCTGTATATTTTTTACTTTGTGATAGTTACCTGCTGCATGGATTTCAAATTTTAAATACCCCACTAACGTTAAATGTACAATGAATTTATTAAAATACTTACAGCTTCGTTTTTCGCCCGTCTTTTCGTCTATATCTTGTCTCTACCTCGTGAATTGCGCCGTTTAAAATGAACAACATCGTACACAGAACACATAACAAGAAACTCAAAATACGAAAGTAAAACGTTAAAACACCGAAATCAAAACGGCATATCACAAAACACAATGTCACATATAGGCTTCCGTACTTAAGTTATTTGTGTACGGTCTTAAATACCTTAAATGAGACAGCGGTACACTTGTAAGAGTAATTCTTGATTAGATCATTTTTATTGTAGATAGCTGTTCCAAGCTTTTTGAAACTCTAGTATCAATTTTTTTTTTTTCGAAAAAAGTAAATTGTGGAAAAACCTTTGATATGAGTTTAGACGGGCGAATTACGTTTGATCGGAAATCATACCGTGACAGAGTATGCAATGAGCGGCAAACCATACAGTCAAAAGAGCGGATTGAAAATTCATACAAATGAGCGAATTTTCCAGGTAATTACCAGTTTGACCAGTTTATGACAAGGTAATGACCCCTTCAGTTCGCCATATACATGTATTAATATAACAACATAAAATATTACTATATGTTCCCCCAGCTCAACAACGGGGAGGTGGAAGTAGGATTTAGAGCAGGATATAATTGTTTTTTTCTTCCGCAGTATTTGTCCTTTGTTGTTTAATTGGATTTAAGCCCACATTTCTGGAGGGAATTTCGAGTGAGATGTCACATAGTTTAAATTCAAATAAATAGTCTGCATATTTTGAACAGCGGTGATCTTCCGGCAAGGCAGACATAATGTACATCTTCACAGAAACTGTCTTCTACATCAGAAGGACACAAGAAGTGGAGCCCGAACGAGTGTTTCAGCCATTTGCCTATTTCATTATTACCTGACTGGTCATTACCTGGGAAAAGCGCTCTTTTGAATGATAAAATCGTCCACTCTTTTGACTTATGTTTCTCCGCTCTTTCGTAAAAAATAATCTGCTCTTTCGTATTATGGATCCGATCAAACGTAAATCTCCCGTTTAGACAATGTAGTAAACAATTGTCCAATAATTAGGCTTAGTCGTGAGAAAACCGGATTTTGTTGCATGCAGTCTCTTCTGGTGATAAGGTCTGCTATGATGAAATGGTGGTCCTTATCTCGATCTACACTGCTAAATACTCCGATAGTATGCTGAATGTATTTTTCGACTCATAATCACACGCTGGATAGGAGGCAATCGAAAACTCTAATACTGTCGAGGAACGTAGATAAAATTGTTAGAAACAGTTTTCGATTGCCATTATCGTCTGACTGGCGACAAATAGCAATCGAAAACGCTGTTTCTATCGAGTTTTGATCCCCGTTCGTCGATTGTTCAGAGCGTTTTTGATAGCCGCCCATGCGGTGTGATTTGCACGAAATCTTATTTTAAAACTCTATACTCTCTTTATAGTAAGTTGTTCTCACTTAAAACCATAAAGACCAGTGTTTTATGAGGATTATGATAAGACAACAAGCCCCAGGGTTTATTTTCACACACTTACCATCGCATATCACCGCGTCTTTCCGGTAAACAGCCGAAGTCTATTGACTGTCACCAGCTTGAGATGGGTGAAGTGTACGAATATTATACCTGTTAGAAAATTTCATTGTTCGACATGGCGAAACTATGGCGGGAAACTCAGTCCGCATTTTCCATCTTTCAAGATTATTTTCCATCTTCCACCTTTAAAACTTATAGCTCATTCGGATAATGTAAAGCATTAGAAACACCCATAGATGTTGCATTAACAAGGGTTTTCAAATTTAATACCAGGCGCACGTCAGCATCCAGAGTACCTGCTTGTGTCAGCTTTGATAACCTATGCAAACAGTTTGTACCTCTGGATCAAACTTTTTGCCACAATGTGTTGAAGGCACCTCGAAAGGACTTATAATCAGATGTTACCAAGGACTTTTTTGGAGGGGGCGAGATATTGAGAGAAATCAATGGCCAGGATCATCAGACATCGATGGCCAAGATCAGTGCGAGCATATGCTCAATCTGGTCACGGTCATTGCGATCTTCTGAGTGCATAGGGAAACAATGGTTAAGGCATCAACAATACGTCGTCGAAAATCATAAAAATACAAAACAATGAGTTTTCGGATGGACCGCGCAAGTGCACATTCTGCTCGAGAACCTTGCATATGGCCAATGATGCCTCATTAAAGTCTCCTCTCCTGAATAAAGGTTGTCACACCTCTTAATCCGACACGCGTCAAGCACGACGGGAGTTTTATTGCCTCCCGGTGAAGTACACTAATCCTGTTTATTGGGACAGATTAAGCTTTTGGGTGATACTTAAGTGAAAATAAAAATAGATTATATGAAAAGATTCTATTCCACTAATAAAACCTTCCAATACCACCTCAACCGCAACCCCCAATCCCCCCCCCCCCCAAAAAAAAAAAAATGAAAGTATCCGTTTATCTCGAAATAACAAAAAAATAGTCTCGAAAAATGTGCAAAATATGAAACCTGTGCATGTCGCACAGGTTTCATTTCATATTTTGCACATTTTTGCACATGTTTTATATTTTGCACATTTTTCGAGACTAAATGTTTTTAGCAAAGGCCTTTTGGTGTAAACCTTTTACAAAATATAAATAAATTTCAACAGGCCGAAAAGAAAATTAATAATGAAAGAAGAAAAGAAAAAAAATGGATGGCTGTCTCAATAAAGAGCATATTAAATATACCACATGGATCCTCTCTGCGAGACATCCATACTTTGTATAAGGGAGTAGAGAAGGTTCTGACGAGTCATCGCATATGCCGACATGCCTTCGCTTTCCAGGCTCGAAAATGCATGAATTATAAAAAAAAAACAAATCCTTGTACTGGCCCTCGTACATAATTTTGCGGACTGGAACTAATTGCTAAACCCTTAGCTGTCTCATGACAACTTGCATGTACACAACATCAACAGGCAGTATAGATCAGAATCAGACAGCGCCTATAGGAATTATCTGTTATAATCAGACCATGACTCACTCTTGTTTGATATATAATTAGTCATAAGCAAACTATATAATTAGTCAAAAGAACGGTTACGATCATGAGTTTGACGAATAATTAAGTACACGGTAGACCCAGATGAGATGTCTATTAAAGTAAAGTATTATAAAAAGCCAACACGGAGCCTATTTTGGATCCGTGATGCCAAATAGTTTCAATCCAGATCTGGGCGGGTATTTTTTTTCAACAAAAAATTTGTGAGAAAAGTTTCCAAGTCTTAAAATCACCAACAAAGACAAGGCTGTTCGTGTCACTCAGGAATTCTTCTTACTTTGCACTTAAAGTCATATCAAAATAATGCTAGGAAGCTCAAGATTAACTGCTTACCACATCTTTGCAATTAGTATGTTTAATGTCTTGATTCTCTTTTTCCGCTAACGGAGCGGGAAGTCGTTGATTCGAAGCCGCATCATCGAAATAGTGAGCAGCTTTAATTATTTAGGTGTTGTCCTATCCAGTGGGGGATCATTTATTAAGGCTACAAATACATTAGCAGGTAAAGCATTACGAGCTATGAACTGTCTCTTTACAATCACAAGATCTATGCAAGTGCCAACAAATATTATGTTCAATCTGTTCGATACATTTGTTTTATCAATTCTTAACTATGCATGTGAAATATGGGGCTTCTCTAATGCGCAAAATATAGAAAGAGTACATCGCAAGTTTTGCAAATGGTTTCTTAATGTGAAAATGTCTACAAATAATTTGTCTCTATATGCAGAACTTGGGCGATTTCCTCTCTCTATAGCTCGCCATACTAGAATAATCAAATACTGGCTAAGTTTATACCAAACAAAACAAGAAAACTGTATTTTAAGAACCATAACTCTTGAACAAAGACAAGAAGTGGAAATATCACCAAGTGCCTCAAATTGGTCAAATAAGGTTAAATCATTACTGGAACGTAGCGGCTTTCATGATGTCTGGTTATATCCGGAATCTGTTAACACAAAATTATTCTTAAGTATACTAAATTGCAGATTACGAGATATTTATGTAGGTGAATGGATACAAGGAGTAAACCTTTCTACTACATTAACTATCTATAGGGAACTTAAGCAATCCATCACTATTGCACCTTATTTATCAATTATGCACAGCAGAAAATTAAGAAATGCAATTGCAAAATTACGTCTGTCTTCCCACAATTTATGTATTGAAACAGGTCGTCATAGGAATATAGCTCGAGAAAATAGAACATGTGTTTTTTGCGACCTTAACGATTTGGAGGACGAATATCATTTCATATTAGTTTGTCCAGTTTATATTAATATTAGAAGACAATATATACAGAAATATTTCTACGACAAGCCAAGCGTTTATAAATATATTACATTGCTTAACTCTACCAAACCAAAAGTTTTGAATAATTTAGCATTGTATTTAATCAAATCCTTTAAACTGCGAGATAGCCTAGTAAATCAGATTGATTAGTTTATCATAATGCAACTCAATTTAGCCGTATCGCACTCGGAATGGCGGAACCTCTTTGGATGTTTGTCCATTCCGAGTGTTATATGGTGAAATTGATCAAATTGCCTGTTAGCCAAATCACACTCGGAATGGTGAACCCTCAATATATATTGGCCATCCCGAGTGTTATATGGTAAAACAGACGCTGTAAGCAGGTTTCAACATTACTGTTTAAAACAACAACAACAACAGCAGCAGCAGTCGTACCAACATGGCAATATTACTAGCACCTTTTTGCACTAAAGCACTCGGAATGGCGAGGCCTCTTTCAAGAGGTTTGGCCATTTTGGTTGTTGTAGGGCTGAAAGGCGCGATGGTCCTGTGGGTAAATATGCCTTTTTGGCTGCCAACATTTGTTACTAGTTAGCTAAATGCTGCTATATTTTGTCCTTCTACTTGAAAATGTTTTTCACTCTCAGTACATTCCATATGTATCATACTTTCACATATATGTATTTTTGTTTTGTGACGATGAGCTGTATATGCTTAAGTCTAATAAACTTCTGTTCTGTTCTGTTTTGTTCTGATCATGAAAAAAAATGCTTCAACAAAAGCCAAAATAGGATTTCAGCTAAATAAAGGGATAAGTAAATTTTGATATAACAAATAATTTCCCCCTGTATCCCAAATAAATAACGACACTGACTGTCATTAGCCAAAAACGTTAAAATGGCTACGTATTGACAGTCAACTGTAAATAGCCATTTTAACGTTTTTTGGCTAATGACAGTTGACTGTAAATAGCCATTTTAACGTTTTTTGGCTATTTACAGTTGACTGTCAATAGCCACATCGTTTAATACTAGCGTTGTCTGTTTAGGTCTTTAGGTGGATTTTGTCATAATTTGATTATGCAAATTATTTATCCAATCACAGGGCTTGATCTTTTTTATATTGGCCAATACATGATTTAGAAAAATACATAGTATAGGACAATACCTAGAATAGATGCTCAGCCGCAAAAACGCACAGTCATATTGACATTTAGAAGTACCTCAAACAATTGTCATGAATTGTGGCGGTGAGCGAATCAACTGTTGTACAGATGGTCCGCTCATTGGCGAGATTGCTTAAATTGATCTTCAATTTAAGAATATTGCTACATATTGTATGCTAGGTTTAGCATGCGGCCGTCTCAATCAAAATTGCAATATGGTTTGGAACCCCTCCATATTATTAAGTACAGTTAAAGTGATATTGTTTTTAATAACTTGAAAATTGATGCTCTTGGAGTGAATTGTTTTTGATGATATTGATCAGTGAAATATGTGTGAATTTTGTGACTTGGATACATATTGTGTTTATTAATAGAACATCTTTTTGATGACATTTAACATTGCAATATCTATGAATCTTGTGAATTTGATACAAACTGTGTTGTTTAATAGAACAATTTTTACAAAGAAATGACAACATTAGCAATTGTTTTACAATGTCCGTCATGGCCAAATAAAGCCAATTGTCACTTCAAAAAATTATGTTACAGCACAAAACTAACAAGTTCATAAATTCTTATCTTTGAAGAATTCCGTAAAATTACAATAAATCAACAAAAACGTTATAAATTCTGTGTACGGTTGTATGCATAAAGGACGCGAAAAGACTAATTTGCATATGCGTCAAAACAAAGATGACTGGTTATAGTATTGGAACAAGCTACCACTTTTGAAAACAATTGATAGGAAATGTGATTCTCAATAATAAAAGAATTTAATTCAAATGGAATTAAATTGCACTAAGTTTAATGAATATGTCAAGGACCAATATATTGACCCAACGCGCGTTAATGTATAGCAGTACAAGATAACCATTAACCATATGTACTATTCATTTCAGTCATAGTAATAATTACGCTGACCTGTTGTGGTGTAGCCCTGGTGGCGGCAGCTTTAATTGCGTGTTTGATTGGTCGCTACATCAGACAGCGCAGCAAACACAAACTACGCCTAGACCACAGTTTCCGTTCACGTTCGGTAAGTTAAACAAGACGACCATAAGTTACAAGAATTTAAATCTTGTTAATATCAGGTTTAACTAGGCCATCATTTTAAGAACCTTTGAATGTCAACATCCTCATTTACATACCAAGACACTGGCTCTTTTGTTCTAGAGAATATTTTTAACAGTTTTGTCATGTGACCTGGACCTTATATTCATATTAAGGTTGTCTCATCCAATTGACCCAGTGATACCTAAAATGCATTGATGTCAATCCAGTATGAGTAATTTTGGCAGAAAGATCTGTGGCACATGTACTTGTCTATAGTCATTGTCTATATATACTTAAACGCAAAATTTTCGCAACCGTTTAATATCTTAATTTTCTTCAGTATGGTCAATGTTAGAATATTAATATAATCATATTTTATGCTCCTGCACAATGCGGAATGATTTACCATTAATCAGTTTTGATCATACTCTTCATTCTTACGTTATAATGACGTCAGCGTTTTTCAACAATTTACGTCTAGCATAAAGATTGTTATCACGATTTGAAAACAAACGGTGCTATGTGATAGCCAGATGTCGTATCTGACGGAATTTAGCAATTAACGTTTATCAACGCTTAAAGTCGCCGTGTTTCTTTGTTAACGTCAACCAATTTATCAAAATTGTTCATGTTATTCCGTTATGTCGCGCGATGCTTCTGTCTTCTATGAAATGTGTTGAAGGTTTTCACTTGTGACATTAAAAACTCGATTATTGATATTCAGTTGTGCTTAAACGGCCATTTACGTCAAATATTGAAGGCTTTACGTTGACGTAATGAACGTTACCAAATGCATAAAATAACCTGCTTGGATTTGTCTGCCCTTCTGATTTTGAAAACAGATAACGGTGAAACACCTTTTTGGAATAAAATGTAAGGTGGTGTAACACTGTGACTCGATAAAATGTAAGGTATTGTAACTCTGTGACTTTTCAAATTTGAGTTGCCTTACATTTCTTGTCGGAGATCGGCAATCGTAAGTCCCACTGGTCTGATTTTCATGTTGTTTGGACGGCAAATCATTGGACTTGTTAATCATAATATCATGGAGTATAATTTTTGGCTCAAAAAGAAGGAAATAGCATTTTAGTAAGAGTTGCGAAACTTTTGCGTTTAAGTATATGTGTAACAGTAATTAAAAAATCAAAATTTCAAGCTGCATATGCATTATACATTAAACAAATTTGGACTTGCGGTAAAGTAGATCAAGGTCAAAATAGGATCAGACAAATTTGGATGAGCCTTCATTCCAAATGCTACGTGTCAACAAAGGATCAGACAAATTTGGATGGGCCTTCATCCCAAATGCTACGTGTCATCAAAGGATCAGACAAATTTGGCTGGGCCTTCATACTTCATCCCAAATGCTACGCGTCAACAAAGGATCAGACTAATTTGGATGGGCCTTCGTACTTCATCCCAAATGCTACGTGTCAACAAAGGAACCAACAATTTTGAATGGGCCTTCGTGTCAACAAAGGATCAGACAAAATTTGATGAGCCTTCATCCCAAATGCTACGTATCAACAAAGGAACAAAACAAATATGGATGGGCCTTCATCCAAAATGCTACGTGTCAACAAAGGATCAGACAAAGGGGTACGTGTATTAAGGGGCTAATTTGGCCCCCTTTGTAGCGAAAAACTGAAAATTGCTTTTCACAAATTTCTTTTGATTGGCTTATTAGAAG
The DNA here is from genome assembly GCA_964019695.1 of Loripinus fragilis. Classification (NCBI taxonomy): domain Eukaryota; kingdom Metazoa; phylum Mollusca; class Bivalvia; order Lucinida; family Lucinidae; genus Loripinus; species Loripinus fragilis. The sequence goes on along the minus strand of OZ026531.1, from coordinate 40,904,549 downwards.
AATGACTGAAGTGTAAAATTTCGGCATTTATTTAAATTTTACCGTTTCTATGGTAACAAAAATGGCCGAAAAAATAGGCATAAAATAGAGAAATTGCCATTTTTGACCAAATTTAAGGCTTTTAGAGACCGATATTTTTAGAATTAGATATCAGCTCAGCTAAATACCAAAAATCCTTTTAATATGTTGTGTGTCATGATAATTCTCGTCATCTGTTAAAATATCTTTTTGGTATTTGCTTGTGCTCTATGTTAATTGCTCTGTCAAACGCCTCAAATTTGCTCCTAAATGGTCAATTTCCTATTTTCAGCCTATTTTGGTGGCAATTTTTGTTACCATAGCAACGGTAAAAGTCAAACTAATATCAGACTTATACATTTGGGCCATTGTTCTAATAAACTAATAAGAATTTGGTTAAAAGCGAATTTCAATTATTTTTTTTGGCCTCATAGGGGGGCCAAAATAGCCTCTTAATGCATGTAGCTCTTTGAATAGGCCTTCATCCTAAATGCTACGTGTCAACAAAGAATCAGAAAAATTTGGATAGCCTTCATCCTAAATGCTACGTGTCAACAAAGAATCAGAAAAATTTGGATAGCCTTCATCCCAAATGCTACGTGTCAACAAAGAATCAGAAAAATTTGGATAGCCTTCATCCTAAATGCTACGTGTCAACAAAGAATCAGAAAAATTTGGATAGCCTTCATCCTAAATGCTACGTGTCAACAAAGGATCAGAAAAATTTGGTTAGCCTTCATCCTAAATGCTACGTGTCAACAAAGGATCAGACAAATTTGGATAGCCTTCATCCTAAATGCTACGTGTCAACAAAGGATCAGACAAATTTGGATAGCCTTCATCCTAAATGCTACGTGTCAACAAAGAATCAGAAAAATTTGGATAGCCTTCATCCCAAATGCTACGTGTCAACAAAGAATCAGAAAAATTTGGATAGCCTTCATCCTAAATGCTACGTGTCAACAAAGAATCAGAAAAATTTGGATAGCCTTCATCCTAAATGCTACGTGTCAACAAAGGATCAGACAAATTTGGATAGCCTTCATCCTAAATGCTACGTGTCAACAAAGGATCAGACAAATTTGGATAGCCTTCATCCTAAATGCTACGTGTCAACAAAGGATCAGACAAATTTGGATAGCCTTCATCCTAAATGCTACGTGTCAACAAAGGATCAGACAAATTTGGAAAGGCCTTCATCCCAAATGCTACGTGTCAACAAAGGATCAGAAAAATTTGGATAGCCTTCATCCTAAATGCTACGTGTCAACAAAGGATCAGACAAATTTGGATAGCCTTCATCCTAAATGCTACGTGTCAACAAAGGATCAGAAAAATTTGGAAAGGCCTTCATCCTAAATGCTACGTGTCAACAAAGGATCAGACAAATTAGGATAGCCTTCATCCCAAATGCTACGTGTCAACAAAGGATCAGACAAATTTGGAAAGGCCTTCATCCCAATTGCTTCGTGTCAACAAATGATCAGACAAATTTGGAATGGCCTTCATCCCAATTGCTTCGTAACAAGGCCAGAGTTTATTGGCTAGTTGGGGTTCCCGAAAATATTTTGAAAGGATTCAATCTTATATGGTTGCGGTTGTCATCTTAGTCATGTGACAAGCACCATTTAAAGATATTCACCATAACAGGTCTTCAAATAAAATGACTGTTCCAAGGCGATACTTCTTTTGTGAATCATTTATGTGTTTTATGTCTTGTGTTTGTCATGATTTTGCGTCTGTTCATTCCTGCCTTGTGGTCACCTACTGGGAAATGGCTTACCTCTTGGCTCTTGTTTGTGATATTTGATTGTATTTTTGTCACTTTCTCATGTGGTATCCTGGGTCAGGTGTGGTACTTGGTTGTATCAATTCCTTATCTTTGTCGCCTTTCTTACTTTAATTGGCTCTGTGGTTTCTGAGAAAATATGCTTTATATGTTGATGACAGTCCCATATGAGAGACCTCGGCTGGAGCATCAAAGGCCTACCTTGAACTTTGGTATTTATCTATAGTCAGTTTCTCTAGGTTTTCATATCTAGTAAGTATAATGGCGTTAGCTTTACCAGTCTTCGAAAATAAACTTTAGGAATTGCCTATTTAAATGCATTTAAATTCCAAACTTGACATTACTGTATAGTAGGTCAATGTCAACCACTTGGGATCATCTTATACAAACTTGGTACGACCCACATCAAAAATGTTATACACCAAGGCCCAAGTTCGTTGGCCTTGTGGTTCACGAGAAGAATGGTTCTGGTTATAAAGGATTGTGATCATTTATAAGTGTAAAGGCTATTGAGTTAGGATTTACACTTGATATAGGGAATCTAAAATGAGTGGCCATATCTTATTTAATTTATTAAACGAGTTAGGGAAAAGAGATCAAATGCGAGGCTTGCCGAGCTTTTTGTCTCTGTTTTAAAACGAGTTTAATGAATGAATTAAAGCAGGTGCACAAATGTTAAATACACATCGTTATAATAGTAACGTGATCTGGCGTACTGTATCACGTCGAGTTGTTGGGGTGATCCGATGGTATGATCTCATCCACGAGTACGCCAGATCACGTTACTTTTATAATAATATGTTTATTAATAAAAAAAATGAGCTTTCCGCAGCGTTTTTTTTTCAATTTTCAAGCGACAGCATTTTTTATACGTAATGCAATAATAACGATCAAACAGTTTTTTTCTGATACACTTACATCTGCTAGACCCCTCAGTGGTCGTTAAAACCCTCGCTTTTCAGGCTTGGTGTTTCAACACCCCTTCGGGGTCAATCAGATAGTAATGCATAGAAAAAGGTATTTGATCCTTTTATTGAGATGAGTATTTTGTCATTTAGATGTAGTCCCAAGGTGGCTGCAGCTTCTATCAGATCTTAGGTGAAAGTTTTGGGTGGTGTCAGTTCATTATTTATTGTAGTTTCCATGTGGGGGTTTTTGTGTTCGGACCTAGATTTGTGATACATGTTGTGTGTCCTTTTTAGTTTGGCAGTCATTTCTTAAAGGAAGGGAGGACTGGCTGTTGTTTTTTTTTGTACCCTTCCATTTTAAGCGTGCGCCTTTTTGTCTGTATTCTCATCTCTCTTTCTCGTGGTGTCTTAGGTTGGTCTGAGATTTGTGGTTCTGGCATTTTCTGGTCATAGTCACGTGCCAGGATCCAGAGAGGGGACAGGGGCAGACCCCTCCCCCACTGAAGAATCACAAAAATAAAGGGTTTCTTAGCAATACTGGTCCGGATCCACTGAAAAATCATACACAAAGTCAATATTCAATGCTGGGCCATCATTGGCACGCCAGCAAAACGCCATTTTAATGGCGTTTCGCTGACGGGCCAATAATGGCCCGCTTTTGTTGGTATTTGGATCCCCTCATATCAACTAAATAAACAAACGAACAAAACTCAAAGTTGGACCCTCTCTGAAAAACCTTTCTGGATCCGCGCATGTAGTCAGTTGGTTATAGCCATGGTGGCCAGAATCATTTAAGCACCATGTCGATCCACCCGTCCTAATGAGTCTCCATAATAGACCTGAGTTCAAACGGCCTTATCTTAATTTCAGATGAAAATATAGTTGAAATGAATGATTCATTGGTATACTATTACATTGTTGCTCATCACTGTGCCTTGAGCTCAGGTGAGCTAATAGAGCACGTTTAGGTGGAAAATTTCTTGTGAATTCGTAAACATTCGTTTGCCAGGATTTCGTTTTAGTTTTGACAGATTAACCCTTAAAGCGCCAAGGAAAAAAATGCATCTGAAAATGTCGTCTGCTGAAGTCGTCTGCTGCAAATAATTGCCTTACATTACTGACTAATTAATTATAGAAGCAAACAGCGTGGACCCAAAACAGACTGCTCCTATAGAAGCAGTCTGATCTGGGTCCACACCGTTTGCTGTAGAGGCTTCTTAAAAATTTCAGCAGACGAGAAAAGCAGACGACTTGTGTTGTGGTTGGCGCATTCAGGGTTAAGACAATTCGCAAAATAAGTTATAAAATAAAACTTAATTGGTAAGAACAACACTGGTGATTTATTTTATATTTTCAACACGTTGGTGAAACTACTTTGGTATTCACCTACAACTAAGTAAATATCCTCTGTATAAAGAATTATTTTGAAGCTAAGTGCATGTCGTATCTGAATTAAGACATAAGACAAAAGACCAATTTTATTTAAAGTCGGAGAGTATAATTTGTTTTAGATATTACAGTCTCATTCTTTTGTTACAGAGAAAAGCTAAATTCCTAGACTATGAAAGAGCTGCATTCAAGCCACTAGAACTCTCAACTAGAAGTTCAATCTATTGGACAGGAAATACTGGTCGACAAGACATTCATGTTCTTCCATACAGCTACATAGATCTAAAACATAAAGAACCTCCAAAAGATTATGACTTTGCTAACCCCATTTATAGACCTTTTGTTGATCTTAACAGGGAATGGGACCAATCGGTGATCCCTGTAAACGACAATACTTTTTATATACCGTACAAACTTAAAAATAGATCTGATGCAAAACACTCATCTGTGACGTCAACCTCTCACACTGACACTGAAAGCGAACTTGATGATGGTTGGCCAGTTAGATCCGTAACCAATTTTAAACCGGGTCTACCACGTTATATAACTGAATAATGCATCCTAGTAGAAGATAACTTTAGGAGGTGCACCTTATTATTTTATAGTTCACTCCGCCCCTTCCTGTGCTTCACAACCAATCAGTTTGAACAGGAAATTAATGTTTTGGTCAACTTAATCACATATTTGTAAAATCATTAAGTAAATCCATTAAGTGGTCAATGCGACCATTGCAAAAGGAGCAGTCAGAAAAGGGGAGGAGAAAACTATAAGTAGATCATAGCTCAGTGATTATTACAATTATAAAGAAATTTAGTAGTTCACTCACTATGCTCGCTCCTACTTAATTCCTTAATAATTGTAATATATGCTCTATAACATATATATAATATATATTTTTATTGTATTTTATGTTAATTTTTTTCTTTATGGTATATGTGAAATAGACAACACATTATTTCATATCTATGAACTGCTCATTGCATGCGCATGCGCGGATCCAGAAAGTTTTGTCAGAGTGGGTCCAACTTTGACAACGTTCTTTTTTTTTTTTTTTTAGTTTGATGAGGGGAGGAAGGATCCAAATACCACTTTCTTTTAGCGGGCCATCATCGGCCCATCAGCGAAATGCCATTTGAATGGCGTTTCGCTGGCGGGCCAATGATGGCCCAACATTGAATGCTGGATTGGTAGTTTTGTGATTATAAGTGGATCCGGACCAGTATTGCTAAGGAACTCTATATTTTTGTAATTTTCCAAGGGGGATCCGGACCCCTGTCCCCCCTCTGGATCCGCACATGATGCGTAAATGATGGTTGTAATATATGTGATATGCAGAAACTGCTCTTTGTAGTTTAATTTGCACCATCTCCATGTATATGTCCGACTGCTGTAAGTGGTTAAATTGCTAACATGTAATGCACAAGGTTATATATGACAGTATCCATGCAAACAAAGTTTTTTCGGAGTTCTTGTTTACAATTGACCAGGAAACGTCACAGTCCCAAGATTCGGTTACAGTAAAAACTGTCTAAAAGGGCCACCCTCAAAAAGACTGAAAATTGTTTAAGACCGATCTGCAATACTTTCGATCTGCAGGAAGCTAACACCTGCTTTTAAGATCTTTGTTTTGTCTAATTTTGAGTGGCTGTTTAAGACAGGTTTTACTGTATGTCACCAAGAGAAACAGACACAAGAACAAACCGAAATAATTTGTATATTTTGACCAGCAGTCATGCTCGTCAATAAGTGACCAATCATATGCAATGGAAGTTATAAATCTTTTGTCAAGAGTGAACAAAAGTGGGTATGTCCAGAAAATGCCACAATTCACAGACCAACCTATGGCACATCGAGAAAGAGACACGAGAACACAGGCTAAAACAATTTACAAAATTACTCATGTGTGGATCACAAGGGGGAGACAGGGGGTCGGACCCCCTTGATAAATCACAAAGCTATAGGGTTCCTCAGCGATACTGGTCCCGATTCCCTGGAAAATCACAAAGGTAACAAGCCAGCATGCAGTATTGGGCCATTATCGGCCCGCCAGCGAAACGCCATTTAAATGGCGTTTCGCTGGCGCGCCGATGATGGCCCGCTTTTTGTTGTATTTTGATCCCTCTCTCTCTTCTCATCAACTTGGTGAAAATTGTCAAATGTGATTCGGACCCCCTCTGACAAAACTTTCTGGATCCGCGCAGCATGGTTGCTGTTGATTCGTCGTTGACCCCCTTGTGCTTAGGAAATGTGTGTTTGGTCCTTTCAAGCTTGGCTATCATCACACCGGATAAGCGGCAATCGAAACAGCTCTTAACAATCGACGGACGCGGATCAAAATCGTTAGAAACAGAGTACTCTATTGCTATTTGTCCCCGACTGGCGACAATGGCAATCGAAAACTCTGTTTCTAACGATTTTTATCTACGTTCATCTATAGTATTAACGTTTCCGATTGCCACCTATCCGGTGTGATTATCTTGTATAGGAATAGAGAGTGGTTTGTGCTGTCTTGTGGATGGCAGTGTTCTGTGTCTCTTCCTTGTGGTTTTTGGTTTGGTTTGATTCTTTAAGTCCCAGTAAACAGCTATGGCCGTATGAGGTCAGTCAGCTTACCTAACCACGCTTGTTCATGGGCAAGCTTGACTAACCAACTAACCAGTACTTTGTGCACATACTTTCGCTCATAACTGGCAACAACCCTTCTTGAATCAGCGGAAGGGAGGAGAATGACCGTAGAAATTATTTCATGGTTATACCGTTAATCTCCACGAAAGTATGGGCCCAACTCACAACCCCTGGATCTTCAGTCAGATACGTATCTGCAGCCAGACACGTTACCGACTGCACTACGCGGTCCGGTCTCTTCCTCCATGTGCCTTAGATTTATCTGTTATCTTTGAAAGCGTTCCTGATTATACTCAGTTATTTTTTTTTATTAAACGATTTGAGTTTATCTAATATATGGCCTTGTTATTTTTTTTCACATTTCCCTATCATTTACTTGTAGACAGACCTCAAAATTACCTGTCAGTGGTAAAAAAACATTTTCCCTCTCTAGGTTGGCTTGTGGTTATATAACGCTGATAGTGTCACATTTGCATGTTGATGTTTCCATGACAATATAGCAATCATCGATATAAAATCGGCTACAAAAATAAATAGATCAACAACAGAGTATGTATGAGAATATATTTCAAATATATAATTTCTAATTCAAAAATCTGATTATATATATAAATATTTTCATCTTAAATGTAAAATTAAAAAAAATATGTATTTTGTTTTGTTTGTTTGTTTGTTTGATTTGATTCTTTACGTCCACTCAACAGTCTTTCAGTTATGCGGGACGGTTCTTCCTGGGTTGAACCAGTACTAAGCTAGGATAAATGTGTCTTGCTCAAGGACCATAACGCAGTGACGCCGGTGAGGCTCGAACCCGCGGCCCTTCGGTCTCGAGTCAAGCACTCTACCACTGAGCCACTGCGCTCCCTAAAAAAAAAAAAAAAAAAAAAAAAAAAAAAAAAAAAAAAAAAAAATATGTATATTCCATTCTGTTCAAATATACAAAATATATGGCACATTTAAATATGTAATCAAATAGTAGCTAACAACAAATGGGTACACTTCAACAAAAGTTGCCTTTATTATTATCTGCAATATTCAGCATTTTGAGGCCGACTCAAATATCTGAATTCACGAATAATCCTGAAAACTTTCACCCATGCACACAACCAATGGTAGCAACAACAGTTTCCACCATCCCTACAGCATTTCAGTAATTTGTAGATATTTTATCGTAAATCAACCCGATTTGATAAGGACATATTTACGTTTTTGTATTATGTGAACAAGTGTGAACTCAGTCGACATAAAGCTTTTGTTGCTTTTAAATAGCTGGATAGATTTATTTCAATTAAAAGAAAAAATAATGCAAACATCTAAATCAGTTTTAGGTTTTCAGGCTCAGTTGTATACTGAAATCAGTCGAGACGAATATATAATCATGGTATACATTTCTATAGTTATATACGTTACTTTAGCAAATTTGACAGAACAAGCAAATGTATCCTAGTTGAGATGTTGAATCAGACTTATCATTTTGTTAGTTTATAAATTCAATGACATACACTGAACGACTTTAAAAACGCAAAAATCGAAACTCATAATATTTACTAACTTTTAATGTATCAAATGTATTGAGATTTGGCAAAAATTAACACCAATATGTCAGCAAAACAGGTTTTAAATTTTATGTCAAAATATTAAATAATGTTAGAGCAACAGTCCATCAAATAGCAATTCCCTATTATTCTAAAACTGCAGTTTTAAATTTGTCTAGAAATCGGACAGGATTTCAAGTTATTATGATAAAATATTTTTTTTATCAAAAATCAGAAAAAAATACCCTTGGAGTCCTACTATTTGTCTAGCACTGACAGTAGCTGGTCGGAACGGATATCGTCGATGTAAATATCGTCGATACACAATCGACGTAAGCTGCCAATTTACGTCGGTCGCCATTTTTGGCTGACCAGACCTGCGTCGATCTTTAACTGTCCCAGTAGCCTGGTAGCGATCTCTGAGGCGCTGTATAGTTGACGGGTGGCAATTATGATATCTGACATTGTCAGAAACACGCACACCAGCTTTTAACATTCCAATTACGCCAGATCATTCTTTCAGACAAACGTGGCATGAACAATAAAGCTATAAAACTAAAGCTGCCGTGTTTTTATACATGTATAATAACAGGCTACATGTGAAATGATTGAATGTTTTGCTTCATTAATTCGTGGGGACGTGACGTGCAAAACATAGTAAACCTGCGATTCGTAGCTGGTGGTGACCAGTGTCTTTAAAAATACAAGTATCTGGTATAGATAGAAGCAGACTGACGTTACCATCCACTTTTATCCGTTAAAGAAAGCTAAAATGTTCTGGATGCAAAAAATAACAATTTTCATTTTTTGCGTTTTTAAAGTCCTTCAGTGTATAACCGAGGAAAACTAACAAACACTGTGTTGTTGTTTTTAAGCTAAGCAATATACAACTTCTTAAAAAGAAAATGTACACCCATATATACATAGCCTCTTAATCATAACTGATGTTATAGTGCCAAATCATCGGTCATGATTTACTGTAAAATGACTCCTTGGCATTCATACTTTCATGAAAATCTAAAAATGTTAAGATCAAAATTCAGAAACAAAAGCACACGCAAAGGTTCAAAAACATCAGACACTAACAAAACACTTGCACAGTTTCTTCTAACCAATCGGTTTAAAGCTGTGGTAGGTGTTGTGCACACCACACTCAGACCATGGCAAAATAACCTACAAAGTTTCAAAACGATTCATGTACCATGAGCCATGCAGTGTTGCAGCACGTTTTGTAATAATGTAATAATTATTACATTTTGATTTTTTTTTATTACATTTTGCGTCGCCAACGTCGACGCAAAATGAAATAAAGATGTAATAATACGATTATTACATTTTGCGTCGATAAGGTGCATATCAACGCAAAATGAAATAATGTTGGAAGAAGCTAGCTTATTTCACTCGTTTGAGTTAGATTAGAGATATAATCTTGAAATTTCATAAAATAAGTTTGAAATTGAAATTACCTATTTTTTTCTTCTTTCCTTGACATTTTGAATCTTATGCTCTCATTTTAAGCATATGAACGTTTAAGCCTCGTTCTGACTATACCTATGTAGCCACAGTACATGCACTGGGACACATTTCATAAAAATTGAATTGCATTCTCACCTTAACGATGTTACCCCGGTATAGCCCTGTTTTTTTCTAGACTTTACATATTGTTATATATACATATGCAGAATTTGTTAAACTGGGCAGACCGGGCCTCTACCGTGCCCAACCGAAGTAGCAACGAGTTTTCTGGTAAAAATGTGGTTTTACCGGCTCAAACCATGACAATACCTGTCACAACCGGTGCGAACCGTGACGCTACCGTTCTTAATTTGGGGCCGCGTCTACCGTCCTATCACAGGGGAAAACCTTGGGGGGTGTCTTCAAAGTGCTCGGCTAATAACGGTGGAGACACGGACGTTGCGGGTGTCGTCCCGGCTTACCACGGTATTTGACAGCATTCCTGGTGACTCATGTTGACTCCCAGTTGTTTTCAACAACTAAGAACAACCAGGGAATGAGCCGGTTCAACACTGTTCATCCTGGTTCGCCAAGGTTGTCCACTATTGTGACATGGTTTTACAACAGTTCATCCCTGATCACAAAGCCAGGATGAAACGGCCCCTTAGATATAGACAGTGAGAGGAGCACAATTTCGCACAATGGTCACCATCGCATTACCAGTGATACAGTATATCAGACCAGTGTCTAATTTGCATGCCAGAGGTTAAATAGTCCCGAGTGCAATTACAGAGATTACCGACTGATATGCCTGCTAATGCAGCAGCCGTCCAAACAATTATTACATGTTTACACGCTGGCCTGAAAATCGCGGCGACGTGAATGACGTTATATATGACGCTGATGGTGCATGCATGGGTCGATATGGATGCGTGGGAGGGCCCACGAGGGACAATATGGGTTCCCGTGAGTGGCTTGTTGTGGGTTTGAAATCACGAGCAGCATCAGCTCGGGTAACTAAGCATTTTGTTACTATTTTCAGTAAAACATGTAATAAATATGAATTCAGAATCCTGAATTCAAGATTTTTAGGCTGACTTACCATAGAAAGTCAGACCAAAATGCTAACTTAAGTAGATTATGATAGCTTCTCTGATTTATTATTAGTTTATCGAAAGACAATTGAACATTTGAACTTGGTTTTTTAAGTTTGTGTAGGCATACTGCATTTTTTTAAAGTTCAGGACCATTCAGGATTTTGGAAATTTTGAACTTTCAATCATATTTCACCTTACCACACCTTTTAAATGGGGAACCTTCACGCAGCGACTAACCATTACTTCATGCATACACCTAAGGAATCTTCTAACGCATATACCTTTGTTTTGGCATTATCTTAAAAACTAGAATTTCGAATTAAAAACTATTTTGGAATAAATAAGAACAAAGTTTTCTGATAATGCATGGCTATTTCAGAGAAAATTGACTAAGAGTATTTAAAATATTAAGGTTTAAGTTGAAAACTTCAAAAAACCAAAGTCGCAAATTTACCATTTTTCAAACAAATCAATGTGGAAATTTAAACGGAATAGCGATTTGTCAGTTGTATTACTTTTAGTAACATTGACTAATGAGACATGAATCACTTTCAAAGGTTAGTCAGTCTGTATTCTATTATTCATAAAATAAGAAAAAACACATCCAACATCTATCTTCTACATCTATAATAGTGGACGGATAATCCCGCGGACAATGCGCACACACATAAGTAATTAAATTATTCCTGACAATTAGATCGCATACGTGCTTGATTGAAGCAGGATAGCCATTGTTAATCATTTATTCTGCTAGCTAGCAGCAGAACCCTGCTGATGTTACTCACAGTGTGGACTTTTTAGATTTCAACTGTTCAAAATCGCATGAAAAAGGTAAGTGGAGTATGGCTAGGAAATACCACAATCACACACTGCAGACCGACACATTGCACCGTGAGGAAGAGACACAGAGCACTAACAGTCACATGGCACTTAAAGCAATTTTTAAGCAACCATCTCTCTCTTCCCCGATGAGATGATTTCAAAACTAGAAATGACACTTAGTTCTGCACAACAAAACAAGGACCAAATACAAAAAAAAAACTACAAACAATAGGAGCAACAACAAACAATGAATCAACAACAACATACACATCGCCTTAGAACGCTCAGTCGAAGTAACTGGGGGCTACAATTAATTTTCCTGGCCAAATCTTCGCCCTAGATTTTGCTGCTGTCAAAACCAAAAAAATATTAAGCTTGCGTGGAGGCTTCCTTACTTATCTAATGTATCATCACGGGGAAACAATCAAATTATTACTGTCATGAAACAAAGAAAATGGCTCTGAACTCACAGACAGTCAGAGCCAAAATGAACCCTCCCCAGTGAAGCCATGGTGGGCTCTACCAAAGACAAACACCAGGCAGCGGCCCACCAATGAAAATTTCTGCCAAGATCGTCGTGTCTGAAGCCTAACCCACCGTGAATTTCATGCAATGGCGTTTTTCATTGTTCAGCATTACAAATGAAATTAAAATTGCCTCACTGAAATGCAGACTTGAGCCTAAATTCCATTTTTTGTGACTTCAGATTTTGACCCTTTCAAATTAAATAAGCTGTATTTTGCATAATATCCAAGGTGTTGTTTTGAAATTGTCACACATGATGTAAATAATATTGAATTTTTGCTTAAAGCTGCATAGTCTGTAACTTTTGATATTCTAATTTTAAAAATAATGTTTTTATTTTTCAAGAACACAGTAAAAGTACTCAAAGTCAGGTAAACATTTTACCATTTTCGTAAATCTTAACAAGTTATCACTATCAAAACAACTGCATTTATGTTAAAATTCAACGGTATAGAATTATTGGAGGGACGCAAATAATTACCAACAAGAGAAAAATACACCTATTTGATAAGATAATTCACTTTTACATGCAGTTTTCAGCTGTACTGAACAATTTTATTTTGAAAACATAGCTTAATTCTCCTTTACAAATGATTTAAAAAGAAAATAAAAATTTTCGAAAAATGTTCATAGTTACAGAGTATGCAGCTTTAACAACAAGGAATTGACTACTTTTAACATTATTATGCATTTGTAGTAAATTGTTTACTGTATGCGTTAGAAGATTCCTTAAGTATATACTTTCCAAGGCGGTGCTTCTTTTGTGGATCGTTTTTGTTATCCCCCCGACAAAGTCGGAGGGATATAGTTTTGGCGTCGTCCATGCGTCCGTCCGTCCTTCCGTCCGTCCGTCCGGAACCATATCTCAGTACCTATTGGTCAGATTTGATTCATTATTGGTACAAATGATAAGTATCTTGGACTCTCGATATCCTATAAGTTTGGTCAAAATCGACCCCTTAACACTTGAGTTATTGCCCTTGTTTTAGTATAGGCAATTATAAGGCAAAACCTATATTAGCTTTTTCGTGTGATGATCTTCACATTTCATCAAAGCTATTATATTTAACAACTTCTCACTATTAGACCATGATTGCCAAGTGCCTGCAGATAAGCATGGCAGTGTCAAAGTTTTACCCCACCCCCTTTGACCCCACCTAAGGGGTCAAAGGTCAAATATTTAAATTTCGCAATAACTAAGGCAATTGTTAATATTTTTGCTGAAATTTTGCACACATGCAGAGCAGCAATAGATATGAAACATATCAAACGGGTTTCAGTTTGAAGGCCTGGGTCCGAGCCTGTTGGTGGACTTAGGGGGTGGGGCCGAGGTCAAAATTAAACTTTTTCAGAATATGGTCATGTTGCATGTTAAATTAAAGCTGACGACGCTGGCAGCAACATGGTAGCAAATATTTTGCCAACAGACACACCCTCGACCCAGGGGGTGGGGTCAAAAGGTCAAACTATATATTTTTCTGAAAGAAGTCATGTTGCATATCAAATTAAAACTGACGACGCTGGCAGCAACATTGTGGCAAATATTTTGCCCACAGACACACCCTCGACCCAGGGGGTGGGGTCAAAAGGTCAAATTATATCTTTTTCTGAAAGTAGTCATGTTGCATATCAAATTAAAGGGAATTGAGCACAGAGCACCATGAAAGCAAATAAGCTGTCATTACACACACCAACGACCCCTGGGGTGGGGTCAAAAGGTCATTTTCTTTGTCTTTTCTAAAAGTGGTCATGTTGCATATCAAATGAAAGTGGAAGAAGTGTAGACCTACATGCAAGGTAACACTTTGAATTTACACACACCCTTGACCTCTGGGGTTGGGTTTAAAGGTCAGATATTGAAATTGTGCAGATGTAAGTATATTTTTTTATTAAACTAAGCACTAAAGCATACTTGACAGGTGTTTGTTATGATCTGAATGATACTGAAGGTGAACTAAAGGTTAGATAAATGGGATTTTTGTTTTGTGATTTACATGTTTCTCTCAAATAACCCTTCGTCGGGGGATATAAATTCGTTGAATTTGTCTTGTTAGTTAAGCTTCATGTTGGTGTGTGTTGTAATGTTGTGTCTGATCTGTGTAGCCTTGTGGTCACCTGCTGGGAAAGGGCTGACCTCTTGGTTATAGTGTGTGTGTTGTGTTTTGTCACTTTCTCAGTTTTGCTATGAAACCGCAAAATGAAATAATGTAGTAATATGAAATAAAGCTTGTGGGTTTTTAAAGTATATTTGCATTAGATGGCTGTATACTTTGTAAAAATAACACTATATCAATTGTGTTCATGGGATTTATTTCTCATTATTTATATAAAGTAATAAGGGCGTTTTGAACGTGAATAAACCATTGTAAAAAATGCTGTAAGAAAAAATCAATCAGTTGTTCCTTCTTGTTAAAATTATTACATTATTTCATAACGCGTTATGCTAGGACAACGCAAAATGTAATGATGTAATAATATGAAGTAAATATATTGTTTTTATAGTTTGCTTAACATGAGATGGCTGAATACTATTCAAATATAACACTATATCAATTCTGTTCATGCAATTTATTTCTCATTATTTAAGAGCATATTTAAAGTAATAAGGGCGTTTTGAACGTGAATACACCATTGTAAAAAATGCTGTAGGCAAAAATCAATCAGTTTACCCTTCTTGTTAAAATTAATACATTATTTCATAACGCGTTATGCTAGGACAACGCAAAATGTAATAATGTAATAATATGAAGCAAATATATTGTTTTTATAGTTTCCTAACGTGAGAAGGCTGAATACTATTCAAATATAACACTATATCAATTCTGTTTATGGGATTTATTTCTCATTATTTAAGAGAATATTTAAAGTAATAAGGGCGTTTTGAACGTTAATAAACCATTGTAAAAATTGCTGTAAGCAAAAATCAATCAGTTTTCCCTTCTTGTTAAATTATTACATTACTTCATAACGCGTTATGCTAGGACAACGCAAAATGAAATAATGTAATAATATGAAGTAAATATACTGTTTTAAAGTATTTCTAACGTGAGATGGCTGAATACTAATCAAATATAACACAATATAAATTATGTTCACGGGATTCATTTACAGAAATATTTAAAAAGGTGTTTTGTACGCGAATAAACCATTGTAAAAATTGCTGTAGGAAAAAATCAATCAGTTGTTCCTTCTTGTTAAAAATTATTACATTGTTTCATAACGTGTTATGCTAGGACAACGCAAAATGTAATAATGTAATAATATGAAGTAAATATACTGTTTTTATAGTTTGCTTAACGTGAGATGGCTGAATACTATTCAAATATAACACAATATAAATTATGTTCACGGGATTCATTTACAAACATATTCAAAAAGGCATTTTGTACGTTAATAACCCATTTTATGAATCCAGGCTGCACTGAACAATTGTCATTTTAGGTCTTTACATTTAAGGAAGCGTTACATTGAGCAAATTTTGGTTAATTAAGACATTGATGATGCGCAGACTGATCTGAACCTTTGATCCGACTGCGTGTACCTTTATACATGCACCCAGGCAGGGTTTCTATTAATATGTGCCTTATCTGCTTTTTTCAAAGTTCTAGCCGACAGAATTAACAATACAAATTCGACGAATCTATATCCACCGACGAAGGGTTATTTTAGAAAAGCATGTACGATGTACATCGCAAAACATAAATCTCAATTATCTTAACCTGAAGTTCACCTTCGGTATCATTCAGATCATAACAACCGCCTTTTTAGTATGTTTTAGTGCTTTGTTTAATGAATAAGTATACTTACATCTACACAATTTCAATAACTGACCGTTAAATCCAACCCCAGGGGTCAAGGGTGTGTGTAAATTCAAAGTGTAACCTTGCATGTAGGTCTACAATGCTTCCACTTTAATTTGATATGCAACATGATCACTTTCAGAAAAGAAAAAAAAGACCTTTTGACCCCACCACATGTGGTCGAGGGTGTGTGTTATGACAGCATATTTACTTTCATGGTGCTCTGTGCTCAATTCCCTTTAATTTGATATGCAACATGACTACTTTCAGAAAAAGACATGGTTTGACCTTTTGACCAAATCCCAGGGTCAAGGATGTGTCTGTAGGCAAAATATTTGCTCCCATAGTCAGCTTAAATTAATATGCAACATAACCATATTCCGAAAAAAGATTCATTTTGGCCTCGGTCCCACCCACTAAGTACACCCTAGGGGATCGGGCCTAGGCATTCAAACTAAAATCCCTAATGTTTCATAAATATTGCTGCTCTGCCTGCGTGCAAAATTTCAGCAAAAATATTGACAACTGCCTTAGTTATTACGAAATTTAAATATTTGACCTTTGACCCCTAAGGTGGGGTCAAAGGGGGTGGGGTACAATTTGGACACTGTCATTATAAGCCACATGCACTGAGCTCTTATGGTCTATAGTGAGAAGTTGTTAGATATGATAGCTTTGGTGAAATGTGAAGATCATCATACAAAATAGCTGATATAGATTTTGCATTATAAATGCCTTTACTAAAACAAGGGCTATAACTCAAGTGCTTAAGGGTCGGTTTTGAGGAAACTTATATGATATCGAGAGTACATGGTACGTATCATTTGTACAAAGAACGATTCTAATATGACAAATAAGTACTGAGATATGGTTCCGGACGGACAAAAGTGCGGACGGACAGACGTAGTGGACGGACGGATGCACGGACGTCGCAAAAATATATCCCTCTGACTGGATAACAAACAGGCGAAATCCAACGGCAATCTTGATAAAAAAAAAATCAAAAAAAAAAAAAATCAACAGTTCATCGAAAATCAAAACAATTGAATAACTATGCCATCTATCATATCATGAAACAAAGTGTTTATCATTTGAAACCGATCTAATGCCATTTACGCAAAATGTAATAAAAAAGTATGCCTACTATCAACGCATAATGTAACAATTATTACATTTTGAACCAACTGCACATGATTGACGCCAAATGAAATAAAAAATCTAGATTATTACATTTTGCGTCGACATTCGCGACGCAAAATGTAATAAAAAAATCAAAATGTTATAATTATTACATTATTACAAAACGTGCTGCAACAATGCAGCATGGTAAGATGGTATACTAGGTCCTCTTGCCTTACTTGGAAAAGCTTTGTTATCTGATTTAATGCATCAATGCTACGAGTGTTCGGTACTGATCTTCTGAATGTAGTCTTCATCAATCACCTACCCCCTTTCCGGGGCGGATCCAGGATTTTTGAAAAAGGGTACATATGTATAAAGGTATGTAGAGTTATCTTTGCTGAATTTATCTCTTTTTCTTAAATATCCCATGAAAATGAAATAATTTGGTCTCAGTGAGACCAAATTATTTCATTTTCATAGGATATTTAAAGACGATGGAGATCACGCTGGATCCGCTATTGCCCCCCTCTGGATCCGCTATTGTCCCCGCTGGATCCGCTATTGTCCCCCTCTGGATCCGCCATTGTCCCCCTCTGGATCCGCTATTGCCTTTTTTATATCTTTATTGATGATCCATGTATGTCTATTATATCCGAGTCATTTCCCAAAAGCTCTGCTTTATCACTTTCCATACTATACGTCATGGCATGTTTTCTATTTATATCATTGACCATTACCCCGGCTTCACTTCCGGTAGCTTCCACATCTTCTGTGCAATAGACACCAGTCTTGTCTGATTCCAAATCATATGTACCTAAACCCACATCTTCAGTTGCACGTACGTTTCCGTTCATTTCAACACAAACTTCTTGCATTTCTTTCCCACAACTGTCTGTTTCTCTGCATGTCTCTTCCGTTCGCCTCTGGTTCCCATAGTTGCCGGGTTCACCAACCGATTCAAACAGTCTCTTCCAGAAATGGGGTCTGACATCTTGATTTGTCCAGTCTAAAAATGTTTTACCCATAAGTTTGGCTGGTACTTTACAGGAATCATATCTCAATAGAATCAAAACATTTTTTCTCTGAAAGTAAAAAAAATACCACAAGAAATGAGCAATAAAGTCCATGTAATGATTTATTCCCATATGGGACAGCATACAGTGTTTTGGTATTTATCGCATATGCGCAAATTTCTACAATAAAAGCCAATACTGACGTATTCGGTGAGGCAAGAGATCTGCGCCTTCATCTACATCCATACTTTATGCATACAAGCAACAAAGACGCTGCTGTGATTAGTGCCTGGCCAATATTCACGTCTTGAAAAAATGCGAAAAGGTCAATGAGATGCACGAAACTTTTTAAAAACTGTTTGGGGAAGTTTTAGCAGAGAGCCTAAAGAGAAACATTTTGGGTGAACAATCAGCAGTTCAGGAGATTTTTTTCTGTTTTAGCACTGTCGGCCAGTTTGCTTGGTGGAGCGGAACTGTTTTGGCAGTTTTGGTAGAGGACATTAGGAGGAACATTTGTTTGGAATTATTTAAAATTTGGGCCAGTGGTTTCGGGGGAAATCAGTGTCGTTTAAAGAAAATGTTTACTGAGGACGGACACGTCCTCATATGAATATTTCATTGTTTTCTTAATTCACGTCATATATCTTCCAATTTGATTAAAGTACTTCGAAAAATGTGTTTTCTCCTCTACTTCATACTCACAAACGTGAAAGAAACGTTTAAAACAATTTGAAAGCAAACTTAAACATCGGAATAGAAACCGTTATTCATCTGTAACCATCAAAGGTTGTGTTTTAATTTCTGGAACAATTTACATGCGAAAACTGTTACGTCAGGTGCATGTCTAATGAGACGTACATTGTTTTATCTCGACGTGGAAATATAGCATCTCGAGAGTAGTCCAGCTGCCCAGTAAAACCATTTTGCTTTAGTTCTCTGTCATGCTTAAATGGATAATATTGATGATTAAATTGTTTTATTCTGAATGTCGAAATCAACGCTGTTTTAAGTTCTTCTATGGTGGCTATCATTAAGTTGTTTGCTACACTAAGAACGGACTTTAAAAGCACAAAAGTTGGGCAACAATTGCAATCCAAATTTCAAAAGTATCGTTAAGCAGAGCTACTGTCGTTGAAAATTATGTTTGCATGTGTTTAACGATTAACACTCGATTCCAACGAACGTTTTTGACGTTTTCTGACTTTTTAAGTTGTGAGGAGTAGTGCACGGAATCATTTCAAACCTTTAACGCAAATGGAATTCGTAAATCTATAGTTTAAAAATCGTTGCGTTACTTTTTCTGTTCCGTACATGTTCAATATGGACAGTATTAGTAATAACTATATAAAAGGTTTCTCTATAATGGCGACGAGAAAATAATTTGAATACAATGCTACCTGCTGACCATTTCGGACCGCAAGTTAAGCCAATATTTACATGTATGTAGATGTTTGTACAAACACAGCCTTTGTCACGTTTAACAACGTAAGCATGTCCAGCGTCTCCTACAGTATGAATTTCAAGATCATATCCGTCTTAAAAAAAAGCATGGGCTCTTATAAGCACACGTCTAATGCTTTTGATTACAGTAAAACCTGTGTAAAACAGCCGCTCTAAAAATTGCTTTTTAAGACCTAGTATCGTTTAATGCAGGTCTAAAGTATTGCAGAATGCTCCAAGCATTCTGCAATACTTTCGACCTTCATAAGCTACCAATTGTTATTAAGATCTTTGTTTTGTCTATTTTTGTGTGGCCGTCTTACTCACAGGGTTCCCACAAAAATTCAAAAACACAACTCCATGATTGTCCATGATTTTCCATGATCAACAATGTAACCATGACTTTTTAATGCATGGCCTCAAACTCCCCTTTTAGCGGCATCTTCACCACGCTCACATAAATGCGGGATGCAGCAACAGTAATGTATTTAGATAAGCATGCTTGTAGACCATGCATGCATTTTGAAATAATTAAAACTTGAAACCACCAGTAGCCAGAAAACTAGCTGTCAGACACACAAGTTGTGTGCGTCTGACAGCTAGTTTTCTGGTTGCTGGTGGTTTCGTCAAATTATTTCACAAAATTCTATGATTTTTCATGAATATTCAGTTGTTGTTTTTTCCAAATTCCATTATTTTTCCATGACTGGAACTTATTTTGGTGGTTTTCCATGATTTCTAGAGCTTGTGGGAACCCCGTACTCAAGTTTTGCTATATTCGTTTATAAAAATGAACTTATATTCAGTCAATCCAGTAGTATAATTCTATTTTTAGTAGTAGTATGAGTCGTTACAAGGTTGGTAAGTTATCAAATACACAAAGCATGGATATTGATGTTAATGCTAGTCTGCTGTATACGTCAGTATGGAGGTTCATAAGAGGCATTTACGCATGCTATAAGTACAGAAATATCGGCCCATTTGGGTATTTTCAGATCATCTGTGTTCAAGAGAAGCCAGCTGATCTAGATCTGCATTGTTTTCAGAAAATTGTATACAATAGCATCATCAATGAATTTCGGGATCCTCTCAAGTCAATGTTCTACAAAGTGAATTTTCATTTACAAATTGAACAACTCAAAATACAGCTTCAAAATACCCTGTATTTCATCAAAACCTTTGAGGAGCATCATTTTTGTATTGTGTGCAGCAGTGTAAATCAACTCGACTGTGGCTACAACAACCCAAGTTCGACCCTAGGTGTTTGGCTCGGTGACAGGCGCATTACATATTTATCACAGAGACAACCAATATGTCCAGCTAGGCAAAATTTTCATCGCAAAATTGTATTTATTTTCTTACCTGTGCTTAGGATGCTCAAACAACCAACTCATTGAGATGGTTCTTTTGAGTATCCACAAAAAGTTATAGTAAGATTGAAAAATAATTTTCAAATACACACTCTTATCTGGAGTCCTACGACCAGCAAAGACTCTTGCGAGCCTATGCATCTACGTTGTCTCATCATGGCATTCGCTATTTATATGATAGCGAAGACAAAAAACGTACAAATGACATTGAATAGCTGCATTTGAACGTTTATCCAACAAGTTCAAACATTTAGCATAGCCACCGCCGAGTTACCAGGCATAGGCCTATCGGCCCGATGTCCTCAAGGGCAAATATGGAGTGCCGGGTCGATCTGCCTAGTAATGCGGCGGCAGCCACGTTTTAAACGTTTTATTACATATTTACGTCGCGGCGATGTGAATGACGTCATTTATGACGCTGAGGGTCCACCCGAGGGACGAAATGGGTACACGCGAGAGCCGATATGGGTTCACGTGAGGGCCGTATCAGCCCGCGTAATTAAGCATTTTTGTTACTATTTTAGGTAACCATGTAATAAATGATCATTAAATAGAACATTGGTGTTAGTCATGAAAAGAAGAGATGTATATTCGTAATATTGACATTTTCGAAGCAATCCTTTAATGAATCTTTAGATTTTTGCAACCGTTCATATATAGCCTCATGAATTACATAAATTTGATTGACATCTGCCAAGCTCACGTTTACGTGCAATACGCTTCGAAAATCGAACTCATTCGCCAGAAGTGATACTGGTGTTATGATTGACAGCGAGCCACGCCTGAGTCGCACGTGCAAAACAAGCCTCTTGTTTGCTCCATTGGCTGTCTGTGTTCAAGCTGGCTGTTCCGCCTTTCCATTTTACACTCTGGCTAAACCGTTAATGCGATTATATTTTAAATACAAAACTGTTTTAATTCCTAAATTAAAAAATATTTTTTATATTTTAGACATTTATAATCAAATGTAAATATAAGAAGTAAATTCAATTTTTGGAATGTTCATGGAATCATGAATACTTCAGGTCTCTTGCAAAGTTAACGTGAAGCCCTTCGGGCTTCGGGGCTTCGCGTTAACTTTGCAAGAGACCCGAAGTATTCATGATTCCATGAACATTCTAAAATTGAATTCATTTCTTAATTGTTTTAAAAAAAGTGATGAAAGATATCATATTAGTTTCATATGAAATGGTCAATGTGTTTCCTCCGACATCTCAGATCCAATATATTGTGACAGGACACAGTGACCAAATCTGTACTAGCTATACACTGAATGACCAGGAGTATGTGTAGTTTAGTTTTGAATTTGTTTTCACCCAGTGGCAGTAATTCTTCTTTTCATTAATCCCCTGACCTCTAGACGACACACGCTTCACCACGAGAAAAACTATTTTCTGTTGTATTGTAACAACATAGGTGTGGATCAGACTGCGCATATGCGCAGTCTGATGCACACCGTTGTTGTTTGCTGCTTCGCTAATATTAATATTAAACATTTTAAAAATGATGACAAGTCTCTGTAGCTGAGCAGGCTGGTTTATGTTTAGTCTTGTCTAGACCGGTTACTTTTTCCTGACACGGCTCCAATAATGCTCACCTGTGTCTACCTGTATTCTGCTGAGTAAACAAATACGTAATACATTATAATCTAAGATTATAATGACTTTTCCCTATAATGCAATCACATGCAACAGCGTGTTATGACAAACTGAGAGACGAACAAAGATATTACAGCCCAGTCAGCCTGTCTATTAGGATCTACGTTGTTTATAAATTCTGTACGTCCTAATGAATAAAATGTAGTAGATTCGGAGATGTTGAAATAAAATGGATATACAACTGGACATTTACAACTTACAAAATCTTGAACAAGGGGGTTCACTCTCAGGTAAGAAGATTTTCTTAAACAGTCTTATATACCATTGTTTACATAGCTTAAAATGTCTGGCGCAGTTCAATGGCGGTATATGCTTCTCATTCTTCTTCGGTACAAACTACCTCAGCAAACCCCCTTCAAAATGTGGTTCACCGGAATCCGCCCCTGAAGAGCCAGCGCAGACGCGCATTCGCTGCTCGTATGCACAAAGAACATAAGAGGAGCTTAGACTTAAAGATTGGAATTCATTATCAGAAAGTGCAGTAAATTCAGACACTGTGAATGGTTTCAAGGACTCTATTGCTACTAAATCCCCTGGATAATTTCTGCTCTGTGATTGAGCCACTTTCCAGTATACTACGGATACAGATACAGTTTAAAATTCAGACCTCTAGTCCCATTAAATAGCAGCACATGTACGTATACAAGAAGGCCATAGGGCCTGGATCGCTCACCTGAATCCTTGCACATAAGATGATGTTTTGACCTGTGAGATACCATCATATTTCTATTTTTAGCTCTGGTTGCCATTTTGTTCAGCCAAGCTGAATTGTCTGAGCAAATTGGTAGAGGGCATTATGATAATGAGGAACATTTCTGTGAAATTATTTTGAATTTGGACCAGTGGTTCAAGAGGAGATTTCGCTTAAAGATATTTTATATCTAAAGTTCTGTCTGCCTTTTTGTTTGGAGGTGCAGAACAATGTGTGCATTTTTTGGTAGAGGGCATTATGAGGAACATTTTTGTGAAATTATTTTGAATTTGGACCAGTGGTTCAGGAGATTTCGTTTAAAAGAGCTCATACCTAGAGATCTTGCGGTCTTTCTGTTCGACGGAGCAAAACCATTTGTGCAATTTTAGGAGAGGGCATTATGGGGAACATTCCTATGAAATTAATTTAAATTTAGACCAGTGGTTCAGGAGGACAGTCGTGTCGTTTAAAGAAAAAAATTACAGATGGACGACGGACGAAGACAGATCACAATAGTTCATCTTGAGCCTTTGGCTAAGGAGAGCTAAAAAAAAGGGCTATGAATACACAACACGTTATTACTTTAGTAACTTGATCTGATGGGTCGGATCACGTCGAGTGGCTGCGCCAGGAACAATCCGATCACACGTGACGAAGTGTATACTTAAAGGCGGCCACACCCATCTGTACTCTCAGTACTTTCATGCCTACAATGATGCCTCAAGTGAGACCGGTTTCCTCAAAGATATGATATGCCCAAGACAATGATTAAATGGTAACTGTTTAATGGTCCAATAGGGAAAGTCTGGCACAATTCGGGAATCGAATCAAGCATCAGGTGTACGCATTACGCGTAGTACTACGTACGAAAAAGCTCCATTTTGTTATCCGAAACTGGCGTATGTAGCATGTGGGTTCAGCCCCATTAAAATCCATTCTTCTGATTACCCGAAAAGTTTAATCAGCAGAATAAAATGAAGTTTGTGTATTTCGCTAAATAAAGCTCTTAACTATCTACACATACAGGGGGACATACCACGTTATCACTATTATACACCTAATGAAAGTATTTGTTTTTCTAGGGATTCCTCAACTTACTCCTTGCCAAAGACAACTGCTTTATAAGAACCGCCTGTTATAATGGAGAAACTACTCATCTAAATTGCTAGAAAAAGACGCCAACCAGAAGAAGACGAATGTGTTCCTTAAAAATTGAGTCTTTAACAGTTTGAACTTTACACGCGAGATGCCTGGTTGTGCGGAGAATTGTGCTGCTCTTCCAATTACGATAAAGCTAAGTGGATTGTGTGTTACCATCGGATTAATATTATTTGGAAGTGGATTTGGAACTCAGTTCTGGAGTTATTCTGAAATTCATGGGTATGCAAACGAGGGACTATGGGTAGGATGCTATAAATCTGACTGCCGTAAAATATTTGATTTTGACCCACTACCAGGCTGGTTTATAGTTACTTTGGTGCTAGAATGTTTAGGACTTCTTGCTTCCATAGCATCTGTCATGCTAACGGTGGTATACGTAGTCAGTCCTTCTGCAAGAGACAGCAAAAAATCTTCAATTTTAACTACGCTTGTTTGTTTCGCAGCTGCAGTGAGTATACTTATAGGAGTTGTCATATATGGAGCAATAGTTGTGGACAATCTCTCATGGTCATTCGCTATATGTACAGCTGGTGGAATTTTCTTTGGGATTGCGGGCATCTTGTTTTTAATAAACATGTGTAGTTTTTCAAAAAATGTGTATGAAGTAGACAGTAATATCCCTATGGATCAGCCATTAAAACCATCAGAGCTTGAGCAGTGAAATGAGCCAGTCCCGAGAAGAAGTTGGAATTCAGCTGGGGGACAAGCGAAAGATCTTGTTACCAGACCCATATGAGCTTGATAATTATACTACAGCAGGTCTGGTCCAACAGTGAAGATCAGTTTAACACATACACTCCACACAGGATCCAATCTAGTTTTTAATATTACACAATGCACATTCTCTACAGATTGAAAATGAAGATGTAAAGACGCAAATACATACACTGGTGAGACGTATTGACATGCGCATGTTGTCATGGTTGTTGTACAGGGATATGAATACGTAATAAAATCCAACCTTTTTATCTTATTTTAAGAAATGTGTACCTCCATAAACAAATGTTCAAATTGATGGATAAGACAATATTCCCAATTTTACGCACTTTTTTATCTGCACTTAAGTATGTGTTTGCAAGTGAATTTTTGAGAATAATTCTAAATGACTATGACCAAGGGCCTACATAAAAAATGATAATGAAATGTTTACTCATGTAACTTCGGAATGGTCATTTAATATTGGAGTCAAACGTTTACTTCCAGACAATAAATACAATGTACCAGGGGTGTTCACACAACCTTTTGCAAATGACACATTCTTTTTAATTATTCCTCTTTAACCAGAACACATCCTTTGAATCGTTTAAATAATCTCGAAAAACGGATCCTTCGGAGATCAAGGTGACCAACGTACGTCACAGTCACGTGATTTTAACCATATGGAACACACACATTTTGAGTCAACAACGCTCGACTCAGGTAAAACAAATATTTTTTTTTGTGTCGCGCATACATTATATAGCTAAAACGGTACAGCGCAGCTACCCCGCATTGGTTTCTAGTATCATTTGCATGTTTCATCATTTTATGAAGTTAAGGCATATGCGAGATTATTCCAGTCAACCTTGCTTTTTTCGAGAATATGGGACACACACACGCCCATCAGCGAATCTAAAGATGACGAAATTAAATAAAAGAGGCATTCGCAAACAGTGAACATGGTCTGAATTCTCGCCTGAGCGGCAGCCAGGCTTGTTTTGCTCACGAAATGTTAAAATAATACCTTTTACAGGGGTAACGAGCTATGGCAGAAAATAAACGCATACGGGACACACCACAATGGGTTGGGTTATGGGACAAACGAGAATATTTTAACAGATTGGTAGCTTGAAAGTTTTTCTGTGCGAGCTGTATGCTATACCTTTTAACAATAAGCTTTGTGCAATGTGTTCAATCTAGAAAATTTTAAAGGTTGGAATTTTCACTTGACTTCAGATGAAAGTAAAATACTGCCCAATATTTCCCCATTCACATAATGCTAAAGATGGTCCACTCTATCCTCTGATGAAAAGGGGGCCATTCTTTAGATTGAACACTGCTAGGGTTATACAGAAGCAGCTTCTCGTGTTTTGTACTTTCCACACATCTGCTTCAGTCAACAATAAAGTACAAGGCCAAGGCGTTTAAGGATAATATATTATGAAACAAATAAGCCAATACAGAGGCGACAACTTTAATATTTATATGTGCATATAGGCGTGCACTGGCTGTTAAAGTTTAATAAAAGAAGAGGGATAATTATACGTCATCAAAGTCTATTTGTACGCCTTATTTGTAGCGTGTTTAGCTCTGACTAGTCAGAATCAACAGTGGTTTGAATCTCGCTTGCGTTGCTAGCCAAATGAAATTAATTAGTATTGTTCCTGCAGTGGTATGTATCAATGGTTTGACTGTCACCTTGTTGATTGTGTATATACTTTCAATATCGACCAAACTTTATTAATCCTAAAGTTTACCCTATCAGCAAATGTAAAGATAAAGTTTCGCTAGAAAAGGCCCAGGGCTATAAAACTGCTTCCATGCTCAACTGAATTGAACATGAAGTTACAATGCTAATAAATATTCAAATGCGTACAATTCTTGTCCTTTTTACATCATTGTATGAGCCTGTTAATCTTCAAGAGTATGAAAACCCCTCTGTGCCAGGCACCCAGATTAGAGTGTGTTTTTTTACATTCAATTTTCTAATTTCACATCAAAATTTATGGGGTTTTTTTGGGGGGGTGCTCAAAAGGTCTGTCACATTGAGATCGTTCTTTTGAGCACCAAAATATGTGTTTAAACTGAAAAATAATCCTACAAGGACCTTGGACAGTCTTAATGAAGGATTGCCCATAAAAATGACCAGAGCAAAGTTGATATATTTTCTATGAAAAAGATAGTAGGTTCAACCCTCGACTTATCCACAAAAGCAGTTTTCTCATTGGACAAGTACCAATTGATAAATATGGGTTAAAAACTCTGTTTTTGCTATTCAACATATCGAAAATAGAAAACGATTTACTGAAGTGCTTTCCCCGCCGTGACCAAATTAATCCTTTTGCATACAGTTGTAGTTTTACATTTCACACATCATATAAAAACGGCATGATTGGTCACGGGGGGGGGGGACGTTGTCGAAATGCTCAAAAACACTTTATTATAAAAACGTATTAGAAACTTATTTTGTAAAAACCTGTAGGTAAATATCAATTTGAAATGGCATGTATCAGGGCTTTAGTTTTGAGCGCCTACAAAGTAATTAATTGTCTCTTTTCTCAATCAGACGGTTCTTTTAAGCACCAAAGAATAGGTTAAATCTGATGTGTAAGAAAACATTAACGATTTTACGCTCAAAAACTGTGTTTATCTAGACTATGATTTATACAGTATGCAGATATGATACACCTCAGTGCACAAGTAAAACTGGTTGACTTGGAACATTACAGGTAATAGTCAAAAGTAATTTACAGCACACTTCTTTAGATGAAAAAATGAAATCTTCTCAACCCGAATTTTATGCAAACGCATCACATTTGTCTCAAGTTTTATGCCGCAAACATAATATTTACATGTATTTAGGTGAATACTCGACGAAACTTTGACTTTCTGTGAAATAAAATTTGGTCACCAAAATACCCCCACCCCTTAAACATTAAGGTCCTGGCATAATTATGCAATATTTTCAAAATATTTTTATTTTGCTAGGTGCACTAAATGTAAGGGTTTGATTTAAGCACAAAACTATAGTTGCCATTGCATTATCCTAGCCACAGGCTGTCAAAATTTGGGCAGTTTGAATAGGAAACTGTCCGAGGTCCTTTTACGATTAAAACTTTGTTTACATGCATCTGGAATTTTCGTAACTTAATTATCAGCCAGATCAGTTTGGCAGTTTTTTTAATACATACACATTATCATAATAGTAACTTGATCTGGCGTACTGTATCACGTCGAGTGGATGAGGTCATACCATCGGATCACCCGAGACGCGTAGCGTCGAGGGTGATCCAATGGTATGGCCTCATCCACGAGACAGATTACAGGTAACCGACGTTAGCCTCGTTTTAAAGAATAGTGGTACGGAATAAGAAAACCTCAATTCGTTGATCCGACTTTCTGTATCAGATGGCCAGAAAACAGACAGTTTAAAAGCTGTATCATTTATAGGTATATGATAAAAAATATAAGTTATAAATTCAATTTTTGGAAGGTTCGCAGAATCATGAATACTTCGGGTCTCTTGCATTAGTTAACGTCGGGCTTCACTTACTTTGAAAGAGACCCGAAGTCTTCATGATTCCACAAACCTTGCAAAAATTGAATTCATTTCTTAAGTGAAACATCATTCCTGACGTTTGCATTCATGGATCGATTGATATACACACTATAATACAATTTGAAGTTGTTAGGTGAAAGTTCGTCGAAAGGTAAATTTCGACGAAATTTTCGCTTACAAATGAAGATGGGTTTAAATTGCACAGAAAAAGTGTGTATAGGTTCACGGACTGTCACACACTGTCTACTGGGACGATACACGTAATAAAATATGAACAGAGTCACGAACATGTTAAAAACTTCAAAAGAGATAAATTTTTGGACTTTACAAAAACTTTCCAACGTAGTTTTAAACTTGAAACAGATGTGACGCACATCAGAATATATTCGTGTGTCCCTTAACCCAACCAATCGTAGTGTTTCCCGTATAGGTTTTTCTGTCATAGCTCGTTACCGCTGTAAAAGGTATTGTTATAACATTTCATGAGCAAAACAAGCCTGGCTGCCTCTTAGGCGAGAATTCAGACCACTTTCACTGTTTGAAAAGGTCTCTTTTATTTAATTTCGTCATCTTTTGATTCACTGACGGGCGTGTGTGTGTGTCCCATATTCTCGAAAAAAGCAAGGTTGACTTGAATAATCTCGGAAATGCCTAAATTTCATGAAAATATGAAACATGCAAATAAAACTAGAAACCAATGCGGGGTAGCTGCGCTGTACCGTTTTTAGCTATGTAATGTATGCGCGACACACGAATTATTTGTTTTACCTGAGTCGAGCGTTGTTGACTCAATATATGGTGACGTACGTTAGCCACCCTGAGAGATGGATCATTTAAAAAAATAGACTCCCGTTTCATTGAGTCTATACATAAGAACAAAAAGGAAGGTACAACAACTCTCCCATAAGGTAGAGAGAGTCCAGATGGCAGCAGCTAGGTATGTCCTCAATGATTAGGACACAACCAGCAGCGTAACTGAAATGCTAAATACTCTTAACTGGCAAACCAGGAAGTGACTCTAAAAGGACTGATAAGTATGCTGTGGATTGGTCAAAAGTTTTATGTTGGGGCGTAAAGTGATCTATGTAAGACGCACTAATTGTTCATACAACAATGTGGCCAAAGGTATCCGTCTCCTCGAAAAAAAAAAGCATTTTGTTTATACAGGAAAAAATGTATGCAAGTAAGAGCTCTTGAAAGATATATCCCCTTAACTTAGCAATTTAAGGAGTACCACATTCTTATAACGTACAACTTTTCGGAACAACAATTTGCATGATTCACCCAGTTTCTGAGAAAAATGATATATAACACATTTTTGCTGTCAGTGTTTATAAAGCATTGCTTGACCTTTATCAAGCTTCCACTTGGCCTGATAAAAATGGGCCAATATCTCATGGCTTTAGCAAGGTTCATACAGAAAAGTTTGTGTAAAATTCATGCACTTTTCAAGGACTTCTTAAAAACTTTCCTACTGTTTTCAATGACTGAAAACTTATGAAAAATACTCATTTACACGTTAAAAACCTAGGGTCCATTACTAAAAATATTAGTTTTAGAAAATAAGTATAAAAGTTGTGGCCTATATTTTGGTGCGGCATATGCTGCACCAAATAAAGGCATCACAATTTTATACTGATTTAGGTCTCCAAAAACAGTGTTGAATCCTTTCGAATCAGTGTTGAAAACTTTAGTAAATGGTAAAATTCAATGGCTTTTCAAGGCCTTTGAATGTTTTTCAAGTACTTTTCAAGGCAAATTTAATTTTCAAGGACTTTTCAAGATAGTCCTGTATATTTAAGTACTTTTCAATCCTTTGCAAACCCTGTTTATGATATTTTAAACAATATTTAAATGCCAGAAAAGTGTTTGATAGTGTCATAAACAGCTACATTATGGTTACTATATCAGCATGTGCTTTGTCATTTGCTACCTCATACGATTCTACTCAGGTCTTCAATATCCATTAATCGTGTGACCTTAGGATCATCAGATTGAAGTAGACAGCTGCTAATATGACAATGAAGTCCCTAATTTTTGGAATGGTTGACTTGATCTTATAAAAAGTAGGTTTGGTAAATGTTGACATGTGTCTTACTTAATAAGGGACAGCCTTGACTAATTACTGACTGAAACTAAATAGTATAAACCAAACATAAAGTAAAACTGTGGTAAATTACATTTGTTTATCCCCATAAACAATACACATATCTTAATTATTATGTATGTATGTATGTTTTTGAGCTCAATCTATTCTAAACTTATAGCGGACTTCATCTAACCCCTGATTTTAGCAACAATTGTTTCCTTTCTGAGTGTCACTGAATGCAAGCAATTGAAATTTAAAAAACAACAACTATATTTTGGATTTCAATTATATTTTCACAATATGCAGTGGTTGGCAGTTAACCTGTTCATAACAGGAAAATAATGTGATATTTCAGAAAACATGTTATTTGCAAAAGTCTTCATAGGCTCCTTGTAGCCTTTAACATGGAAATATGCAACAGCAATTTGAATACTCTTTTATCTAGCTTTATGAAAAAATGCTAATAAAACATAGTAAGCGAGTATGATCATGAAATACCACAATCACACACTGCATGACACCGCCAGGATGAGCAAGAGAACAGAGTATGCCCTTCACAGTAAGATAAAAGAACACATCATCTCATCAGAGTATGCCCTTCTTGGTAAGATATAAGAACACACCAAAGAAAACATAATCCATCACAGTATGTCCTTTACCATACGATAAAAGAACACATCATCCCTTCATGGTAAGATAAAAGAAACATCCTCTCAGTAAAGTATCCCCTTTTTCATAAGATCAAAGAAAAATCATCTCACCGAAGCATGCCCTTCACAGTAAGATAAAAGAACACATCATCTCATCAAAGAGTGCCCTTCATGGTAAGATAAAAGAACACATTATCCCATCAAAGTATGCCCTTTTTGGTAAGATAAGATAACACATACTCTCATCAGTGTATGCCCTTCTTTGTAAGATAAAAGAACACATCATCTTACCAGAGTATGCCTTTCTTGGTAAGAACAAGACCAAACACTGCTCTGGACCTGCGTCGCCAGTGCAAATCTTCAATGTGTGAACAGTCGACATGCAAAGTTAAATATACAGGAATGAAATCAGATTACATCCAAATTACACAATGTAATCTACAGTAGGTGATGTAGCAATTTCTAAGTTTAACACTCAAAATATATTATCCAATGTGCACAAATATAGGGTGTACTTGTTCAATATGTGAACAATCATAATACAAAGTTTGAAAATAAAGGAATGAAAACTGCTTGAGTTACAGATTACACAAACCAGACATCCCCTGAAAAAAATGTCTAAGTTCAACACCTGTAAAAAATGAGACGAAAAAAATAAAACATGCACACAATAGGAGGTGCACATCTTCAATGTGTTAAAATCATTATGCCAAGTTTGAATATAAAGATATGAGTACTGTTGGAGTTACAGATTCCACAAACTAGACACCCAATAAGCTTTTCGGATGGAAAAATGTCTAAGTTCAACTACCGTCAAAAATGAGAAAAAAATTATAAAACATGTAAAAAAAATAGAATATGCACATCTTCAATGTGTGAACAATCATTATGCCAAAGTTGAAAATAAAGAAATGAATACTGTTGGGGTTACAGATTACAAAAACAAGACACCCCCTAGGCATTTCGGATGAAAAAAAGTCTAAGTCCAACAACCGTAAAAAAAAGAAAATATTTATCAAATGTGCACAAAATAGGAGGTGCACATCTCCAATATGTGAACAATCATTATGCAAAGTTTGAATAAAAAGGAATGAAAGCTCTTGGAGTTACAGAATACACAAACTAGGCACCCTAAAAGTGTTGCTGACAGACGAACGGACTAACAGACAGACAGACGGACGGAGTGGACCCACTACTAGACCTGCTTTTGCTAAAGCGACGCAGGTAAAAAAGAACTCATCATCTCAACAGGGTCTGCCTTTCTTGCTAAGATAAAATTATTCATCATTTCACTAGAGAGTGTTTTTCTTGGTATGATAAAAAAAAATCATCTCAGCAGTGTATGTCCTACTTGGTAAGATATGAGAACACATCATTTCAATAGGATATGCCTCTCTTGGTAAGATAAAGAATATCATCTCACAAGAGTATGCCTTTCTTGGTTAGAAAAAGAACACCTCATCCCAACAAATTCTGCATTTTCTGTTTGTTAAGATAAAATTTCTCATCATTTCACAAGAGAATGTTTTTCTTGGTATGATACAAGAAAACATCAACTCATCAGAGTATGCCCTTCTTGGTAAGATAAAGGAAACATCATCTCATCAGAGTATGTCCTTCTTGGTAAGATAAAGAGCACTAATCTCATCAGAGTATGCCCTTCTTGGTAAGATATAAGAACACATCATCTCATCAGAGTATGCCCTTCTTGGTGAGATAAAGAACACATCCTCTCATTAGAGTATGTCCTTCTTGGTAAGATAAAGGAAACATAATCTCAACAGAGAATGCCCTTCTTGGTAAGATAAATGATACATCATCTCATCAAGAGTATGTCATTCTTGGTAAGATAAAAGAACACATAATCTCATCAGAGTATGCCCTTCTTGGTAAGATAAAGGAACACATAGTCTCATCAGATAATGCCCTTCTTAGTAAGATAAAGAGTTCATCATCTTACCAGAGTACGCCCTTCTTGGTAGAAAACATCATCTCATCAGTGCATGCCCTTCTTGTTAAGATAAAAGAACACATCATCTCACCAGAGTATGCTTTTCTTGGTAGAAAACATCACCTCACCAGAGTATGCCCTTCTTTGTAAGATAAAAGAATACATCATCTCACCAGAGTATGCCCTTCTTGTTAAGATAAAAGAACACATCATCTCACCAGAGTATGCTCTTCTTGTTAAGATAAAAGAACACATCATCTCACCAGAGTATGCCCTTCTTGGTAAGATAAAAGAACACATCATCTCACCAGAGTATGCTCTTCTTGCTAAGATAAAAGAACACATCATCTCACCAGAATATGCCCTTCTTGGTAAGATAAAAGAACACATCATCTCACCAGAGTATGCTTTTCTTGGTAAGATAAAAGAACACATCATCTCATCAGAGTATGCCCTTCTTGTTAAGATAAAAGAACACATCATCTCACCAGAATATGCCCTTCTTGGTAAGATAAAAGAACACATCATCTCACCAGAGTATGCTCTTCTTGTAAAGATAAAAGAACACATCATCTCACCAGAGTATGCCCTTCTTGGTAAGATAAAAGAACACATCATCTCATCTGTGTATGCACTTCTTGTTAAGATAAAGGACACATCATCTAACCAGAGTATGCCCTTCTTGGTAAGATAAAAGAACACATCATCTCACCAGAGTATGCTCTTCTTGGTAAGATAAAAGAACACATCATCTCACCAGAGTATGCCCTTCTTGGTAAGATAAAAGAACACATCATCTCATCAGAGTATGCCCTTTTTGGTAAGATAAAAGAATACATCATCTCATCAGAGTATGCCCTTCTTGTTTAGATAAAAGAACACATCATCTCACCAGAGTATGCCCTTCTTGTTAAGATAAAATAACACATCATCTCACCAGAGTATGCTCTTCTTGGTAGAAAACATCACCTCACCAGAGTATGCCCTTCTTTGTAAGATAAAAGAACACATCATCTCACCAGAGTATGCCCTTCTTGGTAAGATAAAAGAACACATCATCTCATCAGAGTATGCCCTTTTTGGTAAGATAAAAGAATACATCATCTCATCAGAGTATGCCCTTCTTGTTTAGATAAAAGAACACATCATCTCACCAGAGTATGCCCTTCTTGTTAAGATAAAATAACACATCATCTCACCAGAGTATGCTCTTCTTGCTAAGATAAAAGAACACATCATCTCACCAGAATATGCCCTTCTTGGTAAGATAAAAGAACACATCATCTCACCAGAGTATGCCCTTCTTGGTAAGATAAAAAAAACACATCATCTCATTAGAGTATGCTCGTCTTGGTAAGATAAAATAACATATCATCTCACCAGAGTATGCCCTTCTTGCTTAGATAAAAGAACACATCATCTAACCAGAATATACCCTTCTTGGTAAGATAAAAGAACACATCATCTCACCAGAGTATGCCCTTCTTGGTAAGATAAAATAACACATCATCTCACCAGAGTATGCCCTTCTTGTTAAGATAAAAGAACACATCCTCTCATTAGAGTATGCTCGTCTGGGTAAGATAAAAGAACACATCATCTCACCAGATTATGCCCTTCTTGGTAAGATAAAAGAACACATAATCTCACCAGAGTATGCTCTTCTTGGTAAGATAAAAGAACACATCATCTCATCAGAGTATGCTCGTCTTGTTAAGATAAAAGAACACATCATCTCACAAGAGTATGCCCTTCTTGGTAAGATAAAACTAGAGCGCAAAGTTGAAGGGGCGCCATCGCAAATCCCTATGCTAAAGTTTTTGACCCCCTAGCACCCACAAGTCCCACCCCGGGGCATAACTCTGGCAACAGAATGAAAATTCTGTTCAATTTGTTTTCTATCTTTTATATGTGAGAACACACACAAAGAGTTTGGTATAAAAATCTTTGAAATTGACATGTTAATGATATTTGACCTTTTGACCTTGTCCCAAGGTCACCAGTTTGACACTAGGATGAAAATGTTACTTGCATTCTGTTCTGCTTGTCATCCCCGTCGATTTGATATGCCACATGACCATATTTGAAAAAAAAATTTTTTGACCCCCTGGGCACCCCCAGTGCCCCAAAGTCCCACCCCTGGGGTATGACCCAGGCGACAGAATAAAAATCCCGTCTGATATGTTTTGTATCTTTCATTTGTGAGATCACACGCAAAGTTTGGAATAAAAATCTTAGAAATTGACTTTGTAATTGAAATTAAATGATATTTGACCTTTTGAACCCTCCCCAGGGCCCCTGTGGGCGGGGCTGAAAAAAAATCAACTTTGCGTGCCCCATTCATGTGAGTAACTCACACACCAAATTTGGTTAAATTTCGTCCAATGGTTTAGGACGAGATAGCATAACGGACAGACAGCAGGACGGACGGACAGACGGACGGAGAGAGGCGATCACAATATCCCCTTCGCTTTTTTTAAAAAAGCGTGGGGATAAGAACACATCATCTCACCATGTTTGAAAAAAAATTTTTTTGACCCCCTGGGCACCCCCAGTGCCCCAAAGTCCCACCCCTAGGGCATGACCCAGGCGACAGAATAAAAAACCCGTCTGATATGTTTTGTATCTTTCATTTGTGAGAACACACACAAAGTTTGGAACAAAAATCTTTGAAATTGACTTTGTAACTGAAATTAAATGATATTTGACCTTTTGACCCCTCCCCAGGGCCCCAGGGGGTGTGGCCATTTTTTTTTTACGTTGCGCGCCCCATTCATGTGAGTAACTCACACACCAAATTTGGTTGAATTTCGTCCAATGGTTTAGGAGGAGATAGCATAACGGACAGACAGCAGGACGGAATTTGATTTTGGCCCCTAAGTACCCCCAAGTCCCACCCCTTTGTAATTGAAATTAAATGATATTTGACCTTTTGACCCCTCCCCAGGGCCCCAGGGGGCGGGGCCCAAAAATAAATTTACGCTGCGCGCCCCATTCATGTGAGTAACTCACACACCAAATTTGGTTGAATTTCGTCCAATGGTTTAGGAGGAGATAGCATAACGGACAGACAGCAGGACGGAATTTGATTTTGGCCCCTAAGTACCCCCAAGTCCCACCCCTTTGTAATTGAAATTAAATGATATTTGACATTTTGACCCCTCCCCAGGGCCCCAGGGGGCGGTGCCCAAAAAAAAATTTACGCTGCGCGCCCCATTCATGTGAGTAACTCACACACCAAAATTGGTTGAATTTCGTCGGATGGTTTAGGAGGAATTAGCATGACGGACAGACGGACGAATGGACGGACAGACGGACAGACAGAGGCGATCACAATATCCCCTTTGCTTTTTTTTAAAAAAGCGTGGGGATATCACCAGAGTATGTACTTTACAGTGAGATGAAAGAACACATCATCTCACCAGAGCATGCCCTTCTTGGTAAGATAAAAGAACACATCATCTCATCAGAGTATGTACTTTACAGTGAGATGAAAGAACACATCATCTCACCAGAGCATGCCCTTCTTGGTAAGATAATAGAACACATCATCTCACCAGAGCATGCCCTTCTTGGTAAGACAAAAGAACACATCATCTCACCAGAGTATGCCCTTCTTGCTAAGATAAAAGGACACATCATCTCATCAAATTATCCCCTTGTCGGTATGATAAAAGAACACATCATCTCATTAGAGTTTGCCCTTGGTAAGATAAAAGAACACATCATTTCACAAGAGTATACCCTGCCTGGTAAGATAAAATAACACCTCATCTCACCAGAGTATGCCCTTTGTGGTAAGAAAAAATTAACACCTCATCTCACTAGAGTATGCCCTTCTTGGCAAGATAAAGGAACAAAATCTCATCAGAGTATGCCCTTCTTGGTAAGATAAAATAACACCTCATCTCACCAGAGTATGCCCTTCTTGGTAAGATAAAATAACACCTCATCTCACCAGAGTATGCCCTTTGTGGAAAGGTAAATTAACACCTCATCTCACCAGAGTATGCCCTTCTTGGTAAGATAAGGGAACACATCATCTCATCAGAGTATGCCCTTCTTGGTAAGATAAAATAACATCTCATCTCACCAGAGTATGCCCTTCTTGGTAAGATAAAACACACATCATCTTATCAGAGTATGCCCTTCTTGGTAAGATCAAAGAACACCTCATCTCACCAGAGTATGCCCTTCTTGGTAAGATAAAAGACATCATATTATCAGAGTATTCCCTTCTTGGCAAGATAAAAGAACATATCATCTCACCAGAATATGCCCTTCTTTGTAAGATAAAAGAACAGATCATCACATAAGTGTACCGCCTTCTTGGTAAGATAAAAGAATACATAATCTCATCAAAGTATGCCCTTCATGGTTAGATAAAAGGAAACATCTCATCAGAGTATGCCCTTCTTGGTAAGATATGAGAACACATCATCTCATCAGAGTATGCCCTTCTTGGTAAGATAAAAGAACACCTCATCTCAGAGTATGCCCTTCTTGGTAAGATAAAAGAACACCTCATCTCATCAGAGTATGCCCTTCTTGGTAAGATAAAAGAACACATCATCTCATCAGAGTATGCCCTTCTTGGTAAGATAAAAGAACACCTCATCTCATCAGAGTATGCACTTCTTGGTAAGATAAAAAAAACATCTCATCAGAGTATGCCCTTCTTGGTAAGATAAAAGAAAACATCATCTCATCAGAGTATGCCCTTCTTGGTAAGATAAAAGAACACATCATCTCATCAGAGTATGTACTTTACAGTGAGATAAAAGAAAATATCATCTCATCAGAGTATACCCTTCTTGGTAAGATAAAAGAACACCTCATCTCACCAGAGTATGCACTTCTTGGTAAGATAAAAACAATCTTTAACAACAGAAATGCAAGAGCATTTTAAAATCCCAATCTGTGAACATGTACCAAAACTGAATTATATATAATAGTCGGGGAACCAAGGTAGAAAAATTGCTAACCCTTTCTCTCTTTCCTTCTATCTTTACTGGTTCGCTCATACATGAGATTACACCAGGGAGTGCGAATTTGGAAATTTTGATAAAATAAAAAACAGAAAAACACACACACAAAAAAAACAACAACAAACTTTTGGCTGAATTTTTGTTTAAATAAGGAGTGCCCTAAACTCCTCTGTGGACTGGGCATTTGCCACAGAAGGAGGCAGACTATTCCAATACGAAATAGTTCGGGGGAAAAAAGAATTCTTCAGGGCATCACTGTATGTCTGGTGTCTGCGGTATTGAGCACTATGTGATGACCTGGTAGTTTTCAAACTATGAGCAGGGGTCATATACTTGTCTTTTTCAATAGACGCTGCTCCACAATGAATCTTGTGAAAGAGAAGCAAGGAGGACTGGTCCCTACGGGCCTCAAGAGATGGCCATTCAAGCTCATCAAGCATTTCGCCGACGCTACTGGTGTTTTGCCATCTCCTGCAGGTCCAACGGGCTGCTGTCTTCTGAACTTTCTCAATCTGATTAATCTGAAGTTTCGAGTGAGGGCTCCAAATGGGTGCTGCATACTCTAGTTTAGGCCGAACTAAAGTTTTGTATGCATCTTCCTTTGTACTCCTAGGTGCAAAAGCCAAATTCCTGCGAAGGAAACCAAGTGTCTTAGTTGCTTTGGAAGAAATTTCAGAGACATGCTGACCCCAATCCATGTTATCTGTAATGGTGATACCAAGGTATTTTGCTGACTGAATATTTTCCAACGTTTGATTGTGTAGTGAGTAGTCGAAAAGAATTTGTTTGTGATGCTGATGCCGAGTCACTCTCATTGAGTGACATTTGGCTACGTTTAATTTCATTTGCCAATCGGCTTCCCACTGTCCTAATCTGGTGAGGTCTTCTTGCAAGGTCAAACAATCCTGAAGTGAGTGTATATTCCTATACAGGACACAATCGTCTCCGGCAGGTCATTTATGAAGAGGAGGAACAGGACCGGACCTAAGACCGATCCCTGGGGCACGCCGGATAGCACTGGGACTGGATCTGAGGCTTGGCCATCTAAAACAACTTGTTGAGTGCGCCCAGAGAGCCATGAGTTGATCCACTTGTGGGTGGATCCTCTAATCCCATAATATTCCAATTTATGTAATAGCCTCCTGTGTGGAACCTTGTCAAAGGCCTTAGCAAAATCCATTATGATTAGATCTGTCTGTTTGTGCCCACGATTCACAGCCCCATCCAGGTTACTGATGATATCGTGCACAAACTTGACCAACTGGGTTTCGCAAGACCTCTGACTTCGGAAACCATGCTGACAGTCAGCAGATATGCTATCTAAGGCTAAGTGTTTGTTGATGTTGCTGACTAAAATATGCTCTAGGGTTTTGCAGCAGATGCATGTGAGCGACACCGGTCTGTAGTTAGCAGCTTCATATTTTTCACCCTTTTTAAAGACCGGAGAAACATTTGCTTGTCGCCACTCATCTGGTACCTCGCCCCGAGCTAAAGACTCATTGTAGATGAGTGCCAGTATTGGAGAGATCTCATTGCTACACTCTTTAAGCACTCTGGCATTCAGTCCATCCGGGCCAGAGGCTTTATGAACATTTAGTCCGTCCAACAGTTTGGTGACCCCTTTCGGGTCAACTGTTATGTCCCCCATGGAGGAGAACCGACTAGCCCCTTTCGAGGGGTGGTCAGAGTCGTCTTCACGTGTGAAGGCTGAATGGAATTGCCTATTACAAATGTTGGCTTTTTCCTTAGAATCTGTCTTAAGAATTCCGTTTTCTCTGAGTGATGTGATCCCATACGCGTCTTTTTTAAGTGATTTGACAAATGACCAAAACTTTTTAATCTTTTCAGGCTTGGGAGTGTCGGGATCTGAGCTATCGTTCTCGAACGTAAATATATTGGAAATGTATTTCCAATAGGCATCTCTCAGTACCTTCTGAACATGTGCTCTGAACCGCTTATAATGAATCTTGACATCAGGGTCCTTGGATTTACGAGCACGAAGGTAAAGCTTATTTCTTTTCTTTACAAGCCGTTTGATCGTTAAATCGATCCATGGCACAGAGTATTTTGTTTTGGTCATTTTTGATGGGATAAACCTTTCAACAGCCTCTACAAAACCTGTTTTGAATTTGACCCACATGTCATTAACTGACATGTGACTGTGGTCTTCAGAAAGGTACGCGTCCTTAAATTGGGTCATGTGGTCTTTAAGTCCGACCATATCTGCACGTTTATAGAGATAGATCTTTCTTGATGCCTGTTTTAACCTTTTAGCCTTAATGTCATATTCTACGTACACAATGTCGTGATCAGCTTTGCCGATCAGGGGCATCCCCTTGACTCTATTCACAGGGGATGGGGCGTAAGTAAAAAGCAGGTCAAGAGTTTTATCATTGCGCGTTGGTATATTTACAACTTGAGTTAGACAGTGCTCTCCTATAATATCCAAAAGTTGCTGCTGAGACTGTCTTTTTTGTACCCCATGAGGTACTTGCATGTGACTCCACTCTATGTCGCCGCAATTGAAATCTCCTCCAACCAGAACATGAGCATTTCGATTCCACATAATTCGAGATAAGGATGAGTTAAATTCCTCAAGATACTCATTGTCAATCTTGTCAGGGGGCGATAAAAAGAACCAAGGTACAGTGTCCTACATCCAATAATGTTCAACTTACACCAAACTATTTCACAGTTGGTGTCCAGTTCCGGAGTTTCAGTACAGAGCAAGTCACGCTTAAAAGCAATAAAGACACCACTATGGGCATCACTTGCTCTGTCTTTCCGAACTGCATCAAAGGAGTTGGGGAAAATTTCCGAGTTTTTGATTTCAGGGGTTAACCAGGACTCATTCCCCAAGATGATGTCTGGTTTTGCCGAGTCGATAATCGTATGAAGTTCAGCCTTCTTATTCTTTATTGACTGACAATTCATAATCAAAATTCTGAGGGGATGGTTTACGGCAGCCTTGGCTGCCTTCCCTTTAGCTAGGCTCCTGTACTACAGGAGAGGAGGCTGCAGTGGGGGGGGGGCGATAATATCTGGTATCGGACTCTCAGGATCGGACAGGGAAGAAAGGGAATCAAATCGGTTATGGGTTTCCAGAGAAGCTGTGGTATCAAAAAGTGATGTGGAAAAGTTTGGCATTCCACATTTCAAGCATTCCCATACAATGTTCTTACCCGAAGATTTATTAAGAATACTATACATAGTTGATGACATACCCTGACAGTCTATATGATACCAGATATTGCAAGTATCGCAATTAATCCAACGGTCCTCCCATCCAACATCAGCATCACACACCCCACATGGGAAGTGTGATGTGCTATTAAGGGAGTTGGGACCTGGATTTGATTCCATGTCCCAAGAATTGCCACACAGGATAACGAATATATATAAATAGGTCAGACGATTGGAACCATGAAAATCCTTAAACCGAGTTGATCTATTTAGGATGGAGATGGTACAAAGGTGAGGGATGTTTGAACAAAGATTCGTTTGATTTGCCGTGATCAAGGTTGAGGTCGAATACACAGGAAAGAAGTCGACAGAAATATCAATAGGGTGTAGACCACTATGTTGCCAAAAGTTCACTATGCGTGCTGCTAGAAGCAAACATCCTATCATCAACATCATGTCAAACCTAAAATGACTCATTCCCTGGCTATTTGAAGTTGTGTTTCAATATTTTGGTGTATAGAGGGGTCTTTGACTACAGTGTAACACAAACTGAGTTCTCAAATGCAACTGACAGCTCACCTATGAGCATAAACCTTAATTGTAAAGTAGTTTTTTTTTTCCTTACCGCGGTTGTTCAGTCGGCCATGTTTGTTTTGATGATAAATAGACCGGTAGTGGGAGGTCAAAAAATGGCGCGAATTTGATACACGTTGAAAATACCGAAATCAAGAATTAAATTTTGAGAATGACAACCTACAATGCAAGAACAATATAATACAATGTAGAAAATAGTAAAAACTCAGCCAAAAAGTTGTTTTAAAATCCAAAAATGTCCTAAAAATGTCCCCGGAAAAACAGGACCGCCATTCACTGGCGCATGCGCACTCCGGCCCTTGCACCCAAAAGGTATACCGCTGGATTTCGTATGTTTGCAAAGGTAATTCTATGGTGCATCTGAAACCACTGTATAGCAGACTCGATCGACTTGCATTATGCCATAGCAGTCAACTTTCTACGGAAGCCCAGCAAGAACATGTCAAAATATTATTTTTCAAAATGTCATATATGTTTATCAAAAAAGTTTGGGATTGAAAAATATTGAGTTTATATAATAAAACAACATTGGCGTAGACCTCAGAAGCAGTGGTGGTAAATTAGGAATACTGCTTATTGA
This sequence comes from Loripinus fragilis, assembly GCA_964019695.1. Lineage (NCBI taxonomy): Eukaryota > Metazoa > Mollusca > Bivalvia > Lucinida > Lucinidae > Loripinus > Loripinus fragilis. Next base: position 40,861,838 of record OZ026531.1, on the reverse strand, counting down.
TTTTTAAAGCATGTAGATTAGGGCACCCCGATTTTGAAATTAAATTTATTGATTTCTTTGCTTCACATCTCATTAAAACTGCATTTGTTGCCCAAAGATGTATTTTATAAGTACATGTATTAATATATTGTTTGGAAGCATATTTCGTAAAAAATGGCATGCTTACTTATTAATTTTTATCATCCCGCTGAAGTGGTCTGAATTGCATATTTTTTACAAAAATAAATAAATTTTAAATTGAATGTGTTTAAACACTGCATACTGTTAGAAGACGTTTGGGACATAATTCAAGACAATTTATTTTATTTTCTATGGCAAACTAGAAATGGTAGCTGAAAAGTAAAAATATGAAACCACGATAATTTTATACTTAGTAATTTAGTCCATGCTAGATGGTACGTAGTTAAATACTATGGACAACTTAAAAGCAGTTGAACCACACATAAACGAAAATAATCAAGGTTTAAAGGATGCTTATCTTCCATATTTACAACAGCTTTGAAACAGAGGGTCATTGTAGGGACCAAGGGGATTTTTACCTACTGAAAACAATGATTTCATTTAACAGTGGTAAAATAAAGATGAAAAAACTGTATAACTATTATCATATCACTATGAAAAACCTGTTTGTCCCCGTCTGAGATGCAGAACTGTAACTGCATAGTTCTTGTGAAGAGAAAAAAAGGTCACTGGGAAGATTATTTTGGTGCACAAATGACTGCCCATACTTTAAATGCATTTGATAGTGTGTTATTGTATTATCGGACAGTCAGCGGCTTCTCTTACCTGTCCTCCAGATAAGAGTGTGTAATGGAAAATTATTTTTGTTATTTCTCAACCAAAACATATGCTGTGGGTACTTAAATGGACCTATTAAATGAGACGGTTCTTTTGTTGACCAAATACACCCTCTTTAACTTATTGATAAGTGAAACATCACAATTTCTATGCTATGAAAGATTGCTTAACTTGACCTATGTGGCTTACAAAAAATGCATTTTTCCACGAAATGCAATTCTTATTGCATTCTTATACAGTGTTTTCATATTAAGCACTATTAAGACTATCAGTATACAGAATTCCAGCTGTATATCTTTCGGGTGCAAAATATTTGTGTTTTTGCACGATACGCGACTTTGGTTCCGCGACTATAAAAAAGGGGTTATCCAGTACTCTAGGGCTTGCAAAAATGACAGTTTGTTGATTTATATGAATGCTGAAGTTGCAGACTGAATCAAATCTAAATTTATCAAAATTTAGTCCAGAATTTTTTCATGTCCTTTCTGTATCTTGCTATTTTGTTGTGAAAATTAAATACAGAGTCTATGAAATATACCAGTTTGGAAAGCTTTTGGGCGTGACTGCTACTGAAAAAGTAAAGATTTATATACAGGTCAGTACCAAGAGGTCACAACGGTATTATACCTGGCTTTACTTTCTCAGACTATTAAATGTGTAATACTTTTCACCTGGTGGGAGAAGAAAACCGGAGGTTAGTGAAAGTTGCAAATACATTCATGGGACAACACATAGAGAACATAGGGCTTTGGGATCAGAGAAAAAACATAGTGCCCTGCACATCACTAAAACTAGCCTGAATCTTCTACATTTCTGTGTAGTACAAGTCTTTACCAAAATGTGATAAATAAATGTAGAGATGAGATTGTGTGCAAGCACAGGCTTTTGTTGTTCCCATATACACGGGTGGTAAACCTAGGAACTACCACGAAAATGTGTTAACGTTATTTTGTTCCCAAGCCACATCCGGGATACGTCGTGGTAGTTTCCAGGCCGTAAATTTGATAAACAAAGGTTCATTTTCGCTTTATTTTTACTATTTAGAACGACTTGTGGTAAAATCGGGCAATGTGGTTCCGTGTAAATATGTCTCAGTGTCCCATCTAGCCCAAAATTTTGTATGAAAAATTACTTTATTTCTTTAGATGTGTGTTTCCCCACTGGCCATTGGACCAACTTTCCCCAAAGTACAGTACTAGTTCGAAGGATTTTAGCCCATATCTGTCAAATCAAATGGAATTTGATATCATTTGACGATGAAAATGATAAAATACCCTCAATAAACGTTCCTACACAGAAAAAAATATCTGAACATTAACTCGTAAACGATTCATGCCCCGTTCGTCCTGTGTGGTAGTTTCCAGCACATTGTGGTAGTTAAAATGCTATCGTGGTAGTTGCCAAGACCATGATTAGTTCCCATCAACAGATTTCGGCTCTTTTAAGAATCGCCAATACTAGTGCACCAATCATACCCCATCCAGAAAGGGGGGGGGGGGGTACCATGGGGATTGGACAGCCCAAAATCACAACCCAAATGAATCAGATAGAACACCTAAACACGCGGTTGGGACATTTGATACTTTTTCTGGAAGTTCTAAATGAGATTTTATAACAAATATGATGGCCCCAGAAAAATTTTGGACACCAAATATTTGCTTATGGGTAGGGAGTCCGACTAAGTTTTCAACAGTGTCTTATTCCCCATGGGTATCCCCCTGCCTCCCTCTGGGGGGAAACATTAATAGGTGCATTGGGATCAGTCGTGACTCAATTTTATAATTGATATGCGTTTCACTGAAAGAAATAATACCCATACAATTAATGGCTTGTACAGTTGTAGCAAGCAGCCCCTTTCCAAAAGTGGTCTGTCAAATTGTTTGCTCGTTTAAATACATGTTTTCAACCGTTTTCATAATTTCATATTTTCCTGTTTTGGCATCGTCTGATTGTAATGTTTGCTTGTTATCACTTATATATTCCACAGTAAAGTAGAAAAGAATTTACCTATCATATTTGTTTCCATGTTAAGACATTTGTACCCCGATTGCGGGAGGTAAAATGGCTATTTAGGGTGTTTGCAGACACCTGTGCAAAAAGTTAATGAAGTGAGAATACTTGCTGTCAAAAGGACAAAATTATTCAAACTTTAACCTAAACCGTTCAGTATTTTTGATATGTTATGATTTTCAAACAATTATGACCCCAAATGGAATGTAATTTGACATATTATTCCTCGATGTGGGTCATTTGACATTGTACTATATACCGTTAAAGACACATGAAAACTAGGGGATTTGCAACTGAATTACTAGTCCTAAACATAGACATACAAAAAGAATATAGACATTGGGCCATAATCTCAACTTCATAATAATCTTTCTTTCTTTCTTTCTCTTAATACTGGCACGATCAAATTTTGATCATTACGCCAGGGAGTGCAATTTTGGAATTTTGAAGAAAAAAACAAAAACAAAACAAAAAAATAAAAACAAAACAAAAAAACAAAAAAATCTTTCGGCTGTGTTTTTAACTAAATGAGGAGTGCCCTAAACTCCTCAGCAGTCTGGGAATTGACCGCCGAAGGAGAAAGACTATTCCACTGTGGTATAGTCCGGGGGAAAAAAGAGTTCTTCAGGGCATCACTGTATGTCTGGTATCTACAATATTGGGCACTGTGTGATGACCTGGTAGATTTCAAACTGCGAGCAGGGGTCAGGTACTTGTCTTTTTCTATAGACACAGCACCAGAATGTATCTTATGAAAGAGAAGCAGGGAGGACTGATCCCTACGGGCCTCAAGAAATGGCCACTCAAGCTCATCAAGCATCTCGCCGACACTACTTGTGTTACGCCATCTCCTGCAGGTCCAACGGGCTGCTGTCCTCTGAACTTTCTCTACCTGATTAATCTGCAGTTTTGAGTAAGGGCTCCAAATGGGTGCTGCATACTCTAGTTTAGGCCGAACCAAAGTTTTGTATGCAACTTCCTTAGTACTCCGAGGTGCAAAAGCCAAATTCCTGCGAAGGAAACCAAGTGTCTTAGTTGCTTTGGAAGAAATTTCTGAAATGTGTTGACCCCAATCCATATTATCAGAGATGGTTATGCCAAGGTATTTTGCTGACTGAACGTTTTCCAAAGTTTGGTTGTGAAGGGAGTAATCAAAGAGAATCTGTTTGTGATACTGATGCCGAGTCACTCTCATAGAGTGACATTTGGCTACATTGAACTTCATTTGCCAATCGGCTTCCCATTGTCCTAAGCTAGTGAGGTCTTCCTGCAGTATAAAACAGTCTTGAATTGAATGAATGTTTCTATACAGGACACAGTCGTCTGCGAACAGGCGAACAGAAGACCTGATGTTATCCGGCAGGTCATTTATAAAAGTAAGGAACAAGATCGGCCCTAAAACTGATCCTTGGGGTACACCGGATAACACTGGGACTGGATCTGAGTCTTGACCATCTAATACTACTTTTTTAGTGCGCCCAGAGAGCCATGAGTTGATCCACTTGTGGGTGGACCCTCTTATCCCATAATAGTCCAATTTGTGTAATAGCCTCCTGTGTGGTACCTTATCAAAGGCCTTTGCGAAATCCATTATGATCAAATCTGTCTGCTTGTGTCCACGATTCACAGCGCCATCCAGGTTGCTGATGATATCGTGCACAAACTGGACCAACTGGGTCTCGCAGGACCTCTGACTTTGGAAACCATGCTGACAGTCAGCAAGTATGTTTGTTGATGTTACTGACTAATATATGCTCTAGGGTTTTGCAGCAGATGCATGTGAGCGACACCGGTCTGTAATTAGCAGCGTCATATTTTTCACCTTTTTTAAAGACCGGGGAAACATTAGCTTGTCGCCACTCATCTGGTACATCGCCCCGAGCTAAGGACTCATTAAAGATAAGTGCCAGTATTGGAGAGATCTCATTGCTACACTCTTTAAGCGCTCTGGCATTCAGTCCATCCGGGCCAGGTGCTTTATGTACATTTAGTCCGTCCAACAGTTTGGCGACCCCTTTCGGGTCAACTGTTATGTCCCCCATGGGGGAGAACGGACTAGCCCCTTTAGAGGGCGGGTCAGAGTCGCCTTCACGTGTGAAGGCTGATTGAAACTGCCGGTTACATATATTGGCTTTTTCCTTTGTATCTGTCTTAAGAATTCGGTTTTCTCTGAGTGATGCGATCCCACACGCGTCTTTTTTAAGAGATTTGACAAATGACCAAAACTTTTATCGGGATCTGAGCTGTCGTTCTCAAACGTAAATATATTGGAAACGTATTTCCAATAGGCATCTCTCAATACCTTCTGTACATGTGCTCTGAACCGCTTATAATGAATCTTGACATCAGGGTCCTTGGATTTACGAGCACGAAGGTAAAGCTTATTTCTTTTCTTTACAAGCCGTTTGATCGTTAAATTGATCCATGGCACAGAGTATTTTGTTTTGGTCATTTTTGATGGGATAAACCTTTCAACAGCCTCTGCAAAACCTGTTTTGAATTTGACCCACATGTCATTAACTGACATGTGACTGTGGTCTTCAGAAAGGTACGCGTCCTTAAATTGGGTCATGTGGTCTTTAAGTCCGACCATATCTGCACGTTTATAAAGATAGATCTTTCTTGATGCCTGTTTTAACCTTTTAGCCTTAATGTCATATTCTACGTACACAATGTCGTGATCAGCTTTGCCGATCGGGGGCATCCCCTTGACTCTATTCACAGCAGATGGGAAATTCGTAAATAGCAGGTCAAGAGTTTTATCATTGCGCGTTGGTATATCTACGACTCGAGTAAGACAGTGCTCCCCTATAATGTCCAAAAGTTGTTGCTGAGACTGTCTTTTTTGCACCCCTTGAGGTACTTTCATGTGACTCCACTCTATATCACCGCAATTGAAATCTCCTCCAATCAGAACATGTGCATTTCTGTTAGACATAATCCGAGATAAGGATGAATTAAACTCCTCAAGGTAATCATTATCAATCTTGTCTGGGGGCCGATAAAAAGAACCAAGGTACAAAGTCCTGCATCCAATAATGTTCATCTTACACCAAACTATTTCACAGTTGGTGTCCAGTTCCGGAGTTTCAGTACAGAGCAAGTCACGCTTGAAAGCAATAAAGACACCACCATGGGCATCACTTGCTCTGTCTTTCCGAACTGCATCAAAAGACTCTAGGAAAATTTCTGAGTTTTTGATATCAGGGGTTAACCAAGACTCATTCCCCAAGATGATGTCTGGTTTTGCAGAGTCGATAATTGTATGAAGTTCAGCCTTCTTGTTCTTTATTGACTGACAATTCATAACCAAAATTCTGAGTGGATGGTTTAAGGCAGCCTTGGTTGCCTTCCCTTTAGCTTCCATAGGCCCCTGTACTATAGGGGATGAAGCTGCAGTGAGGGGGGGCAATTATATCTGGTATCGGACTTTCAGGGTCGGACAGTGAAGATAAAGAATCAAATCTATTATGGGTTTCCAGAGAAGCTGTAGTATCAAATAAAGATGTGGAAAAGTTTGGCATTCCACATTTCATGCATTCCCATACGATATTTTTACCCGATGATTTATTCAAGATACTATACATAGTTGAGGACATGCCCTGACAGTCAATGTGATACCAGATATTGCAAGTATCGCAACAAATCCCACGGTCCTCCCATCCAACATCGGCATCACATACCCCACATGGGAAATGTGAAGAGCCATTACAGGAGTCTGGACCTGGATTTGATTCAATGTCCCAGGAATTGCCACACAGGATAACAAATAAGTATAAGTAGGTCAGACGATTGGAGCCATGAAAATCCTTAAACCGAGTTGCTTTGTTTAGGATAGATACTGTACACAAGTGAGGGATGTTAGAACAAAGATTCATCTGATTTGCCGTGATCAAAGTTGATGTCGAATACACAGGAAAGAAGTCAACATGAATGTCAATTGGGTGTACACCACTGCTTTGCCAAAAACTTACTAGACGTGCTGCAAATAGCAAACATCCTACCATCATCATTATGTCAAACTTAAAATGACTCATATTACAGCTATAATGGAGTTCTGATTCCAAATTTTGATGTGTAGAGGGGTCTTGGGTCAAGCGTAACAATAATTTGAGATCTCAAATGCAACTGACAACTTACCTATGAGTTAGAACCTAAATGCGAGTATTTTTTAGTGTTGTTTTTCTTACCGGATGTTCAGTCAGCCATTTTTGATGTTGATAAATAGACCGGAAGTGGGAGGTCAAAAATTGGCGCGAATTTAGTCCACGTGAAAAATAACTAAATTAAACAAATTGTTTGAAAATTGACAACCTACAAAGCAAGAGTAATATATAAAATTATAGAAAATAGTAAAAACTCAGCCAAAAAGTGTTTTATAAGTCCAAAATATCCTAAAATTGTCCCAGGAAAAACAGGACCGCCATTCACTGGCGCATGCGCACTCCCTCCTCAAGTTTAGTATCTGTATATGTTTTACAATCAACTTCGTTTCTGACTTTAAGTCATTTAATTTTTTGATACTTTGTCACATAAATGAATAATTATATAATTGGGGACCAAATCTTTTGAAACAGTACAACTCCAGAACTATAACATTAAAAAGAATCTAAACTGAGAAATTTTGATAAAGGTGTCTGTTTTGTGCAGGTTTTCTCATGTTCAACGTGTAACCAGTACATTTCTGCACAGACACAGTTTTATGAAATTACCCAAAATTAGCCATTTTACCACAAAGTAAGAAAGACGGCAAAGATCAGGAATAGATACAATCAAGCACCACACCTGAGCCAAGAGGTCAGCCCTTTCCCAGCAGGTGACCACAAGGCATCAACAAACATGAAAGCATAGCTAAACAAGACATAAAATAACATAAAAGATCCACAAAAGAAGCACCGCCTTGGAACTGTCGGTAAAAATAGTTTACTGGAGGGCTCAAATGGTTGCCATAGCTCAACTAAGTTATGACTGGCAGCGGTGATGCAATACACTGTTTCATTGAAGATATTAATAGGTTCATTTTCATTCGAAGAAGAGCTTATCTTTTGCTAAGGCATATGCCAAGGAGATCTAACCGCTATGTCCAAAGGGTAAATTACTTTTTCTGTTTTAAATGGGCATCTACACAGGGGCATAATTTGAACAATTTTGGTAGAGGTCCACTAGGGGATGGTACATACCAAATATCAAGGCTCTAAGCCTTGTGGTTTCAGATGAGAAGATGTGTCTATGTTTTCCCTATATAAGCCTATGTAAAACATGTGACCCTAGGGCGGGGCAATTTTTGGTCCCAGGAGCATAATTTGAACAAACTTGGTAAAGGTCCACTAGATGATGCTTCATACCTTGTGGTTTCAAACAAGAAGAATTTTTCATGCTTTCCCTTTTAGAAGTCATGTAAAACATGTGACCCCCTGGCGGATCCATATTTTGCCCCAGAAGCATAATTTTAACAATTTTGGTTTGAAGTCCACTAGGTGATGCTACATGCCATATATCAAGTCTTTAGGCCTTGTGGTTTCAGACAAGAAGATTTTTAAAGTTTTCATCTCGAACATCTATTTTTAGCCTCTATGACCTAGATATGCAACGGGCCTAAACCATTTAAACATGTACAGTTATTAAAGAGGATCATTTCTGCCAAGTTTGGTCAAAATTCAAGTTAAGGAGGAGATGTCATTTGAGTCAATTGTTAACTGACGACGACTATGGACGACGGAGGAAGACCGATCACAAAAGCTCACCTTGTCACTACGTGACAGGTGAGCTAAAATTAAATAAGCCCCTGATTAGTGAATATCTGCTGATGGGAACTACTAAAATCCTACAAAGTCTTGGCAACTACCCCGATAGCATTTTATCTACCACGATGCGCTGGAAACTACCACACAGGACGATCGGGACATGAATCCTTTCCGAGTAAATGCTCAGATATGTTTTTTGGTTTAGGAACGTTTATTGAGGTCTTTTTATCATTTTCATCGTCAAATGATATCAAATTCCATTTAATTTGACAGATATGGGCTAAAATCCTTCGAACTGGCACTGTACTTTGGAGAAAGTTGGTCCGATGGTCAGTGGGGAAACACACATCTAAAGAAATAAAGTAACTTTTCATGCAAAATTTTGGGCTAGATGGGACACTGTGACATATTTACACGGAACCACATTGCCCGATTTTACCACAAGTCGTTCTAAATAGTAAAAATAAAACAAAATGAACCTTGGTTTATCCAATTTTCGGCCTGGAAACTACCACGACGTATCCCGGATGTGGCTTGGGAACAAAATTACGTTAACACAATTTCGTGGTAGTTCCTAGGTTTACCACCCGTGATATAGTAAAAAGTGATTTTTTAATGCATGAAATTACCAAAACTGGTGATTTCAAAGTACTTATTAATAATAATAATTGAGCTACCTCACAATGGTATAGCAAGCCCCTAGGTTATATTACATCTTTCATGCTCACTAAACTGTGCATGAAATTTCAACTGCTCAAAAAAAAAAAAAGTGCTGAAAAATAAGGACTTCTTGCTTTCAAACTCTCCACATATTGTATGATACTGCTAATAAATGCTAAAATACCAACAATTAACATAACTTTCATGCTCAGTTGAGTTGAGCATGAAAGGTATGAAAAGCATGCATCCCAAACGCAGTCTCAAAGGAGTCAATGCTGCCCCTTAACATTTGAATGGATCAACATAGAAAGTAGACACCAGTCTGGTGATAATGATACCCTTCACTCCTTTTCTGTTGTCCTCCTAATAGGCATCTTGATGTATTGGTCAGCAACCCAGATTAATAAGCAGATGTTTTTTCCTTATTATTATTTTGTGGGTACAGCCTTTTTCCTGGTGGAATCATTTTTGAAAGTTTCTCTGACACTGCAGTATACATTTTAAGGAGTCACCATTTCAAATTTGAAAATTATAAAGCATTCTCATCCAGGAGCTCATGAAATTTTATTACCAATACTATGGAATTGAGAAGACAGTAAAGATTTAAGACACAGTGAAGTCTCGTCATAACCTATGCTTTTCATAGACATAAAGAACACAAGTTGGAAATGTTTCAGAATAAAAACTAGAATTGTCAGAGAATCTGACTATAGCTGCGTAACAGCACTTTTCATGCTGTAAAAGCCAAGTATGCCTAAAAATCCCAATCAACTTCAGTCAAGGGCCACAATTCTGCTGCAAATTTGTGAAAATTTACAGGTAGCAATCCTAACCTAGATCTTGTCAATATCAATGCATATACAGAGTTTGGTTAAATTTTGTCCATTCTTTCTAATGATATTGAGTGGAATTGAAAATCTGACATCAATCAAGGGCCATAATTCTGATACAATTTTAAGAAAAATGACAGGGAACAATCCAGATTTAGATCTTGTCTATATTAATGCATATACAAAATTTGATCACATTCTTTTGTTGTCAAGATATTGAGCGGAAACAAAATTCTGACATCAATCAAGGGCCACAACTCTGTTAAATATTTGCTAAAAATGACAGGTAACAATCCCAACCTAGATCCTGCTAAGTTCATAACACATGCAAAATTTGGTCAAATTCTATCCATTTGTTCTAAAGATATTGAGTGGAAACGAAAATCTGACATCTATCAAGGGCCATGACTCTGTGACAAATATGCTAAAATGACAGGTAACAATCCCAACCTAGATTCGATCAATATCAATGCACTAACAAAATTTTATCAGATTCTATCTGTTTGTTCTCAAGATATTGAGCGGAAACAAAAATCATACATGAGTCAAGGGCCATAACTCTACTATGAATTTGCAAAAAAAATCCCAACTTTGATTTTGTCAATGTCAATGCATATACAAAATTTGGTTAAATTCTGTCCATTCTTCCTCAAGATATTGAGCAGAAACAAAAATCTGACATCAATCAAGAGCCATAAATCCATTACAAGTTTTCGAAAAATGACACATAAAATTTGGTGAAATTCTATCCTAGAGTCATGGGTATTGACACCCTTAAGCACTAATTTTTAAAAAATGACAGGTACCAATTGTCAATATCATTGCACATACAAAATTTGGTGAAATTCTATCAATTTGTTCTAAAGATATTGAGCCAAAATGAAAATGTGACATCAATCAAGGGCCATAACTCTGTCACAAATTTGCGAAAAATGACAGGTAACAATCAATATCAATTGCACATACAAAATTTGGTGAAATTCTGTCAATTAGTTCTCAAGATATTGAGCAGAAATGAAAATATGACATCAATCAAGGGCCAGAACTCGATTACAAATCTTCAAAAAATGACAGGTAACAATCCCAACCTAGGAAAAACAAAATTTGGTCAAATTCTATCAATTAGTTCTCAAAATATTTAGCAGAAATGAAACACTGATATCAATGAAGGGCCATAACTCTGTTACAAGTTTTCAAAATAATGACAGGTACAATCCAAACCTAGATCTTGTCAATATCAATGCACAAACAGAATTTGGTCAAATTCTATCAGTTAGTTCTCAAGATATTAAGCAGAAACGAAAATCTGCAGCAATCAAGTTCTGTCCATTCTTTCTTAAGATATTGAGCGGAAACAAAATCTGACATCAATCAAGAGCCATAACTCAGTTACAAATTTTCTAAAAATGACAGGTAACCATCTCAACCTATCAATATCAATGCATATACAAAGTATGGTAAAATTCTACCAATTTGTTCTCAAGATATTGTCAGAGCGTAAACTAAATTATGATGGACGGAATGACAGACTGAATGACGGACAACTCAAATCCAGTATAGCCCCACTTTTTCAAAGCGGGGCTATAATAACTATGTCAGTTACCTGTATAACTGCTCTGTTAAGGGCCTGTGACAGTTCAAACTGACCCCACAGATCCTAATAACTATATCAGTTACCTGTATGACTGCTCTGTTAAGGGCCTGTGACAGTTCAAACTGACCCCACAGATCCTAATAACTATATCAGTTACCTGTATGACTGCTCTGTTAAGGGCCTGTGACAGTTCAAACTGACCCCACAGATCCTAATAACTATATCAGTTACCTGTATGACTGCTCTGTTAAGGGCCTGTGACAGTTCAAACTGACCCCACAGATCCTAATAACTATATCAGTTACCTGTATAACTGCTCTGTTAAGGGCCTGTGACAGTTCGAACTGACCTCACAGATCCTAATAACTATATCAGTTACCTGTATAACTGCTCTGTTAAGGACCTGTGAGAGTTCAAACTGACCCCACAGATCCTAATAACTATGTCAGTTACCTGTATGACTGCTCTGTTAAGGGCCTGTGACAGTTCAAACTGACCCCACAGATCCTAATAACTATATCAGTTACCTGTATGACTGCTCTGTTAAGGACCTGTGAGAGTTCAAACTGACCCCACATAGATCTCAACAAGTTTGGTGACAACACCACAATAAATATATCCGTTACCTGTATAACTGCTCTGTTAAGGGCCTGTGACAGTTCAAACTGACCCCACAGATCCTAATAACTATGTCAGTTACCTGTATGACTGCTCTGTTAAGGGCCTGTGACAGTTCAAACTGACCCCACAGATCCTAATAACTATATCAGTTACCTGTATGACTGCTCTGTTAAGGACCTGTGAGAGTTCAAACTGACCCCACATAGATCTCAACAAGTTTGGTGACAACACCACAATAAATATATCCGTTACCTGTATAACTGCTCTGTTAAGGGCCTGTGACAGTTCAAACTGACCCCACAGATCCTAATAACTATGTCAGTTACCTGTATGACTGCTCTGTTAAGGGCCTGTGACAGTTCAAACTGACCCCACAGATCCTAATAACTATGTCAGTTACCTGTATGACTGCTCTGTTAAGGGCCTGTGACAGTTCAAACTGACCCCACATAGATCTCAAGAAGTTTTGTGACAACACCACAATAACCTTTCTACTTTTGTATATGGCTTCCAAAATGTTCTCTGATATTGCCATCCCTAAAAAGAAAGCAACAAAGCATTAGATTATTCATGCGCAGATCCAGAGGGGGGAGACAGGGAGTCCTGACCCCCCCCCCCCTGAAAAATCACAAGAATATAGGGTTTCTTAGCAATTAAACTGGTTCAGATCCCCTGAAAACAACAAAGCTACCAAGCCAGCATTTAATGCTAGGCCATCTTCGGCACGCCAGGGAAACACCATTTAAATGGCATTTTGCTGGCGGGCCAATGATGGCTCTCCCTCCCATCACCAACTAAAAAATTAAAAACATAAAAAAAAAAAAAAACTTTGTCTAAGTTAGATCCCCTCTGACAATACTTTCTGGATCTTTGCATTTCATTTTTCAAACAAGAAAAAGCATATTTATTCTTGCACATTGGAAAAGAATATATGTGAGATCTGCTAAAGTCTATTAGCTTTGAGTCAAATGAGAAGTGTGTATCAAAACCAACTAAAGGATATTCACCCTGCAGGAGCCCTTAGTTACATACAGTACATATATGTAACAGGTGAAAAAATGCCGACTGGGGATCGAACCGGGGCCGCCTGATCCAAAATTGGACACGCTACCATGTCACTGTAAAACTAGCTTGTACAGCAAGGCCATACTAGTGTTGAAAAACTACACACTACCACATATTCCTCCTCCAGTTTTAGATTTGTCCCTGAATCTCAACGAACCTTTATACTAGACACGGATGTGATCCGAGCCCATCAAATTGGTTGTTTAGGCTGGGCGCCAAATGTAACAGTTGAATAAATGCCTATCACCTATGCCCCTGCTAGGGATCAAACCAAGGTGGCCAGATCCGAAATCAGACACTCTACCAAGTTGCCATAAAAGCCAGCTTGTACAGCAAGGCCGTACAAGTGTTGATAAGCTACGCTCTACCAATGCATATATAGCAAATACTTTGACCTGACTGGCAAAATCCCCACTTTGTGGAGGCACAATTCATTATCAGGCCTCCAGATAACAAAGTGTGTAATTATAACTTTTTTATTTATGAACCAAAATATATGTTGTGGGTACTCAAAAGAACCATCTCAATGAAATGGTTATTTTGAGCACTCAAAACAAATGTTAAAATTGATGAATAAGAAAATATTGTACATTTTATGCTTCAAAATTTTATTGATCTCCAGCAATGAATATGTTGGTCTTGCCATACACTGCCTCCAGTGGCAAGAGGGTTCATACAGGCAAGCTTTTGTACAATTCAAGGTCTTTTTAATCACAGGTTTATCTAACAAAGATTTTCTGCGTAAAATTGTAAATATTTTCTTGCCCATAACTTCAAGCAAATGTTTTGGGTGCTCAAAAGAACCGTCTCATTAAGATGGTTCTTTTAAGCACCCACAACATATGGTTTGGTTCAGAAATAAGAAAAGCATTTTTCTGTTACACACTTTTTACTAGAGACCAGTTAAGGACTTTTTTAAAAAAGCCCTCTGTAATCAAGTGTTTTTCAAGTTTGTGTGAAGTTGTGGCAACCACACTGATGTTGGGCAACAATACCTGGAGTGAAATCTTTAAAGTCAATACACACTTCATAGCTGTTCTCTGTCATTGTTTGGAATAGACTGTTCATCACCCAGTCCTGATCTTCACTGCTATATGACACAAAAACATCATATTTCAAGTCTCCCTCTGGAACTAAAAATAGAAACAGAAACACGCCATTAGCCTAACATGTTATATATGATAAATCCATTGTACACTGTACCAATAAGTTTTCATAACTAGAATTGTTTTTCTACAAAAAAAACAGATGTCTCCCCCTATTAGGAATTTAAAAAAATCACAAAATTGCATTTAGTTATGTTACAAGGGAAATGATTTGAAAAATATACATGCAAGAGTTATGGTTCTTGTGCATGACATGTCGTCTGAATATGCTTTACAAATGTATGAAGTTTTGTATAAATACCTCTAACGGTTATCAAGTTATAGAGTGGACACCAAATAGCACTGCACATGATCAACGGGAAATAACTCCAAAAAATATCTAAAGCAGAGATATGGTTCTTGTGCATGACACATTGTCTCATTGTGTTCTAGAAGCCTATGGAGTTTCAACCAAGTAGCTTTAACAGTGTTCAACTTACAGAGCGGACAAAAAATTGCATTTAGTTATGTTACAAGGGAAATAATTTGAAAAATAAACATGCAAGATTTATGGTTCTTGTGCATGACATGTCATCTGAATGTGCTTTACAAATGTATGAAGTTTGGTTGAAATATCTCTAATGGTTATCAACTTATAGAGTGGACAATATTTTGTGACGGACAGACGCAAGGGGAAAACAATATGTCTCCAGACCCTTCCATGGGGGAGACATAATTATAAACCTTCCTTCTAAACAGTGTAGATCCATTTCATCCATATCAGTTCTTTTTCACCACTGACTTTTGGACTGGGGTTTAAAGATCCAAAAGGCCAGCACATGCAATTTTTGTGCTTATTGTGTCGGCGAGTAGCCAAGGCTCAACCTGAATATCTGCACAGTCTTCCAGAACCTTTATTTCTCGTAATACATAAAGTATGAAAGTAGATGATTGCTTGGTTTGTAGTTTAACATCCTCTTACCACACTTTTCCTGGGCAAACTTAGACTAAGTGGTTAATCTGTACTTTGTGCACATATCTTTCGCTTGTAACTGACAACAACAGCCCTTCATAAATCAGCAGAGGGATGCAAATGATTGTAGAAAATATATCATAATCCTTTCCACAAAAGTATGGCATCGAGCTTGGATCAAACCCACAACCCTTAGATCAGCAATCGGACTCGCTACCAACTGTGCTATGGGGCCTGGAGGTGAGGTGAAGGATCAGACCAAAACTAGCCTCTAGCAATACTAGGTAGCAGAGCACACATGTTTTAATAATGATTTTCTAGTACTACATGTATTATCTTATATGGTGGATGACCCAGTATCTTAATTCAAATTTCCAGTGATGTCACTCAAACTATGGGTGTTGCCCAAAATAATGTGTTTGCATGAATGAGTGTCTGAATGGGGGGTCTGGTATTCACTATTCATTAAAAATTTAGCCCATTATTCATCTCATTAAAATTTTGGGTTATTCATTAAAATAAGACCAATTATTCATTAAAATACCAATCTTTCAAGCAATGCTAAAAAAATATAGTAATGTTTTAAGATTTGAGCGAGCGAAGTGACCGAGGAAAAATTTATGTACATATATTTTTATTGTGTAAATGACATTTTAGAGTGAATAAGTAGGGATAGTAGAACATTTTCAAGAAAAAGTAGGGAAATGTAGGAACACAATGAAAAGTAGGGCCTATCTGAAAGCCTGATTAATAAATTTCTACCCCAATCCGATTAGCATGTTAACACGAAAGTAAATACACTGAGATTTCCCAAGGGGGTCTGGGGGGCCCCCCCCCCCCAGAAGCTGAAGATTGTTAAAAAAAAAAAATCAAAGGAAATGAAGGCTTTTCCTTTAAGGTGAGATTGTTTAAATTAAATTTCTTACTTTTTTGCAGGGCTTCCTAAATCCCCAAAACTATGAGCTTGCTCCCTGAATCCCTGAAAATAATTACCAGTGCTTCCCAGCTCCCTGAAAATAAATAGCCATTCTCCCCAGATCCCCAAAACCCATGGGGGGCCCAATGATATGCCTGCGAAAACCCTTTACATTTTCGTGTTCTTTGGAATTAATACACACTCTGGACCTATATATACTTCTTTCTTTAACAGTTTTGCGATCAGTATTATAGAACGCTAGCATAACAGGAACCACATGATTACTTCCTGTGTCTTTTTCTTGAGTTTTTTGGACTTTTCTGTTTCGATCTCTATTTCAGATGCCATTTTGTACTGATTCTCGCTAAATTATGTCCCTTAGTTGACTGGGTTTTATAAATTGTAGAATTACCTATCATTTGTGGAGTGTAGTTATTTGATAACCAGTCAATTACAAAGGGAGTCAATCTTTTACAAGCATAGACAAAAATGCATTAATGATTTTTTTAGCATTATTCATTATTCATTAAAATCTGATTATTCACTATTCATTAATTTTTCTTCTATTCATTCAAAAAATAGGATTATTCATTATTTTTTGGCCCCCATTATTCACTATTCATTATTCACTACTCATTATAAAATAAGGCCATTATTCACTAATCATTATACCCCATCCAGGCCCTCATGAATGCTGTCATATATGAATAATAGTGTACACTATGGTGCAAACAATTTTTATTTGAAGAAACCCAACAATGTTAACAATATAAAAGATGACCCTACCCCTACCCCTATGGTAGTTTTATGCAGATTTCTGCAAAAATATGAGCGCATTAGGTCCTCTTTATGGCAAACAGCACAGTGGATCATTTAACACTCAAGTACTGATAAGAGCAAGTTAACTTTTATCCCACCATTCACAACAAATGAGGTCTACTTCATCACCTGCTGATATACTTTGGTTGCTTTATAATGCAAACAATATGGACCCAGATTAGACAGCTCCCCAAGGGAGCAGTCTGATCAGGTTCATAGTGTTTGGATTCTTGATAAAAGTAGTCTTGAGTGGATTTGAAGATATGCAACAGATGTAAATAGCAGATGACATTTTCAGGACAAAACAATGTGCAAGATAAGGGTTAAGTAGAAGTAGAATTTCAATTTTGGTGACAGCCCAGTGAGGCCCATTTTAGGTTTGGTGACGGCGCAGCGAGGCCCATTTCAGTTTTGGTGACGGCCCAGCTAGGCCCATTTCAGGTATGTTGATGGCGCAGCGAGGCTCATAGCAATACAATAAGTTTGTTAATTTGTTTTGTTGCTTTACGTCCCAAGTCAACAGCCATGGTCATTGCGGGACGGTCAGTTCATTAAACCACACTTTTTCCTGGGCAAGCTTGAACAAGCAGTTAACCAGTACTTCGTGCACATACTTTCGCTTGTAACTGACAACAACCCTTCTTGAATGATTCAGCGGAAGGGAGGCGAATGACCTTAGAAATTATTTCATGATCAATCTCCAAGAAAGTATGGGACCGGGCCGGGATCGAACTCGCGACCCCTGGATCTGCAGTCAGACTCGCATCTGTTGCCAGACACGTTACCGACTGCGCTATGCGGCCCGGCCCAATAAGGGTTGACCGATACAAATATCCATAAATACCATCATAATTATCAAGGTCCGTGTCTGGCCAATCAAACTGCTGGTACTTGTTTCTGACTTGGTTTCTATGGTAACATAACATCACCATGGCAACAGTTCCTATTAGAAACACTCCTCCTACACTGCCAAGAACAATCATCCACGCATGGTCTTGACCTGAAAGTACATTTGTAGCGACAATTAATGGCGTGATCCCTTACATTCAATTTTTGCTTTTTACCCTAAAAGCGCCAAGAAAAAAAATGCATCTGAAAATGTCGTCTGCTGAAGTCGTCTGCTGCAAATAATTGCCTAACATTACTGACGAATTAAGTATAGAAGCAAACAGCGTGGACGCAGAACAGACTGCTCTATAGGAGCAGTCTGATCTGAGTCCACACTTTTGCCATAGAGGCTTCTTAAACATTTCAGCCGATGAGAAAAGCAGACGACTTCTCTTGCGATTGGCGTATAAAGGATTAATAATATGGTTTTCAACCAGTCTGGTCATAAGCCATGGTGGTCAAGCTATTCTGTCCCTGGTAATTTTGTTTTAAAATTTGCACATTTTATTTGCATGGAAGAGATTTTGTCTACCTTGGGGGAATAGAACTAGTGGCCTATTGGATTTGAAATATCGGGGACATTTCTACATATCAGTTTCAATCTAGAACCCGTAAAATTTATATATGTACATAACTCAACTTTATACAATGTATCACTATTTCTTTTTATTTTTTTAAAAATGCAAATCTGGAAGCGGCCAGAAGGGATTCAACACAATGGATTTTTTTTTAAACTGTGATTTTTTCTATATTTTTTGAAAAAAGTTTCCAAATTTCCCATTGGCACTTCCACCAAATTTGGCTCTGACCCTCAAACTAACCTTGTATAGGTGTTGACGTGTAACTTCCAGTGCAAGAAGTGGAGACTTTATTTGACTATTATATTTCTTTCTCCATTTGTTTGTTTGTTTGAGTTGATGCTCTATGATCAGGCTTGAGGTTATAAAACTTTTTTCATGCTCAACTTAGCTGAGAACGAAATTGATCATGCTCATTAAATGTTAATTTGCCAACAATTGTTGGCATTTTAACATTTATTAGCATGATAAATACAAGATCTGAGAGATAAGTTGAGCATGTAAAAAGTTTTATAACCTTGGGACCAGTAAACAATAGTGTACAGAGAGAGAGACAGACAGAGATGAGAGAGAGAGAGAGAGAGAGAGAGAGAGAGAGAGAGAGAGAGAGAGAGAGAGAGAGAGAGAGAGAGAGAGAGAGAGAGAGGTGGTAATACCTGATCTTGGCTGTGGTGGAGATACAGCTAGGACTCTTGAATCATTCCCTGCAGAATTACTACCAACACATTTATAGTCCCCATAATCAGACTCCTACAATACAGAATGCATAAATAATTAGCTTGTTTCAATTTTCCTTCAATATTCAAACAGGATAGATATATGCAAAAAGTGTAAACAAAGCGGAGCAGTCTGATCTGGGTTTGCACTCTTTTGCCATTCAATCACTATACATACTGACAGACTTCAAAACGCAACACTAACTTTCCTTTATATGTTTCAAAAGACAGTTGTATGTAGAATTCCTTTGCTTCGATGATGTCATCATGAGTTGGCTTCTTCTGCCAACACTTGAGTTTTAATTGTAAAACTATTTACTGGACGACGTTATTTGCTTCGTATGAATTTAGTCACTGAAACATTTCATAAATAGAGGAGATTTTGTGTCATCAAATGAAAGGGCACAAACAGATAAATGTCAAATACACAAATAAGCTGTATTGCAGACCTGCCAATCAATATGAGAGTGATGCCTCGATGACTAACAAAGTCCATGACATCAATTTGATGTTTCGTGTGTATCTTGATTTTAAGAAGTAGGGAATATTTCACAGATAACATTTCCTCACATGAAAAAGTTTTTAATGCATTAAATTCATCTTAATTGGAAAAGTTTTTCATGTGTTACTAACAAATTAACACTCTTTAACTCAATAGATGCCAATTTTCTTCTAAAAGCTTTTTATCTTGTTGTTATTGTTGTGTGCTTACCTAGCATTGCTTCCAACAATTTTAAGTCATATCATAATTTAGTGAGTGATATGTCACTGTTCCTGGCCTAAGCAGTTTGGGTATGCCTAATTTCATCAGTGACTGATAACTGTCCTACTTGAACAAAAGAAATCTATTTGAAAGTAAGTGGCCAGATTGGAATTCAAACTAAAACCCCTCTAGTGCAGTTCATAGAAGTCTGGTAATCAATTTAACTTGTTTGAAATTGAGCTATGTGGACCAGCACTTTCACAATGTACAAAGGCTTTTGAAGTCCAAGAGCTTGTGCAAAAATAAATACTTTTTATGGTCTGCAACTTTCTTATTATCACATATATCATTTATTTTAAGTTGTTGATGCTTGGATAAAACATCTGATTGTTTTCAAGAGTGTAATCTGTTTAGCTTCAAGTTGCTGATGTTCAGATAAAACACCTGATTGTTTTCAAGAGTGTGTTCTGTTTATCTTCAAGTTGCTGATGTTCAGATAAAACACCTGATTGTTTTCAAGAGTGTGTTTTGTTTACCTTCCAAGTTGCTGATGTTCAGATAAAACACCTGATTGTTTCGAGAGTGTGTGTTTTGTTTACCTTCAAGTTGCTGATGTTCAGATGAAACACCTGATTGTTTCAAGAGTGTGTTTTGTTTACCTTCAAGTTGCTAATGTTCAGATAAAACACCTGATTGCTTTCAAGAGTGTGTTTTGTTTACCTTCAAGTTGCTGATGTTGAGATAAAACACCTGATTGTTTTCCAGAGTGTGTTTCGTTTACCTCCAAGTAGCTGATGTAAGATTAAACACCTGTTTGTTTTCAAGAGTGTGTTCTGTTTACCTTCATGTAGCTGATGTTAAGATAAACACCTGATTGTTTTCAAGAGTGTGTTTTGTTTACCTTCAAGTTGCTGATGTTCAGATAAAACACCTGATTGTTTTCAAGAGTGTGTTTTGTTTACCTTTAAGTTGCTGATGTTTGGATAAAACACCTGATCATTTTCAAGAGTGTGTTCTGTTTACCTTCAAGCTGCTGATTTTTAGATAAAACACCTGATTGTTTTCCAGAGTGTGTTTTGTTTACCTTCAAGTTGCTGATGTTGAGATAAAACACCTGATTGTTTTCCAGAGTACTGCTGACATCCCAAGTTGTATGATCACTGTCCTTCACCAAAGTTCCATTCTTTACCCAGCTCAAAGTCAGCTACAAGAGACATAAAGGAGGGTGCCATAAATATACACAGACCTTTTTTTTTATCTCTCCATAAAAACACATGACGTACCAGTGCACAAGATTTCGAGGCTAAAAGTATAATAATCCATCAACAAGGAGTGAAGACTCAGGCGAGTCTGTCCATATGCACGGACTTACAAGAGCATTCACTGCTCGCATACACAAAGTGTCATAGGTTTAGATAAACAACAAATTTCAGCATAAAATTATAAATATTTTCTTACCCATAATTTTTAGCATATGTTTACTGTCTCATCGAGACGGTTCTTTCGTTTTGGTTGAGAAATAGGAAAAATATTTTTTCTGTTATGCACTCTTAACTAAAGTCCTGAAGTATGTATGTAGATGAAGGCTCAGACCAAAATTAAGACATCTAGTTTTGCTGGATACATATGCAATTAGTACTGAAATCTCATGTGTTAGCTGGCCAATAGGTTGTAGTCACTCACTGGAAGCATCCCAGTGAACAATGCAACATAGTTTCATGGTGAAATTCAAAAGATAGAGGCAATGTCTGTTTGAAAAATGGTACAGTAAAACCTGTGTAAAATGGCCACTCTCAAAAAGACCAAAAATTGGTTTTCAAGACCAATTATCACTTAATGCAGGTCAAAAAGACTTGCAGAACGCTCCCCTTGGAGCATTCTGCAATACTTTTGACCTTCATTAAGCTACCATTTGTCTTTAAGATCTTTGTTTTGTGTATTTTGAGTTGAATTTTTACATAGGTTTACTGTATCTTTAAGTTAGATTACATTATACATGTTGTACTTTTCCAAATACACTCTGCATCCCCTATAAGCTGACCAAAAGTTAATCAGCTGATTCACTCATAACCACCACAGCTAAGTTTCAAGGCTGAAGCTCTAATATATTCTCTTCATGTTACTATCATCGATCATTTGCTGATCATTAACAGGGAGCGCAAATTTGAATTTTGTGGGTAACTTTTGAGCTGTGAGCAGGGGTAAAGTATTTGTCTTTTTCAACAGACACAGCACCACAATGAATCTTATGGAAGAGAAGCAAAGAGGACCAATCCCTAAGGGCATCAAGAGATGACGTACCACTCAAGCTCATCAAGAGATGACGTACCACTCAAGCTCATCAAGAGATGACGTACCACTCAAGCTCATCAAGGGATAACGTACAATTCAAGCTCATCAAGTAATGACGTACCACTCAAGCTCATCAAGAGATGACGTACCACTCAAGCTCATCAAGAGATAATGTACAATTCAAGCTCATCAAGAGATGACATACCACTCAAGCTCATCAAGAGATGACGTACCACTCAAGCTCATCAAGAGATAATGTACAATTCAAGCTCATCAAGAGATGACGTACCACTCAAGCTCATCAAGAGATGACGTACCACTCAAGCTCATCAAGAGATGACTTACAATTCAAGCTCATCAAGAGATGACGTACCACTCAAGCTCATCAAGAGATAACGTACAATTCAAGCTCATCAAGAAATGACATACCACTCAAGCTCATCAAGAGATGACGTACCACTCAAGCTCATCAAGAGATAATGTACAATTCAAGCTCATCAAGAGATGACGTACCACTCAAGCTCATCAAGAGATAATGTACAATTCAAGCTCATCAAGAGATGACGTACCACTCAAGCTCATCAAGAGATAACGTACCACTCAAGCTCATCAAGAGATGACGTACCACTCAAGCTCATCAAGAGATAACGTACCACTCAAGCTCATCAAGAGATGACGTACCATTCAAGCTCATCAAGAGATGACGTACCACTCAAGCTCATCAAGAGATGACGTACCACTCAAGCTCACCAAGCACATTGATTATACTATTCGTGTTATGCCATCTCCTGCAGGTCCAACAGGAGGTCATCCCCTGAACTTTCTCAATTTGGTTAATTTGAGTTTTAGAGTAAGGGCTCTTGTTTTTACAGCTTAGTCCGTACCAAAGTTTTGTATGCAACTTCCTCAAAGTGGTACTCTTAGGTGCAAAAGGCAAGTTCCTGTGTCTTAGTTGTTTTGGAAGAGATTTCTGAGACGTGGTGATCCAAATCCATATTATCAGTAATGGAAATACCAAGATATTTTGCGACTGTTTTCTACAATTGGTTCTATAAAGAACATTAGCAACTGGTCATCTTTCAACCAAAGACTTGTCACACTGCCATCTACAGTAAAACCTGCCTTAAGCAGCCACTCTAAAAGAAGACCAAACATTGTTTTTCAAGACCAATTATCGCTTAATGCAGGTCAAAAGTATTGCAGAATGCTCCAAGAGAGCATTCTGCAATACTTTCGACCTTCATTAAGCTACCATTCGTCTTTAAGACCTTTGTTTTGTCTTTTTTTGAGTGGTCCCTTAAGACAGGTTTTAATGTACATCTATAATTAAATAGTATTTTTTGTGAAGCTGATGCCAAGGCACTCTCAAAGAGTGGCTATTGGCCACATTGAATTTCATTTGCCAAACTTCCCACTGTCCTAGGCTAGTGAAATTTTCTTGCAGGGTCAAACGCATGTCAGTGACACTGGGCTGTAATCAAAAGCATCATATTTTTCACCCTTTTAAAGATGAAGCATTTGCTTGTCGCCACTCACCTGTTACATCACCTCGAGCTTAGATGACTCATTGCAGATAAGTGACAGTATTGGAGAGATCTCATTGCTACGCTCTTCCAGCGTCATGGCATTCAGTCCATCTGATTCAGGTGCTTCATGTATGTTTAGTCCGCCCAACAGCATAGCAACCTCTTTCGAGTCCACTGTTATATACCCTCATGGAGGAGAATAGACTAGCCCCTTTCGAGGGCAGGTCAGAGTCTGCTTCCCATATGAAAGCTGCTTGGAATTGTCTATTACAAATGTTGGCTTTTTCCTTTGTATCCATCTTAAGAATTTTGTATTCTCTGTGAGATTATCATCTTGGTACGGCAGG
Source organism: Loripinus fragilis (assembly GCA_964019695.1). Classification (NCBI taxonomy): domain Eukaryota; kingdom Metazoa; phylum Mollusca; class Bivalvia; order Lucinida; family Lucinidae; genus Loripinus; species Loripinus fragilis. The sequence goes on along the minus strand of OZ026531.1, from coordinate 40,837,673 downwards.
CCTATCGGATAAATCAGGGCCTTTTCTGCCCTTCTGTAGGGGCCAATTTTCGGCCCCATTCCCAATAAAAAATCGCCACCTTTTTTCCCAATACCATGTTTGTTTTTCCCAATTAAGAAAAGTAAAAAAAAAAATTTTTTTTTTTTACTTTTCTTTAGAGACCACAACTATTTATGAGAAACATTGATATTTAAACACTTGTGCTTAAGTGGTATGCTTGGCACAATACAATCTAAAATAAATTGATTTTGAGGATATATTTTGCTACCCTATATATGTTCTATGTCGTTAATTTCTCCCAATTTTGATGTTAAGTTGATCATTTTTTCCCAATTTTTACCAGGGGCCTTTTCCCAAAATTGCTGGAAAAGGCCCTGGAATGACATGTGGAAAGATGTGCAGATGAGCTTAAAAGTACATATATAACCCACCAACTTCAAGAGGATGCAAACTTAAATAAATATTATACTTACATCTAAAAGCCCAGTACTAGCTCCACCAACATCAAACACACAAAACATGGTAACATTATCTCCCAGTGTAGCATGTATCACTTGATAGGCTGGGTTTGTCTCTATCACCCTGGGTTGAGTTACTGCAGTCCTTCCTGCAAAGGGAGACATTAAAGCGCTAATGATGAAAATGGTTCAACTGTGTTTTTTCTACTTTTAACCCTTAAACGCCACAAAAAAATGCATCTGAAAATGTTGTCTGCTGAAGTCGTCTGCTGCAAATAATTTTCTAACATTACTGACAAATTAAGTATGGAAGCAAACAGCGTGTACCCAGAACAGACTGTTCCTATAGGAGCAGTCTGATCTGGATCCACAATGTTTGCCATAGAGGCTATTTAAACATTTCAGCAGACGAGAAAAGCAGACGACTTTAGTTTGGATTAGCGCATTAAGCGTTAAAATATTGGGAGTCAGAGTAAGACACCAAAACCTGGGAAAGTAACAATTAAAGGATAGAGAAAAAGAATTTAATTATGCTGTTTATCCAGCATCTTTGGTCAAGTTTAATGTAAACAATGTTAAACTTAACATGAGACAAAAACAATATTTTTCAAGAGAGGTGATTTTTCACAACCCAGAATCATATAAAATCATTTCCTTGGGCCAAACAGAGGGTATGTTCTTTGCCCATGCAATTAAGCTTTGATGGTAACGTTCTGGTTAAGGGGTGTTTAGACGGCATGATTTAGTCGTCCTGACTTAGTCGTACATTACAAATCAGCTCGTGTAAACACTGCTATTACAGAGTCATATATGATTTTTGAGTCAGGACGACATGTCATGGGGGATAGAACTGGTTCTATTTGCCATTACAAAATCATGGCGAATTAGCCAATCAGCTTTGAGGTCACAGGGGTTAATAGCTTTCGGAGCAAGATAAAATAGATAACCCTAAACATGCCAGTATTTTGTCCTGATAATGGTGTCTGCTGCATATATTCAAGTGCATTTCAGAGGAGATCTTATCATGGAAATAAATAATATGACCCCTGACCATACTGCTTCCAGGGAACAGTCTGATCTGGGTCGATATTGTTCGCCATAAAGACTACCTACGAACATAAGCAGATGAGATAGCAGATGACAATAGTCGTGACTTGCGGGAATGAGTTTAAACACATGTTCTTAGCTATAGCAATGAAACGATGTAGAGCATGATGAGATGGCTCAAGGTGCCCAGCCAGTTTCTCCACTGTTGAAAGAAATCACACATGACATTGTAATGCCGTCTAAACAGAGAAATCATACATGACAAAATCATGTATGATTTTGTCAGGCTGACAAAATCATGCCGTCTAAACAGGCCTTTAAACTAGATTTCCAAACCAAAGCTCCCAATCAGCCCTCTGATTAGACCAATATATGTTGTTACCAGTCCAAGACGAAAAAATATTGTGTAATGATATGCTGTTACAATCTATAAATGCTACATCTATGATTTGGTATTTTACTATTAAAGCTTATCATATAAGGTTGCGTCTGGGAGTGAAATAATGCCATGCAATAACATTTATAAACTGTTCAGGAAACGTTATGACGTCCATAACAACATCACATACATAATAACAAATGCCAGAAATAAGATTTCAAAGTACATGTAACCTTAATGTCATATGATAAATGGAATCTAACATTCCTGCTCCTGTTTTATTGAATTTATTAAACTTGTTGAGAAAAAGAAATAAAATGCTTGGCAAGCCTCGCATTTTATCTCTTTTACTAAACTCATTTAATAAATTCAATATAACATGAGCACTTATGCAAGATCCTCTATATATTTTTACATGAATACTTCTGAACATATTATGGAAAATGGAGCATTTGCTCCAAAAGAGCAAATGCTCCATTTTTCATAATAGTTTCAAATAAATGATATTTCAAAGGTGTCAAAAGGCGCTAACATGCAGAAAAGGGTTAATTAATGAAATTGTCATTAATCAAGTAATTTCGTATCAGTCTTGGGTCAATACAGCAGACATCAAACCTGTAACTGGGCCAATACAAAATTATTTGTGAATATTAATAAAGTAACCAGGAGTGCGTACCAAAAAATTAATTTTCTTATTTCTCAACCAAAATATATGTTGTGGGTACTCAAAAGAACTGTCTCAATGAGACGGTTCTTTTGAGCACCCAAAACATCTGTTAAAACTGATAGGTAAGAAATTATTTTGAATTTTACGCTCAAAAATTTTGCCTATGATTAATAACATTAATTTATAATGTCGCAGCCAAATGGTGTTAAAGAAGGAATTACTCTTGTATATATCAAATTAACCCTTGTCCTGCTGAACCTAGATATATCCCGTTTTTTGGAAATAGTGTGGAAACTGATCAGCTGACCAAGATCCACTTTTGTGCATTCAGTTCATGGTCTAGCCAAAATTTAGCTTTACGCTTTGGGATTGTTTTGCTCAGGTAGTACAGAGTTTAACAATTTAAATTTGATAGTTTGTGTAAACTTGTTCTATTTTGTGTGTGTACATATTATTTATTTTGAGGGCCTCATGGAAGATTAGTTGTTCTACTAAATGTTGTCACCCTCTTTAAATAAAGACTTGACTTACTTACTTACTTATTTAGCTGGATTTCAAAATTTTAATTTACTCTTGTCTTTGTAATTTTCAAATTCCACATGTATTTTGTAAATTTCTCATACTTGATAAATATTGTGTTAATTTTATCAAATCTGCTTGTCAGATAACAAACTTGCCTCCATGGAAACTCTAAGAGGTCAAGGTCAAAGTTGGCATAATTCTTACCAGCTATAAATACATAATTGCTGTAGGAAATATTTCCAGCTGTGTTGTAGATATAGCACATGTATGTTCCTGTCTGCGACTTCTTTGGAGGATCCAAGGTCAAGGTCTGATTATTATTAGAAATTTGCCATGTAAAGCATTATTAAGGAAAATATTAGAACAATTAAGACAATTAATTGAATTGCTATTGCTACTTTTGGGTTTAGTTTCACTTTCAACATTTTCATTTTTTTTTTCAGGAAGCGCAGTGGCTCAATGGTAGAGTGCTTGACTCCAGACCAAGGGGTCGCGGGTTCAAGCCTCAGAGGTGTCACTGCGTTGTGGTCCTTGAGCAAGACACATTTGAGCCGTGACATGAGATTTCCAACAATGTGGTATGTGCGACTAGCAAAGGCTCAGACCAGCCTGGGCATACATGCAGTCTGATCAGAGCCTTTGCTAGTCAAATGAATTTTCTATGAATATTAAGCTACTGACCGAACAGCAATTGGGGTTTCTAAGCTTAAAAGGAGGCTGCGCAGGCTCTTCTGAGTCTAAACTTGTCAAAATGCCATGTTGATGACAATCACATGTCACGGCTCATTTATCCTAGCTTAGTACTGGTTCAACCCATGAAGACCTGTCCCTGTTTAACTGAAAGATTGCTGATGGGATGTAAAGAATCAAATCAAACAAATCAATTTTTTTTCAGAGATCAAGCAGGGGCATTGCAAAGATATTGGAATAATACTCCCTCCTGTCAGTTGTTTTTATGGTGTTAACACACTGTTCTTCTTTATGTCCTTAATATTTACTGCATATGGTATTCCACTGGCTTCATACAGGCAAGTATGAGTAAAATTCAAGGACTTTTCAAAGACTTCTAAATGCCTCTCCAACAGTTTCCAAGGACTTTAAGTTAATAATAAATACTGATCTAAGTGTTAAAATTCTACTTCAGAAATGCTAGACTGTATAATGCAGACATCTGTATTGGAAAATTAGTACCCGGTATAAAACTGTTGTGTCTTTATTTGGTGCAGCATATGCTGCACCAAATATAGGCATAGCATTTTTATACTGATTTAGGTCTCTATGAACAGTGCTAAGTCCTACAGAAAATAGTAGAATTCAAGGACTTTTCAAGGCTTTGAGTGATTTTCCATGCAGTACTTTTCAAGGCAGATTTAATTTTCAAGGACTTTTCAAGAAAGCCCTCTAAACTCAAGTACTTTTCAAGCCTGTGCGAACCCTATATTCACCATTGGAGAGAGTCATATTGTAAAGGATATGATAACATTGAGCTGGAAAGTGGCTGGTTATCTTTAAACCAAAGAATTGTCACACTGTCATCTACTTCAATATTACAATCCAATATAATTGGTGGTCCATCTTCGTCATAGTAGGTCTGTTTAGGCCATGTTGGTTGTTGAGTAAACTTTGGGGGTGATGGCCCTGGTTGGTGAGTAAACTTGGGTGATACTGTCTGTTGGGTAATCTTTGATGGTGATGATAATGCCTTTTGGGTAAACTTTGGTGACAATGATAATGCCTGTTGGGTAAATTTTGGTGACGATGATTTATATAATGCCTGTTGGGTAAAGTTTGGTGACAATGATGCTGCCTGTTGGGTAAACTTTGATGACGATGATGCTGCCTGTTGGAAAAACTTCGGTGATGCAGTCTGTTCGTTAGAGTCTGGTGGTGATGATGCTGCCTGTCGGGTAAACTTTGGTGATGTTGATGCTGAAAAAAAGAACAGAACTAGTACAGTTTCCCCCAGGGGTTACCCTCACCCCCCTATATAGGGGGTTCCAATTACTAAGGGGAGAGGGGGGTCTGCGAACCCCCTGTCCATTTTGCCCACCCCACCCCCACCCTCCCTTGGATCCTTGCATGAAAGAGTTAATTTATGATATATGCCTTGATATATGCAGTGCATATAGAAGTGAGCCGCGACATGTGATTAAATTCCAACAAAGTGGCTTTTTTGACATGTGTAGACTCAGACTAGCCTGTGCAGCCTCCTTTTAAGCTTAGAACCTCCAAATGCTGCATGTTCCATCAGTATCTTAACACTCATAGAATATTCAAGCAATTAGCAAATTTAAAGGCTCTGATCAGACTGTGTGTAGGAGCAGGCTGATCTGAGGCTTTGCTGGTCACATACCACATTGTTGGAAATCTCATGACATGGCTCAAATATTTCCAGCTAAAACTATTTGCCAAAGTACCTGTTAACCTTAGCACTGAATTCAGGGCAATATGATAGACTTTTATTTTAGGTTATCATATCTAGCCTTTGGATTCAGCCAGATGGAAAAAAAAATCTAAAGTTGCAGTTCTGCAACTACTGTTAACCTGTACTCAGAATGAAAAGGGCTAACTTGATCATATCAAATAAGGTCTCTTATGTACTGGCCCATTTTATGAAGGCTTCATTGTTAGTCCAGATAACACAGGTTTTAAGATAAACAAAACATTTTAGCGTAAAATTGTTAATATTTTCTAACCCATAATTTTTAGCATATGTTTTGGGTGCTCAAAAGAACTGTCTCATTGAGACGGTTCTTTTGAGTACCCACAACATATGTTTTGGTTGAGAAATAAGAAAACAATTTTTTGGTACGCACTCTTAACTATAGGCATGAGATAAACAACATTTTTGAGCGTAAAATTGTGATTACATGTAGTTTCTTATCATTCAGCTTAAAATTTAACATTTGCTTTGGGTGCTCAAAAGAACCAGAGATGGTTCTTTTGAGTACCCACAACATATGTTTTGGTTGAGAAATAAAAAAAATATTAAATTATGCACTCTTATCTAGAGGCCTGAGCTATAATAGCTATAATGGCTGATTTTTCCATTAGCACTGGTAAAAGGATTTATCATTATTATTAGACAGCTGCGCCTTTCTTCTTCTTTAATGAACTTTTATTATAAAAATGATAACTTTCATGAATATAACCTTTTGCCTGCTAGACTACTAGTAATGACTAATTTTTTATCATCTGCTTTTGCAAACAGTTATGACCCAGATCAGGCCTGACATGCCCACATCTGAGGGTCTGGATGGGGTATAATGATTAGTGAATAAAGTCCCTTTTTTATAATGAATAGTGAATCATGAGCCAAAAAAAATAATGAATAGTGAATAATGAGGGCTTAAAAATTAATGAATAATCTTTTTTTATGAATTGAAGAAAAAATTAATGAATAGTGAATAATCAGATTTATTTGCCACCTTTCTTACTTTAAATGAATAATTGGTCTTATTTTAATGAATAACCCAAAATTTTAATGAGATGAATAATGGGCTAAAATTTTAATGAATAGTGAATACCAGACCCCCCATCCAGACCTCACATCTTGTCTGGCCTAATCTGGTCAGGATTCAAACTGTTTGACACTCTGATGGTATTCCTGATCAGCTTTTTCAAAAACGTTAATTCTGAAAAAAATCAGATGACAAAAAAGCATGCAAATTGCCCTAATCTGTTACCCCCTCCATTTAAAATGACTATCCCAACTCATGGCTGGCTGGGGAATAGTGCTTACTGTATTGGCATGTTTGGGCCAAAATAAGAAAATACCTGTGTTTAGGGTAACCCAACCCTACCTACATTTACTGGTAAAGTAGTTGCCTAGAATTTTTCCAGGTTTTCTGGAAAATATATAATTTTATGCATTTTGAAAGACAAGATGCCTTTCAAAATGCATAAAATTATATTTTTTCCAGAAAAAAATAATAAAAAAATATGTGTGACTACCCAACCTAAAAGTTTCTTATAAGTTATAAACACACATACTTTTTTATTTGGCCTTGGGATATATACACATCAGGAAGGCATAAAACATTGAAACTACTGCCCTGCCAGCCAAGAGTGACAGTGACATCATGTTTTGTTTACAAAGTCATCAGGGACTTATAATCCATAGATTACTTATGTATTAATCTTATCCTGCAGATAGGATAAATTTACAAGTGATCTCTCGATTCGCGTTAGCTCAAGTGGAGTGTACAAGTTAATGTTATAAACAAAATAGCACGTCACTGTCACTCTTGGTTGGCACGACAGTAACACTTTCTCTACCATTCACAACTTAATACTAAATTTTCTTAATGAATATTCATGCTTAGCTCCATCCACTATGAATAATTACATAAATAAATGTTCATGTTTGTACATAGAAAAAAGAAATTACTTGTCAGGTCCGCTAGACTGTAAGTATGTAGGATCATTATATATAATCACATGTCCAATAGCAAATAGAGTAGACCCTGATCATGCAGGTATATGGGTCAGCTCTGTTTGCAAAAGTGTTAAAAGATGTCTCTTTTAGGTAAAGGAAAATACATCTGCTTTGCTGTATGCTCTATTTTGGAAGCCTCTCTGTCAGACAATGGACCCAGGTGGGGGGGGGGTCTGATCTTGATCCATAGTCCATATTGTTTCCATGCAAGTTAAATTTACTCATTGTTAACACAAATTCAGCAGAGGACATCAGCAGACAACATTTGATCTCTTAAATGATCAATTTCCAGTAGGTCAAGGTATTAACAAAAAATTTTAGCCTAAATATTAAATTCTGATTCTTTTCTTTTTCATCAGTCTTATAACATTTGGTTTGGATGCTCAAAAGATCTCTCATTCAGAGAGGGGTTTTTTAGTTCCCATTACATATTATTGTTTTACTTGATAACTTTATAAGAAAATCAATTTTTAATCAAGTAAGAGGCCTGAGTCTCGATTATGGATTATTATTTATTTTGCAATTTCTTATGAATATCAGTTTCTAAGAATGTGCATGAGTATATATATAATTGAGGTGCGACATGAGATTTCCAACTATGTGGTATGTGCGACCGACAAAGGCTCAGACCAGCCTGGGCATATAGGCAGTCTGATCAGAGCCTTTGCTAGTCCCTTGAATATTCTATGACTGTAAACTACTGACCGAACATCATTTGGGGTTTTTAAGCTTAAAAGGAGGCTGCACAGGCTCATCTGAGTCTACACTTGTCAAAATGCCACATTGTTGGAAATCACATGTCGTGGATCAATTATATTATTTGATCATGCAGTATCTGACATTTAACCCTTAAAGCGCCAATCATAACTGCAGCAGACGACAAATTTTTGCAAAATCTTTCCAATTTTCGAAATAAATAAGGTATGATAATGAGAATCGTCTGCCAGCAGACGATTCTTGTGAAATATCATGCCTTATTTGTTATCTTTGAAAAAGCGGCAAAATTTGAAATTGTCGTCTGCTGCAAATTATAGGTGGCGCTTTAAGGGTTAAATAGATGGACAGTTGTTTCCTGATCACAGAGATAATTGTCTATATCAGTATGGTAAAACTATCAAAGCAATAAGGATCCCCCCAATTTATAGAATCTTAATGGTTTCGCAAGATTCGACTGTTGATTTTATATTATAATAATGATGATTGATATTTTAACTTCATTGAGAATGCTTATAAAAATATCCTGTATACATGTTAAGTAAACAGTGATCTGTTGTACAAGATAGGAATATTGAAATTATTTTCTGAATACAAGATAGGAATATTGAAATTATTTTCTGAAACATTTATTTTGGTTTAACCCTTAAAGCGCCAAGAAATAATGCATCTGAAAATGCCATCTGTTGAAGTCGTCTGCTGCAAATAATTGCCTGACATTACTGACGAATTAAGTATAGAAGCAAACAGTGTGGACCCAGAACAGACTACTCCTATAGGAGCAGTCTGATCTTGGTCCACCCTTTTCGTCATAGAGGCTTCTTTAACATTTCAGCAGACGAGAAAAGCAGACCACTTTTGTTGTGATTGGTGCATTAAGGGTTTTAAACTATAAAAAAAAAAATAATCAAAAATGTCTTGACCATTTCAATACTGAAAAGTGGTAAATGGTATTTCTGTCATTATTAAATTCAGAGTATTTATGTCCCAAGCAACTTAATGTCCGTTTTAATATAACCCAAGAAGCAAGGGTGTGTGTAACCGGGGCAAAATTCTGCAGCAGTTTACTACATGCTTAATTCTCTTTAATTTGATATGCAACATGACCACCTGCAGAAAAAAAAATGTTTTGACCCCAGGAATCGAAAGTGTGTGATAGGGCAAACTATTTACTAGCATGTTGTTGTACGCTTCATTCCCTTCAATTTAGTATGCAACAAAAAAACTGTTTTGACCTTTTGACCCCACCCCATGGGTCAATTGTGTGTGTAAGAGCATAATATTTGCATGTATCTTGTCATATGTTTCATTCCCTTTAATTTGATATGCAACATGACTAGAAAAAAAACATGTTTTAACCTGTTGAACCCATCCCAGGGATTGGAAGTATGTTGTAGTATGCTTTATTCCTTTAATTTGATATGCAACATGACCACTCTCAGAAGAAAAGAAAAACTGTTATGACCATTTGACCTTATCCCAGGGTCAAGTGTGTGTATGTAAAGGCAAATATTTACATGCATCCTGTTGTAGGTTTCATTCCCTTTAATTTGATATGCAACATGACCATGTTCTGAAAAAAAATATTTTCAGACTCGGGGGCCCCCACCCCCAAAGTCCACCCAAGGGATCTGACCCAGCCCTTAAAACTAAAATCTTGTTTGAAATGTTTCATAACTAATGTTCCTCTGTCTGCATGCAAAATTCTGGTTAAAATATTAAAAGCTGACTTAGTTATTGCAAAATTAAAATATCTGACCTTTGACCCTGCCTAAGGGGTCAAGTGGGTGGGGTAAATTTTTGATGCTGTTGATTTTATCTACAGGCACTAGGCAGTCATTGCCCATAATGAGAAGAACCTAGCATGATCAAGTAATTATAATATATTTTGTTTCCTAGACGTTCGGTAAATGGAGCAGAAAGCTGTTTTTATGCAATTTCCTTGAAACACAGGTTTGATGAGCTGACAAAAAGCTTATTTGGGTGTGAAATAGTCAGGTTGCTGATGCAGTATCTCCAAACATAAAGTATCTTCTCTGTCATCAGCAGGGGCCCACATATTCTTTTGGTGATTTTAGTTAACAAAAAATCTTCACCTACAGTCTTTCCCTGCAAAATCTAGCCGCAATAATCTGTCGTCCAAAAAGTAATCTGTCGTCAAACAGTCAGTTGTATGGTGTGACCTTTATCCTACTAATAATTTTGTCCCGAAAATGTTGTCTGCTTATTATGCCTGCTGAATATATACAAATGCACTCCAGACTATTTTTTTCACAGAAGCAAACACGATGAACCCTCCATATTGTTTGCTAATTGCAATAGAGACCAATAGAGGCCACTAAAGTACATTAAGCAGAAGATAAAGCAGACAAACATCAGGAAAAACCTTAACCTTAAAGTGCCACCTAAAATTTGCAACAGACGAAAATTCAAAATTTTGCTGCTTTTTTTAAAAATAACAAATATGGCATGATATTTAATGAGAATCGTCTGCTGGCAGAGGATTCTCATGTAATATCATACCTTATTTTTTTCTAAAAATAGGAAAGATGTTGCAAAATTTGTTGTCTGCTGCAGTTGTGATTGATGCTTTAAGGATTAAACGTGACTAGATCTATGTAAAGCTCAATCCAGCCTGATCATTTTTTTTTGTAAAAATTATTTGAGAGGGGATATTAAAATGTAAGAATATATATGGTAGTATATACCTATGGTCCTTGTATGTCCAAGAAGAGAAAGATAGAGAAAACCAGCAACCAACAGGGATGAAAATCTTGACACCATCTTGAAAAGTATTTCTGGTTTTTTCACCTCATTACATTGTGCTGAAAATGAGAAAACAAAATCCAAAATGTCACATAAAAACTTTTTTCAACATAAACAGAAAGTACATCATTTCTACACTATATATTCAGAGCTATTCATATTTAACCTTCGAAGACTGGAAACCCCTAAATGGGTACTTTTGTGAACAATGAAGACCTAGATGAAATGCAATATATATTTTTTGAAATTATAACCTGTTACCCCTCAATATATCCAGGGTGCTCAGTTAACCCTAGGCAAAGCCTCACACTAGGCTACGCCCATGGGGTAACATGGGGTTAAGGTTAACCCTAACCCTAACTAACCCTAACCCAAGGCAAATCCTACCCCTACCCTTACCCCAGCACAGGCAGGGGAACACTTTCTTGGCTTGCAACAGGTGCACAAGTCCTAGGCAGTGTTTCTCTAATAATATTAGAGAAAGTATTCCCTTACATAGCCAAGCTAACGCTAATATTGCCCAAAACTTAACCCTGACCTAGCCGCACCCTGGAGTGGAGGAGCACCAAAGTACTTGTCAGCCTGCAACATTTTCTTCACTGTTGCAGTGACTGGCTGCCAGGATCTGTCTCAGGGGGCAACAGCCAAGGCAAAGGTTCTTTAATTAAGTCTGGGCCCTAACCCTAGCTAACCTTACCTCTGCCAAGCCCTTGAACACTAACCCTAGCCTCACCCTGATAATGTCTATCCAGTGGATACCAATTTGAAACTGATCACTTATAATTCACCAGGCAAGCCAACAGATCTTCATTATACAGAGCACCTTCTTTACATTGACATGATCCTTTACATCATAAGTTGTATTTGCACAAATGAACAAGCTTAGATTTACTTTAATTTCATTACAACAGAAAATCAGTTTAACGCAAAATTATTTGGGGAAAAACACTGTCAGTGCATAGCCACCACGCCATATTGACCAATTGATTATCTTTGAAACAGACAACATTTAGCCCCATAGAGCTATTATTTCAAAATAACAATATCTTTAATGCGCTAGTAATTTGTAACCCCCCTCCCACCCCCAGCCCCTGGGAACAGGGCGACTTGACTTTTGGTCTAGAAATTCCCTCCTAAATAACCCACACTGCAGGGACAGAAAGCTGGTTAAACCGTGGCTGTGTTCTCCCCCGCAGTCTGTCATCTTTTATGTAGCACTGCCTGTTCACACAATCTGACATTTCCCCCGCACTATGGGACAAAGCAAAAGTAAGAATACAACACATTTGCCCGGCTATCCCCCAGCCCGACACTGCTCAGGGCTGGGGGCATGGTTACAAATGACTGGTGCAGAACATATATTTACCTGCCTTACTCCATCTTCCTAGCATAACCCCTCAAGGCCCTGTTATGACAGTCTCAGCAAGTGAGCTGCTAGTACCATTTTTTACATCTTTGGTAAGGTGCAGCGCGGACCTCCTCCTGCTCCAAAAGGGGATGGTCTACCACGGATCATATATTCAATCTCAGAGTATTCAATATAGAGTCTGTGGTTCCACCACGGACCCTATGGAGTCATGATTGGTATGTGCACATGCTATTTTGTTACATGAACGAACTTACAGTCAGTCCGAATTTATCAACCCATAAAGTAGGATGCCATGCGTGCATATTGTGTTTGAGAGAATGAGCATGCAGAATGCAACATCAAATATAGCCAATCAAAATATTTTCAAAATGCTTAATGGTTTTACCTTGTTATTCACAAACTTCGAGCTCGATCTATTCGTGTACAACATGCCTGTGCGAGTGTCTTTTCTCAGGAATCGAAAATGAAAGTAGAATTTGTCGCTGCATGTCAACTCCGCATCGATTCGTCAGTTTCCGTCAAAAGCCGGAGCCACAAGAATCCCACCTATGTGACCTAATTTAATACCCAATCAAATAAAGCGTTACATTTTCGAGTGACACGTGACCTCAGGTGTGTTGATGCTCGCGGCGTACATTGAACTGAAAATTCCAGGTGAGCAATCCAAGTTCATTCTTTGAAACTGTTAAAACAATACGACCGCTAATTTTGTGTCATTTTACACCCAGATTAGTTGTTCCGGTGTTTGATTACAGCCTGTATTTCGTAAATTCCTGATAAATCAAAGCTCTATTTGTAAAAAATGGCCGACCTCGAAAGTTTTCCCAAACAGGAAACGAATTTGTAAACAAACTTTTTCAAAGTATTTGCTCGCGTCAGCGCTGAAAGTATGTCAAATGTAGTATAATTGACAAGTATGCATAAGAAGAACACCGTTAAGCCATTAATTATGCTGTTTAGGTTGCCAAAAACTTCGATAAAGTTTTGTTTATTGATCTTCATTCCCCACCCACCAGAAGGGCATGTTTCGCTCTATCAATGTCTACTGGCTTGATCAAACACAATCATAATGTCAGGGCAGTGGCGGATCCAGAAGGGTTCGCTCAAACCCCCTCCCGGCCCACAGTGAGACCAAATTATTTCATTTTCCAGGGTTTGACTTAAGGGGACGCCCGATCAGGCTGTAAATGTTGCAGGCAAGCTGTGTCTACCAGCGTTGAGCCTGGCGGGCACGTAAAATTTTCGGACTGTTAACGGCGATTTCGGTAGTTTTCTGTCTTTACCAACTGGTGCGTTTTTAAGTAAGGTACCCGCCGTGAAGGGTAGCCGGTCAACTCCGCCTGAAGTCAAGTCGGCCCCTGGGTCAACTCGGCCTGGGTACTATGTGCACTCCAGGTTGCACACGGGTGGTAAACCTAGGAACTACCACGAAATTGTGTTAACGTAATTTTGTTCCCAAGCCACATCCGGGACACGTCGTGGTAGTTTCCAGGCCGAATATTGGATAAAGAAGGGTTTGTGTCACTTTCATTTTTGTTTTATTTTAGGCAGTGGCTAGAGGTACGGATCCGTACCCCTAGCCTGGGAGGCTAGGGATACGGATCCGTACCCCTAGTCTCGGAGGCTAGGGGTACGGACCCGTACCCCTAGTATATTCTACCATGTCAGGCTACAGGTACAGACATATAACCCTGATGAGAAATTCTAAATTATCATGATGATAAGTGTTAGAAAGTACCTTGTTGTTGTGTTATGAAATAGCAATCCAGTAAGTGGCCATTTGTAATGTGGGATAACTCGGTATAGTAAATATAAAAACGAAACACGAATTCGGAATTTGAACAAGTCGTGCGGGATTTATGTTGTGTTGTTGTTATTTTTATTATTATTATTATTATTATTATTATTATTAAATCAAATTAAACTTGTTATTAATGATTTGTTTTTGCTGTTTTCACTTTCGGTTTGTTCATTAGCGAGGGTGCGAACAACATTCTGTGATTAATTGGTCGGCATGACGCACTACAAAGGCATCTTTAAACTTAAAAGAACAAATTACAATGATTGGCTGAATATTTTAATGTCCAACCTCACAGACATCAGATGAACGTCCTTAATATAAGCCTAATCCTACAAAGAGTATCTAGACCTATTATTATAGATATAATAATAACTATTTGATGTAACCGCCTAATTCTCGCTGCTCATTTATAAAACTCCCAAGAAAATTATGTTCAGTCTCACTTTGTCAAAATGGCTAAAACGCTGAACATAGGGAAACAGTTTGAGGACTTTTCCTCTTTAGAAATTGCCATCCAGCAGTATCAGAAGGAAGAAAATGTTCAATTCTTTAGGCGCCAAAAACTTACGTTAAAAGTGATAGAAAATACAATTTTACACACCGCCCGTCCGTCTGTCCGTTCGTCAGTCAGTACAATTTTTATTATTTGTTTTCGTGCTTAGAAGTAAAATAAGTACCTTAAGGATCTAAAAAATATTAAGTTTGTCCTTAAATCTAAAGGTCCTAACAAATAAACCTAGCCAGCACACAATGTCGGACCAATATCGTTCCGCTAGCAAAACGCCATTCAAATGGTATTTCGCTGGCGGGCCGACCCTTGGCCGCTTTTTTATGTTTAGTTTTGATGTTAGTTTTGATATAATGCGTAAATCAACTATTATATTTTCATATACACATTTTTGGTGCGCAAAAGAGTCTTCACGATGAGACGGTCCTTTTGAGCACCAAAAACTTACGTTAAACGTGATAGAAAGTACAATTTTACACACCACTCGTCCATAATGTCCGTTCGTCAGTCCGTACAATTTTATTTTTCGTGCTTAGAAGTAACATAAGTACCTTAAGGATCTAAAAAATATTAAGTTTATCCATACGTCTAAAGGTCCTAACAAATCAACCCAGCCAGCACACTTACTTAGTTAAGTACAGGTGAGCTTATTTGACACTGCTCACTCATCTCACTCATCAGCTGCCAACGAGTAGTTAATTGGTTACTTTAATTGAAGATGAGAAGATAATTGCTTGTGAGAAGATAATTGGTTTGTTACAGGTGATTAATTTCCTTTACTCGTGGCCTGTTAAGGATAAGAAAAATATATATATAGAATTATGTTCTTTTTTTTTTTAACTTTACCGTTATTTTTTTAACCCTTTTGTATAAGCTTATACTTGTTTGGATTATATATGACATATGACGTCACAGTAAATAGAGTAGCTTCCCTTTATCGATCAAAGCTGGCAGACAAAACAAATGTAAATCTGCAACACGAGTTTTTGTTTAATTAAGCTATATTAATCATGATAGCTTCTCATCAGGGTTATATGTCTGTACCTGTAGCCTGACATGGTAGAATATACTAGGAGTACCGATCCGTACCTCTAGCCTCCCAGGCTAGGGGTACGGATCCGTATCCCTAGCCTCCCAGGCTAGGGGTACGGATCCGTACCTCTAGCCACTGCCTTTATTTTACAGCTAAGAACAGACAATGGTGAAATCCGACAATGTGGTTCCGTGTAAATATGTCTCAGCGTCCCCTCTAGCCCAAAATTTTGTTTGAAAAATTATTTTCTTTCTTTAGATTCGTGTTTCCCCACTGAGCATCGGACCAACTTTCCCCAAAGTTTGAAGGATTTTAGCCCATATCTGTCAAATTAAATGGAATTTGATATCATTTGACGATGGAAATGATAAAAAGGCCCTGAATAAACATTCCTACACAGAAAAAAAAATCAAAGCATTTACTCGTAAACGATTCATGGCCCGGTTGTTCTGTGTGGTAGTTTCCAGCTCATCGTGGTAGTTAAAATGCTATCGTGGTAGTTTCCAAGACTTTGTAGGAATTTAGTAGTAGTTCACATCAGCAGATGTTCACTATTCAAATGCTACTTCATTTTTATAAAGACAGGGTGTGCGGGCCGAACCTTGAATAGCCCTCTTATTCATACGAAGACCTTTTCAAACAACCTTTTGTCGGATAACAAATGTAGACTGCCTGAATTTTAATTTTAGTGGGCTATTGAAATGATGTGAAGAATGAAAAGAAGGGATATTCACATATTTTTTTTTGAATTAACATGCTTTTTAATTATCAATTAACATGCCCGTTCATCGTCGCACTCACATGTATATAAAAGGTGTCCCAACCCGAGGATATTTTCCTTTTTTCTGAAGCGCAAGTACTAACAATACTTTGGGCCAGTAGTCTTAGCCTGCCATTTTATCTTAAATTTGATGAACATGGAACAACGTAGCGAGTGACGCAATTTTTTATATCATTTTTTTTTCTGTTGCTTGGTCCACCACGGCTCAACTGATGACCTTCTTTTGCTTTAGATTTCCACAGGTGTTGTTTGGCAGTCCAGGGCATGATCACCACCTGTCAAGCATCACATTGAATCTCAGCTTAGCTTCTTCATGGTGTTGTAATGCGATTCATTTGGTTACTGTGGTAAATAATTGACGAGTTCGAGGGTTATCATGCGAAACAAACAACCACTATAATGTTTTGTAACACTTCAGAAACGTATCCTACAAAGTCTTGGAAACTACCACGAGAGCATTTTAACTACCACGATGAGCTGGAAACTACCACACAGGACGAACGGGGCATGAACCGTTTACTAGTAAATGCTCAGATTTTTTTTCTATGTAAGAATGTTTATTCAGGGTCTTTTTATCATTTCCATCGTCAAATGATATCAAATTCCATTTAATTTGACAGATATGGGCTAAAATCCTTCGAACTTTGGGAAAAGTTGGTCCGATGCTCAGTGGGGAAACACGTATCTTAAAAAAGAAAATAATTTTTCAAACAAAATTTTGGGCTAGAGGGGACGCTGAAACATATTTACACGGAACCACATTGTCGGATTTCACCATTGTTCGTTCTTAGTTGTAAAATTAAACAAAAATGAAAGTGCCACCAACCTTTCTTTATCCAATTTTCGGCCTGGAAACTACCACGACGTGTCCCGGATGTGGCTTGGGAACAAAATTACGTTAACACAATTTCGTGGTAGTTCCTAGGTTTACCACCCGTGTTGCAGGATGGAAAGCCTACAAGTAATTTAAACCATATCTAAATTACCGTAGGGTTCTTTAACCTGCACAAGGGGTGACCTTCCCTGCAAAGGGCACATCCAGTTAACGTCCCCATCCAAAGGACCAGGCCTCCAGATAAGAGTGCGTATTGGAAAATGATTTTCTTTATTTCTCACCCAAAACATGTTTTATGTTTTGGGTACTCAAAAGAACCGTCTCATTGCCCAACCACTGAGCTACCTGATGCCTTCTGCTCTTGAGAAATTTCAAAAATGTTCTAGAATTTAGTATATTTGTAGAATTAACTAGTTCTAAAAAGTAAGACAAATGTTCTAGAACTTAATTTGAATCATTTTTTAGAAGTTTCTGTCAACTTATTTTGTTCTGGAAAAGTTCTAAAAATGTTCTAGAATATTATTAGAACATTTGTAGAACTTACTGGTTCTTGATTTGTTCTAAAAATGTTCTAAAATATTTCAAGAACACTTATAGAATGGAAATCAGTTCTAGAATGTGTTTGATTTGTTCTATAACAATGTTCTAGAACAGGGCATGTTCAAAAATAATGAAGCTTTTCACTTTATGGCATCCTATGCACACAATTGCCTAGATTTTAAGGAACAAACATAGCTAAAATATGTGTTATGGTCCCTGTGTTCATCATGCAAAATTTTATAAAAATCGAACAAGTAATACAAAATTTATGCCAGTAAAACTAGCTAAAAAACTAAGGAGTGTAACACCTTTTGCGTGACATTTTTTTCATTACTGAATTTCACTTGTGCATTTATACAAAACTGTATGTTGCCATACTTATTAGCCAAGTTTGTGATTACCCATTCCTTTCAACTTAATGAAAATAGGAAAATCATGCCTTTTCATCATTACCTATGTTATTTTTTATGCATTGTCCAACAGCACTAGTCTAAAATTCAGGTGCAGTAAAAATGAAGAGATTTTGCTCAGAGTTGATTTGACATGAATATTTGAAGATATTATTACCTATAATGTGGTCTGCAGCATTGACCAATCTTAATACATTTTATTTCAAGTTTTACAGCTGCTTTATAAGCATTCGTAAAAGAATGAGCATAACTGGTTGTAAAGCACCCTTTAAACTAAGGAGTGTAACACTTGACATTTCAAGCCTCATAACATTTTCCAAGGTTATGTTTTGTGAGCTAATATGCCTCATATGAAAAGTGTTTGACCCATAATAGAGATTCATACAGTGTGAGTTTTTATCTTGGTCTTAATTTTCTTCATATCATCCATAAAAGCCACTAAGGAGTGTAACACTTTCTTGCAAAACACTTCTGTGGGATATTTCTATACCAGTAGCAGTATAATTTCAATTTATTTACCATTATTACCATAGAGCAATGTCCTTCTAACAATTTTAGTAGCACCATTTTATGTTCAAAGTGTAAATAAAGCTATACTGCATTGAAATCACCTAAAAATTGGTGATTTTGACAATCCATTTTCTTAAAATTTTACCTATCTAGGCATTCAAGACAACATTTATTCTTGAAAATCACATGTTCTGATAAATATAAAAAGATAAAATTGACCAATATGATCCTATTTTCTAACCAAGCTAATGTTTTGCTATGACATCACGACACAAAGCGTTACACTCCTTAGTGATTTTTGTTGCAATGCCTTTTAAGAGCTTTATTCTTTTCCAAACTAGCAACATTTCACTTTTAATTGACTCTGACCATTCATTTCCAAGATTTAGAACAGTTTGTTTGATGCATTTTTTTGAATCTTGGTTAGCATTTGGGGTAAATCATTTAGAAACTTAATATAAAGGGACCTTTTCGATTGGTTCATGATGGGAGTATCAATATCAGAAACTGGTATGCAACCATACTTTTTTTTATTCCCTTTGGCAGCTAGTTAAATGGTATTTAATGTATGTTACACACAGAAAAGTGTTCAATTGCTAAAATTATTAAAGAAGAAAATATTATTTGCAATCAGTTTAAGCATTTAGAGAAAGATCATTCAACATATCTTAACACACTAATTCAAGATCTTGGGGAGACAATTTTTGTTTGTGCTGTAACACTGATTATGAGATTCTTATATAGTAGAAAGGAAATTGTGTCATTTAATGTTAAAGCTAGAATTTATAGGTTTTTGAAGACCTAAGCAGTTGTACAAAATGTTACACTCCTTAGTCTATAGATCAGACATTTCTTTACAAAAATGCCAATAATCTGCAATTAAATCATGTTGACACTACCCCTGCGAAATTTTGTTCTACAAATTGGAGGTGTTCTAGAACTGTTCTAGAACAATTAGAACTGTTCTAGAACTGTTCTAAACAGGTAAATATGTTCGTTCTAGAACTCTTGTTCTACAACTGTTCTAGAACATTGTTATAGAACAAATCAAACACATTCTAGAACTGATTTCCATTCTATAAGTGTTCTTGAAATATTCTAGAACATTTTTAGAACAAATCAAGAACCAGTAAGTTCTACAAATGTTCTAATAATATTCTAGAACATATTTAGAACTTTTCAAGAACAAAATAAGGTGACAGAAACTTCTAAAAAATGATTCAAATTAAGTTCTAGAACATTTGTCTTACTTTTTAGAACTAGTTAATTCTACAAATATACTAATAAATTCTAGAACATTTTTGAAACTTCTCAAGAGCAGAAAGCATCAGGTAGCTCAGTGGCTGGGCAATGAGACGGTTCTTTTGAGTACCCAAAACATAAAACATGTTTTGGGTGAGAAATAAAGAAAATAATTTTCCAATATGCACTCTTATCTGGAGGCCTGGTCCTTTGGATGGGGATGTTAACTGGATGTCCCCTTTGCAGGGAAGGTCACCCCTTGTGCAGGTTAAAGAACCCTACGGTAATTTAGATATGGTTTAAATTACTTGTAGGCTTTCATCCTGCAACCTGGAGTGCACAAAGTACACTTGCCGATAATACTCGCAAGTGAGGGTCTAGCAGTATATAGAGAAAGAAAAAAAAAGGGCAAAAAAAGTAAAAGAAAATTCAAATTAAGTTCTAGAACTTATTTAGTACTTTTATAGAACCAACAAGTTCTAGAAATGTTCTAAAAAGTTCTAGAACATTTTTAGAACATTTAAAGAGGAAACATGTCATAACCAGATGGATGATGGGAAAAACATGGCTGCCAGAATTGGAGGGAAAATGTGGAGGCTCTTCAAAAACATTTGTTTGGGAATTTCTAGATGGCAAACATGATAGTAGTATTGACTGAGACAGTGAGTAGACCTGAGAAACAGTTTCTCTAAGGTTTTTAATGTTGATTAATGGTGGGGTTGTTGTTTGTAAGTTTTTTTAGCAAATGCAAGACAATGTTTTGAAATGGGTGGGGTAATACAGGGTGGCATGTTACCACAATGAGAAGATGATCATGGCTTAATTACTATAAACAGAGGATGAGCAGTTAACATCCAATAAGTTTTCCAAAAACTACAATGTTACAGTTTTGCAATGAATGTTATTTATTTTTCAATTCACTGATAATTCGGGAGAAATATTTTACTGAAATTTACTGAACCAGCAAGTTCTACAAAAGTTAAAAAATGTTCTAGAACATTTTTAGAACAGTTCTAGAACAAGCATGTCATTATCATAAATTAACCAGATTGATGTTGGGAAAAACATGGCAGCCAGAATTGGAGGGATTATGAAGGCTCCCCAAAAAGCACTCATGGCAGTTTCTAGATGGCAAATTTGACAGTATTATATAGTCTGGGACAGTGAGTAGGCTTGAGACACAATTTCTTAAGTATTAATGTTAATTGTTGCTGTAGTTACTGTTTTTCCAAGGTCAAATGCATAACAATGTTTTGAAATGGATGGGGTAACAGGGTGGCAATAACTAACAACATTTAGGCCAACTTAGGGCCCCTATAATAATTCTCCTCCAGTTGATGTTTATTTATTTATTGTGTCACCTGCATTTGGGGATTACTTATTGGGGTTTTAAACCAATGTCAACAGTTTTCCAGATATATAAAGGTAGCATTCGATGGAATCTTATTTCCGAACCCTATATGGGACATTTTTGGGGAGGTGATCTACAACTGTTTTAGAAAAGTTCAGATTTTTTAGAACAGTTGCAGAACAAACCACTAGAACATTCCTGAAATTGTTCTTAAACTATTCTAAATTGCTCTAAAATAATTCAGGGGCATTAATAGAATGCTTTATATGACATTTTTGAAGAGTTGTTCTACAGTCTTTCCAGAAAATTCCTAAAGGTTTGTTCTGGATCAGTTCTAGAAAAAGCAAATGTTTATTCTAGAACAGTTCTAGAACAAACCATTAGAACATTTCTGGAATTGTTCTGGAACCATTCTAAAAATGTTCTAGAATGATTCAGAGACATTTTTAGAAAGTTAAATGGAACATTTCTAGGGGTGTTCTACAATTGTTCCAGAAAAATTCTAAAGGTTTGTTCTAGATTAGTTCTAGAACAAACCAAGGTTAGTTCTAGAACAGTTCTAGAACAAACCATTAGAACATTTCTGGAATAGTTCTGGAACCATTCTACAGATGTTCTAGAACTATTCAGAGACATTTATAGAACGTTAAATGGGACAATTTATGAGGGGTGTTCTACATTTGTTCCATAAACATTCTAAAGATTTGTTCTGGAACTGTTCTAGAACAAACCAAGGTTAATTCTAGAACAGTTCTAGAACAAACCATTAGAACATTTCTGGAATAGTTCTGGAATCATTCTACGGATGTTCTAGAACTATTCCGAGACATTTATAGAACGTTAAATGGGACATTTTATGAGGGGTGTTCTACAATTGTTCCATAAATGTTCTAAAGATTTGTTCTGGAACTGTTCTAGAACAAAATTGATTTGTTCTAGAACTGTTCTAGGAAAAACTTTTAGAATTTTCTGGAACTTTTCTAGAACAAATTTTTTGACCTCGGCTAGAACAATTGTAGAACAAAAAATTGTCCCATTTAACGTTCTACATCTGTCCCATAAACATTCTAGAACATATCTAGAACAGTTCTAGAACATAGTTCTAGAAAATTCTAGAATAATTTTAGAACATTCTAGAACAGTTCTAGACCATTTCGCAGGGGTATGCAAGGGCAGTCACTTCTTTGTATGCAATACTATACATATGTCTTAGCCCTGTTAGTTCCCAATTCTGACTCAAAAACAAATCAAACTAAGGAGTGTAACACATTTTCTTAATTTTTTGTCCATTTTTGTACATAGATAACCATTGCATCCATGCTTACATATCACATATTGATTTATAGCTTTGTTTTTTTTACCATGTATTATCATTTCAACGCAAATTTTATTGAGATTCTGTCACCTGTTTTAAAAATATGAACATTTTGAGAGCTCTTCTACTAAAATAATGAGGCAAAATGACAGTAAAATAAGAATTTTTTGTTCAATTAGGCATTTAAATTTGGTAAAAATCACTCATTCACATGCTGTTAAGTGCTTGTCATCAAATAATGGGAATTTCAAGACATTTCATCAAGATTTCCTATAAAAACGACCTACACAGAATATAGCCATAATTAACAATTTTTGCA
This sequence comes from Loripinus fragilis, assembly GCA_964019695.1. Lineage (NCBI taxonomy): Eukaryota > Metazoa > Mollusca > Bivalvia > Lucinida > Lucinidae > Loripinus > Loripinus fragilis. Next base: position 40,814,668 of record OZ026531.1, on the reverse strand, counting down.
AAAAAATCCTGAAAGAAAATGTTCAGAAAATTTATATTTTTGCTTCTATTTTCTAAACTTAAACAATTTTGAAAAACTTTAAGTACCCCCAATTTGTTTGGAATAACAATTTCACCTATGACAACAGTTTCATTTTTCACCCCCAATGTCACGCTTTGGCTTCATTATTTTTGAACATGCCCAACAGTTGTAGAACAAGAGTTCTAGAACAAACATATATACCTGTTTAGAACAGTTCTAAATGTTCTAGAACAGTTCTAGAACACCTCCAATTTGTAGAACAAAGTTTCGCAGGGGAAACAACTCAAAAATAGATTTCTTGTCTGTCTCTCTTACCGTAGTGAAGTCAAACCCGTTGATTGAACAAGTTTGACAATCCAGAAATATAGATAGAACCAATCATTATTCCCTCAAACTTTTGCTGAACATTTTATATATAAAATACAATTCATACTGACATCCCTTATGAAAAAGTAGGCAAAATTTGACCAGGCCAATATATTATCGGGCCGAGTTGACCTGGGCGGACTTGACTCAGGCCGAGTTGACCCGCATTCCCGTGAATTGAGGTCCGCTCTGCTTAATTGTTGCCTTGCGCAAATATTGTGTGCTTGTTGCTGTCGCTTAAAGTCTGCGACCAATTGCCAACAATCGATTGAAACTTTAAGTCGTTCCGATGCTGTTACCATTGTACTGCCTACCTTTGGAGATGTGTGTATTTCACACTCTCTCCTTACTAAATGGCAAATAATCAGATGTGATCCTTTAAAGGTGAATAGGCCTGCATACAAAGCTACACAGAGGTAAATTAATAATGATTATAAAACCTGTTTTCTGTAATTCTTACCCTCAGAAGAACAGTTTTACCGCATTTTTTAGGGCAAGTTGAAAACCATTTAACCTGAGGGGCAAGTTGAAATGAAACACAACTTGCCCCCTGGGCAAGTTCAAAGCCTGAGGGCAAGTTGCACTGAATTTCAAATTGCCCCGCGGGCAAATGCTGATAAAATCCTTATGTCAACCCCTGATTTTCATGGGATATTTAAGAAAAAAAATAGATAAAATCAACAAAGCGAAATCCACACCTTAATACATATGAACCTATGCTCCAGAAATCCTGTATCTGCCCCTGCAGGGACTGCAAATTTTGGAATTTTGAAAAAAAATCTTACTGTGCTTTTGACTAAATGAGGAGTGCTCTAAATTTCTCAGTGTTCTGCGAATTGACCACCGAAGAAGAAAGACTATTCCACTGTGGAATAGTTCGGAGAAAGAAGTATTTCAGGGCATCACTAACTGTATGTCTGTTAGCTATCTACAATATTGAGCACTGTGTTATCAAACTGACAACATTTAGCATGTAAGAGAAAGCAGAACCATTTGGTAATAACAATACTTTTGCCTCGAAAGCATGCAGTTGGTAGAGTGTCCGCTTTCAAAGCAGGAGGTCCATGGTTCGAATTCCGCGATGGCACCAATTACCAAAAGGTGTAAAAATTGTACAAGCAAAGGTGTAAAAATGGTACTAGCAGCTCCCTTGCTGTCGCTCGCATAAAAAGGGGTTGTGCTAGTAAGATAGAGTAAGGCAGGTAAGTATTCTGTTAAAAGATATTGTTATGTCGCAGAAAAGCTCGTGAGCTAGTGTTGTCTAATTCATTATAAATGACATTAAATAAGGCTTCTTTATCTTTACATATTACAAGTTTATTGGAAGGAAAGAACATCATTCTGCTTGACACTTCTGGATCTTTTTCCATCAGTAAGTTATCACACACAGTGTTTAGGTATTATTGTTTGCATTTTACAGGCTGATTGAAGAGACAAAGCTTTAAGATGCCAGCAGCCTCTACACAAGAGGACTCGGGTGCAGGTAAGTGTCATTCCAGATAGACAAAATTTTTGAGCGTAAAATTGAAAATATTTTCTTAGCCATCAATATTAGAATTTGTTTTGGCTGCTCAAAAGAACCCTCACATTAAAATGGTTCTTTTGAGTACCCACAACATATGGCTTGTTTGATTAATAAGTGCATGCATGCACACTCTTGACTTATCTAGAGGCCTGTGGTAATTGTCATGTTGGAAAGTTGGGTTTTACAATATTTTTTTCACAACAAAATTATTTAACTTTTATCCTATTAATATGAATATTTCCACTTGTTAAATGGTCCATTGTACATAACAAGGGGTAACAGGTACATGTAAGAATGACCGACCGGGTCCCGTAGCACAGTCGGTAGAAAATCTGAATGCAGATCCAAGGGTCGTGAGTTCAATACCGATCCAGTCCCATACTTTCTTAGAGATTGATCATGAAATCATTTCTACGGTCATTCTTCGGCCTTCCACTGATTCAAGAAAGGTTGGTGTCATATACAAGTGATAGTAGATCTATGTGCACATTAAGTACTGGTTAACAGCTTAGTCCAGCTTGCCCAGGATAAAGTGTGGTTAGGTGAACTTACCATCTCGACATGACCGTAGCTCTTGACGGAGACGTAATGAATCAAACCAAGCCCCCCCCCCCCCCCCCCCAAAAAAAAAAAAACAAACAAAAAAACAGGTAAGTAAGAATGTCTGTCCAACTTAAGATGTTCTTCAATACATGAAGATTGTTTTTGTCTTCGTGAACAGTGCAAACCCAGATGAAATGCTGCAGAATGCAGCATTTCATCTAGGTCTTCACTGTTTTCTAAAGTACCCATTCACTTAGGGCTTCAAGTATGCCAAGGGTTAAGTTGCAGGGATTTTTTTATTTTAAGGATAAAATTCCTAATTCAAGGAATAAATAAATTATCACCATTTTGTGGCATCTTAATTGCACTGTGCAACAGCAAATTATATTTTTGAATTCCAAATTTTGATTTGTGCGTACAATAGTGAACTATTTTTCCTGTGACTTTGACATCATTTTGTACAGTCTTAAAATCTGTTGGTAAAAAAGTCTTGATGACTAGTGCTTGCTTCGTTAAGAATTGAATTAAGTAAGGGTGCAAAGATCAGGAATCGATACAATCAAGTACCACACCTGACCCAAGATACCAATGGGAAAGTGACAAACTCACAGTGAGACACCACAAACGAGAGCCAAGAGGTCAGCCCTTTCCCAGCTGGTGACCACAAAACACATATAAACAGACGCATACAAAGACATAGCAAACACAAGTCAGAACAAAAACACAAAAGATCCACAAAAGAAGTACCGCCTTGGAACGGTCAGTAAAATATTTTACTGGAGGGCTTAAACCGGTTTAACAGCGCCAACCTCACCCTTAATTCATATGTGGATCAAGACATTTAGATATTTGATTTGCATGAAAGACCCCTAACTTATCAATGCATCATCTCCAAAAACATATAAATCAAGATATAACAAGGAGATAAAACAAAGATAAGGGCTCAACAGTAAATAAAACTGAATACCGGAGCAAAAGAAATCCAACAGATAAACCCCGGTGGGCACGACAAACAGCCAAAGCATCAGGCCCCTACCAACAGATGAACTTAAGATAAAGTTTCTTATATCTTAATTATAAAGTCTCCACGTACCATGTCTTGCCCAGTTTGTTAATATGAAATGACACAAGACTGCATACATACACATACTGGTCTTTTTCTTTGTTGGTAGAATACAACAAAAGCAGATTTTTCTCATAAGGTACCTGCTAGTGTCTTCTGCTGATAACCTTTGGGAAAGTTTAGACCCACAGTGTTTCCGCGAGAGTGCGTTTCTTGCGTTTTTGACGCAATAAATTGACTGCTGACGCACTGACAGTTTGTCTGTGAGTTTTTTCGTGACCTGTGGAAAATAGACCTGCACACAAATATCTTTGCTGGGTATTTCCATGACGTATCTGAATTATTTCAAAAACGATGACTGCGCATGTCAAAAGTCATTTGCGATTCGCACAGATGGGGTTTCGTTCCAAATAATTTTCGCTTGTTTCGCTCTCACTGCTATTTTGGGGCATTATGCAGCATAAATTTTGAAAAAAATAGTCTAAAAAAGAAAGTTTTCTTTGCTCCAATACACCCAAATATATAAGACAACGATTTTAAAAGAAATGAAACCAATGCACCACGTCTATTTTTAGACTGACCCTCTGCGCATGGGTAAAGCGCTCAACTGTTAAACAACAATGGCTGACCCGTAATGAAATTGGTGAGCAGACGCTTTTATTTCCTGTCCTCTGGAGGATAGGGCTTTAACTACAAGCAACACAACATTGAATAATTCCCATGAAACAGAAAATGTAACAAAAGCCGTCGGTCACAAGCCTATTGATAGTAAAACATGCACCGAATTTCAAGAACTTTTATCTTACAAAAGGGGACATTCTTCAAATACCTTTAATATTGATGCATGCTCAGACAAAAAGTAATTATACATTAAAAAAGTTCTGACCCTCTAAATTTGCCAATGACCCCCAAATTTTCAAACAAGGGGTCATCAATGACCCCCAAAAATTCTGGTCTTGCAGAAACACTGGACCCAGATCAAGTCCAAATTTTAATGGTGAAAGGTCACACATTTTAGTTACAAGCTGATGAACTTAAGTTAACATGTTTTTATTTACAGTGGCCGTTAGGACACTGCACCATAATTTAGACAAACTACAGGATGCTACAGACGCTAGTGATGAGGAGATGGATTTCCTACGTAGTTTCTTGGCGAACAATACATTGCTAACATTAGTTGAGGTAACATTAAATTTTCTCCATAAACCCTTGACCTCATATAGACACCCTTTAACGCTTTTGCAAACAGAGCAGACCAAGATCGGGCAGCTCTTCTGAGAGCTGCCTGACCAGGGTCTACTCAGTTAAGTGCTTATGGAAATGATATATCTGATGATTTTGATCTATATACACTAGTGGACCTTACAAGTAATTTTCTTTGTTCTATGTACCAACATGAAAGTTTATTTATACATGTATAGTGGGTGGAGCCCGGCTTGAATATTCATGAAGGAAAGGGTTAGCACAATATACTTGATAAGAGGGGTAGGGCTGCCACGTTTACATGTGTAAACGGCACCCTTTCGTGTTTCTGCAATAAACGTTTACAAAATTGACCTACCGCTTACACGAACTTTAGCACGTGACCAGCGTCGTGGTTTATTAATAGCATTTCCTAATTAAACAGTGATACGTCACATCTCAATCTGGATCATCAATCAGATTGTTTGTTTTTCTAAGATTCATTGTATTTGATAAAGTATCTACTGCAATTAGAAATTACGGTGGACATGCTCAACGGGCCATAAAAATGTCCCGTGTATTGTCTTACTCAGCCACCTACTGCAATTAGAAATTACAGCGGACATGCTCAATGGGCCATAAAAATGTCCCGTGTATTGTTTCTCTCAGCCACCGCTTGGAACAATTATATTACGGTAAATGTTCTAAAATTTCGAACACTAAAAAATAATTATTTTTTCCGCTGTTCGTAATTTTAGAAATTACGTTTCAGGAAAAGTGCTTGTGTTCGTAATTTTAGAATGTGGTCTTTAGCATGAGCAAAAACGGTATATATGCATGTAAAATGTGGTAGAAACGACGGTTACGTGTTGAAAACACGGCGATATGATTCTGCGCTATCTTCTCATTTTTCTTTTCAACCGCGGACTGAGTCAGTAAAATGTCCAGCACGTGCGGTAATTGCCAAGTCGAGAGCCAGGCACGTGCATGTTATGTCACTCAATTTACTTACTAGTCGTAAAAGTCCACTTATTTAACCTCGGACTACCGATGAATCGCTACACTTTCGTTCTTCCTTCAGAAAACAAAAACGTTTTCGCTTGCTCTCCATCTGCGCAAATGCTGTTTATAATGTAATACAGTCACTCAAGGACATCTCGTCGATCAGAATCTTTTGCAAAGATATACACGAAGCTTTGAAATACGTAGACGAGTTCTCAGAGTTAAAAAATGACGAAATTCAAAAAGAACACACATCTCTCTCTCTCTCTCTCTCTACTTGTCGATCTGTCGATGCACTTTGATTTTCCGAAATGATGTGCTTGTACCAGTCTCTCTCTCTCTTTCTCTCTCTATTTACATTTGCAAAAACGGTTTGGATCCAGATCAGACCCGAATGGAATTCAAGAAAGAATGTTTCGTCAATTTTTAAAATTTGTGCATGCGATAGAAAGTATGCAAAGTGTCGTACAAAAGCCGATGCGCACGATAAAATGGATTTTCAGTATATCTCAATAAGTGTATACGTTGTCCGGTCCCATGCGCGGATCCAGAGGGGGAGAGGGGGTCCGGACCCCTTAGCGATACTAGATCGAATCCCAAGAAATTCTCAGAACAACCAATCCAGCATTCAACGTTGGGCCATCATCGGCACGCCAGCGAAACGCCATTAGAAGGCGTTTCGCTGGCGGGCCGATGATGGCGCGCTTTTAGTGATATTTGGATCCTCTCTCCCTTAAAAAAGAAAAAAAAACGTTGTCAGAGTTCGGATCCAGATCAGATCCGAATGGTATTCAGGAAAGAATGTTTCGTCAATTTAAACATTTGGGAATGCGATAGAAAGCATACAAAGCATAAATACCGTCGAATATCCGACTTTGTCGTGCAAAAGCCGATGCGCACGAGAAGCTTTTCAGCACCCATTCATGATATTTTTCGAGATTACAAAATATTCGTATGCAAGCGCTAGCCTCTCTCTCTCTCTCCCACCTGCTTTCAAAGTTTGAAAATAGTTTGGATCCAGAAGATCTCCGAGGTCTTGCCAAACCAAATCAGGGGCAAGACTCTCGGACCCAATAAACATACTGGGTCCGAGCAAGAATTAATGTCCGACTTTGCGTCCGATGCCTTGAAAGAATATAATTGAGCCGTGACATGAGATTTCCAACAATCAGCAAAGCCCCAGATCAGCCTGCGCATATGCACAGTCTGATCAGAGCCTTTGCTAGTCGCTTGAATATTCTATGAGTGTTAAGCTACTGACTGAACATCGTTTGGAGTTTGTGAGCTTAAAAGGAGGCTGCACAGGCTCGTCTGAGTCTACACTCGTCAGAATGCCACACTGTGTCGCGGCTAAATTTATGATATATTGGCTTCGAGCCGATGCGTACGGTACGCTGCATGGGTACTTTCATATCTCAAAGAAAAGGAAAAATTCAGACAAGTACCACAAATCTAGTTTTTCGTGCAAGCAGTGCGCCGTTCATGCTCAAGTTCATTGTATTTTTTTTTTCATGCAAACCCATGAAAAGGAGACACAGCTAGGCAATTATGTTTGGTGTGCTAAGTCCCTTTACGTGCGCCAATTCCCACCGCGTGCTACCCGAGTCTTAAAACAACAACAACACGTGGTCTGATAGTCGGCTTCTTTGATCTCAAACCATGTCCGTGAATCATTACCCTGTGCCTTTGTCTGTGGCTGATACTATTCCCAGCCCCCCCCCCCCCCCCCCACCCCAAAGAGACTGTGACAAAGTAATTTAGCAGACAGTTGGGCCCAGATCTGGCCTGACAAAATGTTTAATGTTTTGTTCTAGAAACAAAGGTGCTGATAAGGCTGTGTGGTGCGCAGACTGATCTTCCCATGAAACAAAGTACGTGTGGTAAACAAAGCGAATTCCGAGATGTCCCCATCATCTCAAGGGCTTTGCTGATTTTAAATTCACAGCCACGGCATGCATTTCTTCTATGTGCTTGTGGGCAGTTAAGGCGCTGGCGTTTTTCCGTGGGTGGGCAGGCTCGTCTGAGCCTTCGCTGCTCGCATAGCTGGCTTATTTCATGAAATTAAATATGTAAATATTAAATTCATCAAGATGCAGAATCATGCTACAATCAATTTATTTCTTGGTACATGTATGTGCGTCTGTGCGTACATTATACCGGTAATGCACTCGTAGGACCTTCCATGTGCAGCGATCGGCTCAACAGTTTGTTAAACGTTCCATTTTGAGGAATTTGATCAAAACCACTGACAAGTAGTTTAAAGATAATGTACGTAGATGTTTTGAATTCTTATTTGGCTAGTCTTCATCCACTTTAAACTTTGTTAGTGAGCGAGACCCTGACAAGATTGTGCAAACACACATGCTCTCCTGAGCCTTCGCTGATTACATCTGTCATAAGTACCAGCAGGGTCTTTACAAGCTCATATCGGGCTCCGCGCAAGTTGATTTCATGCTCGGGTCCAAGCTGTGTTCAAGAAAAGAGCACACGCATAGAATTAGAATGATAGAAGTGCCCTGCTTGGATATATTGCAGAACTGGGAAATCCTTTAAAATGCTTAAAAGGGAGGGGAGGGGAGGGCGTGTCCGTCGGATAACCTGAGAATCACACATATTTAAGCCTTAAGTTAACGATAATGTACCGTGAATAAAAATGAGATGATGACCACGTGCGAGTTCTTGCAGGCATGTCGGTATATATTAAATATACTGTACGATGGCTTTATTTTCCGCATTGGATGTCTCGGTGAGAAAAAAACATGCGACTTGCACGATTTTCTCTGCATTTTGCACGAAACCGAATGACCCCTTGTGTTCCAAACGTCCACGGCAATCACTATACATCAACTTATTTCATTCTCCTAAGTGATCGTCTCATTTTCCGCAACACTCTCTCTTTAGAAAAAAAACGAGTACGTGTCACAGCACACTATGCGTGTGTCAACGTGCATATTTCACGAACAATTAGCTGAATCGCGACCTCTGGTCATAAATAATGATCTCAGCCATTTGGGTGGATACATATACCCAATAGGGTTAGTCAAAGCAGTTTCAGAATCGTTGCAGGAACTTGTCCGTGCATCAATTTCGTCAATGCTGGTGACCTTGAATAATGTCTAGCGTCGCGCGCTGGCATGCGAAATAGAACGTCGCGTGCCAGATTACCCATCTAAGTAGAATGGAACCTTCCAAATATCGATACCGCTCACGTGCTGTACGGTAGAAGTATACCGAACACAGATGGGACAAACAGATAAACGGACATCGATTTCTGCCGAAAATAACGTGTGTTCGTAATTTTAGAAATTCACTTTTCCGAAAAAGGGCAGTGTTCGATTTTTTAGGATGTTTTAAAAATTATTTTCGGTGATAATTTTAGGTGTTCGTAATTTTAGAGTGTTCGAAATTTTAGAACATTTACCGTAGTTTTTTTTTTTGTTTACTTCCTGTCGGCGTGTGTATTGATGCGTACGTGACGATTCGCAGTTATGTCTTGTGTATCCACTCATTAATTACATGCTTGCATCTGAAGAAAATGTCCGTAATGTAGAGTCTGCGCATGATGCCATCACTTTCCATTTACTTGAAATGAGTTCTATCACAACACCCAACCAGAAACAATTTCGAATATTCGCACAAGGTCTCACGATACATTTTTCAAAGGTTTTTTAGGGAAAATATCAGCGATTTTACGGAGTGCATAATAGAAAAGAAATAAGTCTGGAAGTAACATGTAAACGGCATCGTTTCGGTTACTGGAACTCATGTAAAAGTTTACCAAATTTCGTAAACGTGGCAGCCCTAAAGAGGGGTTATAATCCACCTGTCTATTTTAGTAATTCTCCACAAAAACACATGTTATGAACTTATTGGATGCATCACATTTGTCCTTGATAGACTGAGATAGCTACTTTTTACTTCACCTTAAAATTATATGTTGTTTGTACTCATTTTAGAGGCATGATTTCAGAGCAGCTGTAGAATCTGTCCGCCACTTACTTTGGCTCATACATGTACATTACCAAGCATAACGGGTCGCACAGGCTTGAAAAGTACTTGAGAATAAAATTTGTCTTGAAAACACTCAAACGCCTTGAAAAGTCCTTGAATTTTACCATTTGATTCAACACTGTTTTTGGAAGCCTAAATCAGCATTAAATTATGGTGCCTTTATTTGGTGCTGCACCGAATAAAGGCACCATAATTTTACACTGATTTTCTAAAACTAATATCTTTAGTAATGGACTCTAGCATTTCAGAAGTAGAATTTTAACATGTAAATCAGTATTTTTTTCATAAGTTTTCAGTCCTTGAAAACCATAGGAAAGGCTTTTAGAAGTCCTTGAAAAATCCATGAATTTTACACGAACTTGCCTGTATGAACCCTGCATAGCCCTAACCATCAGAAGAGAAGTTTAATCTTGTACTTTGCTTTCAAAAATTGTGCGTAATCGCCAAGCACATTCACTGATTGAAACCAACAAATAGTGACGAACAGATTCTAAAATCTAGCCATTTTTCTTCCAGAAACAGCTTTTTGGATACACCTCATATCAAGTTAGGTATTAAGTACCTTGCCACTTTTGTGGTCATGAATAGAAGTGTAAATTGTGGACGTAATATTCTTAATATTTTCTCAAAATATCATTGAACAGTTTATTCCCAAATACACTGTATATGATAAATCATTTATTTATTAAAATATTAAGCTGTTTTTATCAAATACTAGTATAGTACCTTTACATGTAACTGTATACTTTTAGCTCATATAACGATACACTGTATGGTTACTTTCAAAGACAAAGATGCATTTATACAATGCAGTCCCTTACTAATGAACCACGTTATAAGTGAATCTTGTTATAAAGGGACAATTTTACAATGCCATTATATGGTCATTTTTCTATCATTCCTTTGTAAAATTCCAAGATAAACAAAATTGGCGTCCACAACATGACAGTGTTATATCAAAGAATTTCTAGCGATAAGGCGAGCAATCTCCCTAAACGAGACGTTCGTTTTATTTTGTTAAAATAACGAGTGGAGAAACTAGGCACATTCAACTAATATATATAGACGAGCCGTTGATGCACCATTACCCCAAATTTGTATATTTAAAACGGGGTTTCCTTCATGCATGTAATAGCTGTACTTCTTATTGAATGATAATTTATTTCGATCATCAACTGTGCTTGTTAGTCAGTAACATATATGGGAACTAGACCGTTAAACAGGGAACCACGCTACATGTACAGTAAAACTATTTATACAGTTGACGTACAATAAAAACGACCATCTTGCAAAGTGGTCTATTTTTGTCAGATAGTTAATGTCTTCTTTCGCTTATACAACCCCTTTCCCCCCCTAGACCCAAGACGCCATTTACATATGTTGTATATTTGTATAGCGACATTTAAATGTCCAAAGGGCATCTTGGGCCTAGGGGGGGGGGGGGGAAGCATCTAAAAAGAAACTGAAAGACGCCAGTTTCATCTTTTCAATGACAAACGTCACAATTTTAAGTATATTTCGTACGCATGCGCAGAAGGAATACCGCAAAGTTTTGGAAATGAAGGGCACTTATATCCTTAATATTTTAGCACTTTTACTTTTTGAAAACCTGCAAAGGATTTACTAAAACTATCGTATAAACGGCACCCAGTCTAAAGACGTAAAATGAGGGGTGGGAGTAGAAGGCGCAAGTTTTCACGGCTTTGTAAATGATGGATCGCTTTGAAACCTATTTTGATGCTTTCTATGCATATTTTACTACCGAAACAGTCCAATTTTAAAAATATTAGGGCAATTTGAAAATTTAGGCTTTGTAATCATGTCAACTAGGGAAAATATACGCCTTATCGCTAGAGCTCCTTTCATGTTGATGGTTATGAAAGGGTTGTTCTGTATTTAAGCTTTGCGAGTTAGCAAACTGCCTGCGTGTATAATGCAATTAGTACCACCTATCATAGGTTTAGATAAACAAAAATGTTCAGCATATAATGATTAAAATTTTCTTACCCATAATTTTTAGCATATGTTTTGGGTGCTCAAAAGAACCACCTTATTGAGACGGTTCTTTTGAGTACCCACAACATATGTTTTGGTCGAGAAATAAGAAAATTAGTTTTTGGTATGCACTCTTAACTAAAGGCCTGCACTATCGCTTGGGCTGGTTCATTCTTTTCATTTATTCAGGACATTTGTTAAGGGTGGGTACCAGAAAAATATTTTTATTATTTCTCAATCAAAACATACGTTGTGGGTACTCAAAAGAACCGTCTCAATGAGACGTTTCTTTTGAGCACCCAAAACATATGCTAAACATTATGGGTACAAAAATATTTACAATTCTACACTGAATTTTTTTGTTTATCTGAACTTTACATTTATTCCAGGTACAAGATAAGTTGGAGGACCAACCAGAAGTACCCACTGAATTCCGGGCCAATCGGGTGGTAGGGGATCTTATTGAGGCATTAGAGGATGAAATGAGAACCAACCCAGATGCACAGGAGCTGGATAAGATACTGTTTGATCCTAATGTCAGGGTGAGTAGCCAAAGTGACCCTTTTTGGTGCTGATTTAGGTTTCCCTCATTAGGCCAAATAAAAAAGTAAGACAGTGTGTTTCTGGTAACGGGTCTGAAAATTTAAGGTAGGGTAGGCATACAATGTTACATTATTTTTGATTTTATTTTCTGGAAAAATATAATTTTATTCATTTTGAAAGACATTTTGCCTTTCAAAATGCATAAAGTTTATTTTTTCCCAGAAAAACCTGAAAAATTCTAGGTTTCACCAGTAAATTTAGGTACAGGTAGGGTCGGGTTATTTTACACACAGATATTTTTTATTTGGCCTTAGTAATAAATTTGAAGAGTTTATGGACCCTCCTTTTTCTTTGTAAAGAGCTCCAAACTATAGACTATTCTTTCCACTCCACAAATCACATCAGTATTATCCAAAGGTCCACTGGCCTCCAGATAAGAGTGCATAATAAAAAAAATAATTTTCATGATTCTCAACTGAACATTTGTTGTTGGTATGTAGTCAAAAGAACAATCTCATTGAGGCAGTTCTTTTGAGTACCCCGAACTTAGGTTCTAACTGTAGGATAAGGAAATGATCACAGTTTTGCGTACAATAATTTTGCAAATCTTGACAAATGAAAGGATATTTATAACCAATTCCAAGTGTTGTAATTGCCCCAACAGTAGAACATATTGCTTTTGTCATGTCCATGTGTCACTGCACAATGTTTTCTTTAAAAGCTGGCAGCTGGCAAAATACCCTTAGTAAAACATTAAAACTAAAAAAAATATTATTTGGTCGGTTGTAGAAAAAAATGATTTCCAAATCATAATAAAATATTTTGGATATGGGCAAGTTTGTAGGGTTGGACAGGTAAAGGGAAACACTATATTTTAATCTAGGCCCTACCTTTCCATCTGTTCCACCTATTTATCAGGGTTATAACACAGGTCCAAATAAGGATAGTTTGTGCACCTAAAATTGCATTTGTCTCCTTATCCATCAATTTAAACATGTGTTTTGGGTGCTCAAAAGAACCGTCTCATTGAGACGGTTCTTTTGAGTACCCACAACATAATTATGTTTTGGTTGAGAAATAAGAAAAATAATTTTCCAGTACACACCCTTATCTGGAGGCATGTCATAAGATGGCCAGTTATCTTGGCTAGGTCTGTAAGATACTCCAATGGATTTAAGTTTTCAGGATTATTCCTGAATTTAGGATTTTGAGGTTGTCTTTCCATAGATATTAACAACCAATGACATCTGTGTTGCTCTTATTACAGGCACTGCTTACTGCCCATGATGACATTATAGACCGGAACTATGAAGAGTTACCCACTATTAACCCACAGTTGAACATGGAACTTCAACCAGGCTTTAACAATGTTAACAACCAATGACATCTGTGTTGCTCTAATTTCAGGCACTGCTTACTGCCCATGATGACATTATAGACCGGAACTATGAAGAGTTACCCACTATTAACCCACAGTTGAACATGGAACTCCAACCAGGCTTTAACAATGTGAACAACCAATGACATCTGTGTTGCTCTAATTTCAGGCGCTTCCTGCCCACAATGACATTATAGACCGGAACTATGAAGAATTACCCACTATTAACCCACCGTTGAGCATGGAACTTCAACCTGGCTTTAACAATGTTAATGACCAATGACATCTGTGTTGCTCTTATTTCAGGCACTGCTTACTGCCCATGTTGACATTATTGACCGGGACTATGAAGAATTACCCACTATTAACCCACAGTTGAACATGGAACTTCAACCAGGCTTTAACAATGTGAACAACCAATGACATCTGTGTTGCTCTAATTACAGGCACTGCTAACTGCCCACAAATGACAATATAGACCGGAACTATGAAGAATTACCCACTGGCCACTATTAACCCACCGTTGAGCATGGAACTTCAACCTGGCTTTAACAATGTTAACAACCAATGACATCTGTGTTGCTCTGATTACAGGCGCTGCTTACGGCCCACAATGACATTATAGACCGGAACTATGAAGAGTTACCCACTATTAACCCACAGTTGAACATGGAACTTCAACCAGGCTTTAACAATGTGAACAACCAATGACATCTGTGTTGCTCTAATTACAGGCACTGCTAACTGCCCACAATGACATTATAGACCGGAACTATGAAGAGTTACCCACTATTAACCCTCAGTTGAACATGGAACTTCAACCGGGCTTTAACAATGTAATCAACCAATGACATCCGTGTTGCTCTTACAGCACCCTAGATAAGCTTTTGGGCCAATTGGGTATTTACGCAACCTGGTTATCCTCAATTGCGTACTTGCAAAAATAATTGCGTAAAAAAATACGCCACGTTTTTGGCAGTGATTAAATACGTTTTCTTATTAAATAAAGCCATCACGAATGTGCCTACATATTTACTCTCATCGCCTGACTTTCTGAGTATCAAACTAGCGAATTTTTATTGTACATGAAGTAAATCTCATCGCCTTGTTGACATTAGTTGCTCGCATCCATTTTGCAGTTTCATTTTCCGCTAAAATACTTGTCTGGTGCCGATATTTATTCATAAAATTGGAATTATACTTGCGCTCGCTAGTAAAAAAAAATCAATACCTGACTGGCATTCGTATATTACACAAATAGAAACGAAATGGACCGAATGGTAAGCAATGACATCGCATGTAATTGCATATCGATCGACGGAATTGCTTTTCGGTACGCACACATTTAATTTTAATTGCTTTTTTGATGATTTTAATTGCGTATTTACGCAAATATGCTGCTTATCTAGGCTGCTGCTCTTATTACAGGTGCTGCTTACTGCCCATGATGACACTATAGACCGGAACTATGAAGAGTTACCCACTATTAACCCACAGTTGAACATGGAACTTCAACCAGGCTTTAACAATGTTAACAACCAATGACATCTGTGTTGCTCTAATTTCAGGCACTGCTTACTGCCCATGATGACATTATAGACCGGAACTATGAAGAGTTACCCACTATAAACCCACAGTTGAACATGGAACTTCAACCTGGCTTTAACAATGTGAATGACCAAATACGACTTGTAGGAATTATGAAAAGTGAAACAGAACCACTGGTAAGCAATGTATTACATAGAGGATCGTACTTAAGTGCTCCTGTGTTATTGAGTTTACAGTGCTCCAGATAGTTTTGTCTACCATCAGTATGGGTACTGACCCAAATGGAACTTGATCTGTACCAGCTATTTTCTGTCCATACATGTATTAATTTTTAGCTCACCTGAGCCGAAGGCTCCGAGGTGAGCTATTAGTATACCAGTGACTCCGGCGTCCGTCGTCCGTCCGTCGTCCGTCCGTCAACATTTTCAAACATCTTCTCCTCTGAAACCACTGGGCCAATTGAACTCAAATTTCATATGAAGACTCCTTAGGATGGGGGAACGAAAGTTTGTTCAAATGGTCCTGGTCACATGACCAAGATGGCCGCCATGCCCATATATGGTAAAAACCCTTTAAAAATCTTCTTCTCCAGAACCAGAAGGCTGATGACCTTGGGACTTGGTATGTAGCATCGGGGATGTGGGGCCTACCAAGTTTATTCAAATGATGATCCTAGGTTGACCTTGACCTACTTAACTTCAAGGTCAAATTTGCTTCCTAATGCATTTAAATGGGGAATTTTTTTTGAAAAGTTGATTTTTTGAAAACTACTGAAGCCAATGTCATTATTCTCACTTGGTATGTTTAATCTAATGTGACAATGGCTATAAATAAGTTCCAAAGGTCAAGGTTGACCTTTGACCTTTAAGCCAAGCCGCTCATATTGGGGTCCCATCAATATATTAAAACAGTTTTCTCAGAAACCATTGGGCCAATTGAACTCAAATTTCATATGAAGACTCCTTACAAAAAGTTAGCCAAGATTTATACAAATAGTTTAGGTCACTAGACCAAGATGGCTGACATGCCCATATATGGTAAAAACCCTTTAAAAATCTTCTTCTCCAGAACCAGAAGACTGATGACCTTGGGACCTGGTATGTAACATTTTGGATGTTGGGCCTACCAAGTTTGTTCAAATGATGATCCTAGGTTGACCTTGACCTACTTAACATCAAGGTCAAATTTGCTCCCGCTTGCATTTTAATGTGAAATTTTTGGAAAAGTTGATTTTTTGAATACTGTTGAAGCCAAAGTCATTATTCTCACTTGATATGTGAAACCTAATGAGACAATGGCTATAAATAAGATTCAAGGTCAAGGCCACCGCACCCATATATGTTAAAAACCCTTTAGATATCTTATTCTCTGGAACAAAAGGCCAATGGCCTTGGGACTTGGTATGTAGCATTGGGGATGTGGTCTCTACCAGGTTTGCACAAATGATGAATCTAGCTTGACCTACTTTATGGCAAGGTCAAATTTGATTCCTAATGCATTTATAGGGGAATAATCTTGAAATTTTCATTTTTCTATGACTGTTTAAGCCGCAATCATAATACTTTCAAGAAATGTTTAACCTGATGAGACAACGGCTTTATATAAGTACAAATGTCAAGCTGACCTGTAACCTTTTATCCAATGCCACTCATTTGGACTGCCACATACCTATATAAACATTGGTTTCTCAGATATCACTGGGCTGTTTGATGGAATATTCATTAGATTGTTTTAAGTCACTTGACCAAAATGGCTGTTACCCCCATATGGTAAAGCAAAATATGTTTTATTA
The DNA here is from genome assembly GCA_964019695.1 of Loripinus fragilis. Lineage (NCBI taxonomy): Eukaryota > Metazoa > Mollusca > Bivalvia > Lucinida > Lucinidae > Loripinus > Loripinus fragilis. Next base: position 40,797,699 of record OZ026531.1, on the reverse strand, counting down.
TAAGCTGTAGTTGACCTTGACCTATTTCAACATAATTCAAGAGGTCAGGTGAGCGCCTCAGGGCCTTCAGGTCCTCTAGTTTATATATGCTTAGAAATTTAAATTTTACGAAAACTTATAGTTGTATTTAAAATGGGTCATGTTGTTGCCCTCTTCATGTACAGTTTGATCACCCATCAATCAAATGGCAATGTCCTTATGCACATAGACAAGAATATTGGATCAGGGATGAATCATGATTGTTTTATTGCCATCTGTAAACCCCGGTTGTAAACACCCTTCGAAAGCCGAGAAATTCCTACATTCAGTTTCTGCATTGAGTGGTTCACACGAAATTACAAGAACCAAACTGATAGCAAACTCCCCGAGAGTTCTGAAACCGAGTGTTTCGTCAAGGAAGACATGGTAAGGGGACACAACTGTTGAGGAGTTTGTATTGAGGCAAAAACAATACATCAATAACCAGTCCAGCGGGATGATTCTGAATTTCCCAAATGCATAAATTTTTGCAGATTCACAAATTAGTTCCAATATCGAGTGTCTTCTGATTCGAAATGGATGAAAACTACCGGTTACCGATAAAAAGGTATCATACAGGCAAAAACACACCCGTATTCGGTATGTACAAATTTTCAACTGTATCCATATTTGTGGAAAATGGATCCGTAATTTACGTCTGTATGGACACAATCTGGAGCGCTGATTTACTAAATGAATTAAAATGGCTTGCCAAGCATTTTATCTCTTTTTCTCAAGAAGTTTAATCAAGTCAATTGATCTAATACAGGATTCTATTTATCATATGACACTAATATTATTTGAAGAAAGTGTGGTAGCTCAGTGGTAAGGCACTTGCCTCTGGTGCTAGAGATCCCAGATTCGATCCCCGCTCGCGGCGAGGAAAATGATGGTGTCCCAAAGTGCTTTCTCTAGAGTCATTTGCAGGGATGACGCTAGATAAGTGCATCATCTTTTGGGTCGGGACGTTAACTGGATGTCCCCTGTGCAAGAAAGTCACTCCCTGTGCAGGTTAAAGTATCCTACCGTAATTTATATATGGTTACTTGTAGGCTTTCATCCTGCAACCCAGAGTGTACAAAGTACACCTGCAGATTATACTCGCAAGAGGGTCTGGCAGTATATAGAGAAAGAAAAGAAAGAATATTTGCAACCTTTTATGGACGTCATTACATAATGTTACAAAACCTGTAAACAGCACTAGTGGTTTGTCGATTTTAATGCATGGCATTAAATCACTCCTAGACGCTGTGTCATATGATAAATTGATTTCAATTCTTCTTTAACTTTTCCCAGCTTGTGGTGACTTTTGTCTCATGTTCAGATAGCCTTTGTAAACACTTTAACAAGATTGGACCTAGGTCACGCCCGACCATATGTCAGTCCTGATCTATTATCAAACTGTTTACACTGGGATGTTATTCCTGAAAGATTTTTTTATTTAAAAAAGGTTAATTATAAAAAAAGATCTGCACACTACAAAAAAAACATGGACTTCCTGCCAGCATGAAAAGCCCTCGTAATTGTAATAACATTAAGATGGGCAAGTGGCTTATTGGACTTTAAACTTTCATAAATATAATCTTTAATTTGTGGAGGGCAGTTAAGATGAATAATCAGGACCGTATCAGTTTTATGGGTAGATTTGGTCTTCTGTCCAATTGTGCAGTGGAATCCAAGATGCACTATACCAATACTTTCAGGAATGAGCTTACAACATGTTTTACAAATAAACTGTTACAATCGTTGGAAATGTACAAAATATGAAACCTGTGCAATTTGCACAGGTTTCTTATTTTGTACATTTTACAGGGCTGTACACCTTTAAGCGAATAGTTTATTGATTCTTTTTGTAATTTCCAGGGTATCACAGTAAAAATAGATGAAACAGGTGACTTAGTGATAGCCAGAATTATGACGGGCAGCATGAGTGACAAATTAGGTAAGTTTATAGTTAACAGTAAAGATAGATGAAACAGGTGACTTAGTAATAGCCAGAATTATGACAGGCAGCATGAGTGACAAATTAGGTAAGTTTATAGTTAACAGTAAAGATAGATGAAACAGGTGACTTAGTGATAACCAGAATTATGACGGGCAGCATGAGTGACAAATTAGGTAAGTTTCTAGTTAATAGTAAAGATAGATGAAACCGGTGACTTAGTGATAGCCAGAATTATGACGGGCAGCATGGTTGACAAATTAGATAAGTTTATAGTTAACAGTAAAGATAGATGAAACAGGTGACTTAGTGATAGCCAGAATTATGACGGGCAGCATGAGTGACAAATTAGATAAGTTTATAGTTAACAGTAAAGATAGATGAAACAGGTGACTTAGTGATAGCCAGAATTATGACGGGCAGGATGAGTGACAAATTAGGTGAGTTTATAGTCATAGAATGCAGTAATCAAATTACTCAAAATCAACATCACTAGAGGAGACTATTTGAGAAACCAGTAGTTTGAATTGAAGAGTTCTATAGCTGAAGATAAGAAATACTGAAATACACGTAGAACCTAATACAGATTTGTTATAACATGGGGATTAATATTAAAACCCAATTACTTGTTTGAGGTGTATCAGGCCTTTAGTTAAGAGTGCATAACAGAAAAATAATTTTCTTAGTTCTCAACAAAAACATATGTTGTGGGTACTCAAAAGAATCTTCTAAATCAGATGGTTCTTTTGAGCACCCAAAACATATGCTTTAAATTATGGCTAAGAAAATATAAAAAAAATTATGCTGATTTTTTTTTTATCTAAACGTGTGTATACAGCCATTACAGATTCAGAAGCATTTAATTAGGGCAGGCTTTAATGGTCAACTACAGTACATATGCAGGAAATCATGATTGGGATTATCAGGATTTTGATTGTATTTTCTATGCAATAATTTTGTTTCTAGCTAATGTATTTTACTATGACAAATGTGCATATATGTATGCCTTATGCATCCTGACTATTATTAGGTCAAATATAAAAAAAAATATGTTTAGGGTAACCCGACTCTACCTAAATTTACTGGAGAAACCTAGAAATTTTTCAGGTTTTCTGGAAAAAATAGAATTTTATGCATTTTTAAAGCCGACATGCCTTTCGAAATGCATAATATTATATTTTTTTCCCAGAAAAAAAAATATGTGTACCTACCCTACCTAAAATTTTCAGACCCGTTACCCGAAACACAGTTATTTTTTTTATTTGGCCTAAGAGCTTTGTCATTTGTCTTCATTCTCTACTTGTAAGTATATGTTTAGAATGATGGATAAGAAAATCACAAAATTACAATCTAATTTTTTGCTTATCAAGACCTGTGTGTTTGATTTATTTCAGGGCTCCTCCACACGGGTGACATCATCAAGGAAGTGAATAGTATTCCTGTGTTCACCCCACAGCAGCTCATGGACATTATAAGAAATGCTGACAGAGGTGTCACTTTAAAAATCATTCCAGCCTACAATGAAACTCACCAGTCATCACAGGTCAGTTAACATAATTTTACGAGTGCAGTAGCTCAGTTGGTAGAGCTTGCTTATGCCACATAGCTTGAGTCTTGGGATCGAAGGGTTCCTAGTTTGAGACTCACCGGAGTCCCTATTGAGCAAGACACTTTATCCTCTGCTTGGTACTGGTTCAACCCAGGAAGACAGGAAATCATCCTGACATGACTGATAAATTGTTGACTATGACGTAAAGCATCAATACAAGCAAACGCAAATTTTGCTATTCTGAGCCTTCTTGAGGAACCTGGCCCTGAGGTAGAAAAACACCATAATTTTGAAGATTTTGTGATAAATACATGGCCACGGCCATAGCTCCAGATAAGGCTACGTATTGCGTATTTACGCAATTTCTTGGACCTGAAAACGCAATTAAATTCATTTCTTTGCGTACAAAAACGCAATAAAAATCCTCGATACTCAAATCCGAACTTTTTCGTAGCGTATGACGCTATAGTATTCAGTTTGCGTTTGTCGTTTTTCGCATCACAAGCTGTTGTTCGGTACAAATTTATACACAGCATGGCGCCGAATTTAGTTAAATATATTGTAAACCAGTCCAGGAGTATTCTTATCGCTGTTTAACAATACCCAATATTTACAAGATTACGACATTCGTCTCGCTTTACAATAACAATGGCGTAACGTGGGCGAAAATGCCCAAGAGGAATTGAATAATATCATATCGTAACTAACTCTAATACCGCGTTGGTGGTTCGCAGAATCAAAGGTGACTGGATAGATATGTTGGATTTTCCAAATAAGTTGCAAATAGCGATCTCGGATATACTAATATTGCCAGTGTGCTTTCTGAAAGTGAAACCGAAAGTAAACGAAAAAATCAGGAGAAACAAGGCCAGCTTTCATTGCTTATTTGCTTTCAGATGGATACCCAATACAAAAACTTGAAATACCCAATTTAAAATTTGAAATACCCAATTAAGCCAAAAAGAGGTGGGTAAATACCCAATTGCCTCCAATCCTTATCTGGAGCTATGCACAGCGTGTTTTATGGAGTGTAGGGTCATTATGCCTGGTTACAAGTATGGAGGTGGTCACGTTTTAAATTTTTATTATATGTTACACAGTACCTTAATTAGTAAGCCTATTTGCATATTTACCCAATTGAAATATGAGAAAACGTAATTAAAATTGATTTGGTAGCGTAACAAAGCGCAAGAGAAATTCTGGATACGCAATACAAGTAAATAGCAGTGTGTATTGGCTTTTACCGCTCCGCCGACCGATTACTCCCGAAAAGTTGTGGATTTCCATTCAGAGACCTGAATCCTCGCTAAAAGGAATGTTGTTACTATTGGGGAGTTCGTGCCGTCCAGAGTTTTATATTTTCTGTGCAGTTAATAGAACACAGCCAATTGACTGGTTCACCCTCTTTTCTCAATCATTGTACAATATTCAAATGTTAGCAGAGAATCAGTCCAAAATTGAAAAAAATATGTCGTCAAAGTCCGAGCGAGGAATTTAGAGAAATAAACTAAGAAAATTATGGGCTATTTTAGCCATTCGTCCTTTGATCCCCAGCCAGTCATCACCGCTATTGTGAATGAATTGAATGACTACTATGTCAGACCAGGATTAATAATAGCATCATCAGTAATTAATGACATTATAGGCGAGTTTGAAACCGAAAGTAGCTTGCACTCAGACTGTCAATTATCAAGAAAAACACAAATTGAATGGTGGCATAAGTCATTTACAAAAATGCCCAAGTAGAAAAAAAATGCCCAAATCAACATTTCTTAAAAAATTAGAATACCCAATTAAAATTTGCAATACCCAATTGAAGGAAAAAGGGGTGGGTAAAACTCAATTACTGAGAAAATTAATTAAGGTACTGTGTTACAGGTTTACGTGTGGGTCTTTACATGGCAGCCATGTGAATGACCTCATTTAGGACACTGAGACTGCATGCAAGGGCAACAATTTAAACTGTTTATTACATGTTACGAGTTTACGTGAGAGTCTTTACATAGCAGCTATGTGAATGAGTCATTTAAGATGCTGATGGTGCATGCTCCTAAGAGGGTGGTCTGATCTGGGCCCATAATGTAATACATATTTTTATCATATGATGTCGGGTCTGGGAGTGAAATAACGACATGCAATAAAATCTGTAAACCACTAGTGGTTTATCGATTTACGGGAAACGTTATGACGTCCATAACAACATTGCGTACATTATGACAATATTATAACGTTTTACCGTCAGCAATGAAACTTCAAAGATATCTTAATGTCATATGAAAAATAGAATCTAACATTCGTGCTCTTGTATTATTGAATTTATTAAACTCGTTGCGAGAAAAGAGATAAAATGCTCGACAAGCCTCGCATTTTATCTCTTTTCCCCAACTCGTTTAATAAATTTAATAAAACATGAGCACTCATGTAAGATCCTCTATGTATATGCTGCGTAAGTCTGTATGCCGATGAGTGGCAGGAAAAGAATTAATTTAATGCCTGTATTAATTTTAGATGTTTATGAAGACCCACTTTAGTTATAACCCTATGAATGACAGATTAATACCCAGTAAAGAGGCGGGGTTACAGTTCCAAGATGGTGATATACTGATGATTCTCAATCACGATGATCCTAATTGGTGGCAGGTGAGTAAATAGGTCAAATCAAAAGCAAATAGAGCTAACAGTGTGCAGGATATATGAGCCGTGACATGGGACTTCCAACAATATGGTATTTTGACAAGGGTAGCCTCAGACGAGCCTGTGCAGCCTTCTTTTAAGCTTAGAAGCTCCAAATTATGTTCGGCCAGTAGCTAAACCCCCCTAGAATATTCAAGCGACAAGCAAAAGCTCTGATCAGACTGCGCGTATGCGCAGGCTGGTCTGAGCCTTTGCTGGATGCACATACCACATTGTTGGAAATCTCATGCCATGGCTCATATGGTGGAGGGGCGTGACATCATTTTTCTCTGAACACTCGAATACTAGTTTAAGAATGAATATATATCAAATCCAGACAAGCCAATATATTGCAAGTGAAATTGTGATTACATTTTGTATTTTCTCATGCATAGACCTCAATATATGTTTCGAGTACCAAGTTACATGGTTTTGATGAGTTAAAAGGAAACTAATTGGAATTTATCTGGAGGCCTTATAAATAGATGGAATGATACACATGGAAATCACCTATGCAGAAATGAGCCACAACGTGTAATTTCCAACAATGTGGTATTTTGACAAATGTAGACTTGGATGAGCCTGTGCAGCCTCCTTTTAAGCTTAGAAACTTCAAATGATGTTTGATCAGTAGCCTAAGAGTCTTGAAATATTCCAGCGACTAGCAAAGGCTCTGATCAGACTGCGTGTATGCGCAAACTGGTTGGATCCTTTGCTGGTTGCACATACCACATTGTTTGAAATCTCATGTCATGGCTCAAATGTGTTTGTATATGAGACTTTTGTTCAAGTCCTCCTCTGGTATTTTGTGTCTGCACTTCCCTGTTCAAACAGCTGATTTTTGCCATTTCATATTTAGTGGTAGGATGCTGCCAAGATGTTTTGTAACTTCAGTGATTTTTGGTCCATTTTTATTGCCTTAAATTGGAGTTATTCCCAATCTAAAAATGGCCTTTTATTTTCCCAATTTCATTTATATTAGTTCTTAGTTTCCCATTTTTGATAAAATATTTTCCCCAATGTGAAGGAAAAGGTAGCTTCCCAAAATCCCAAATAAATTCACTGAACTTTCAGCATTGGGGTGTCCTTCTAATCTGGCTTGGACATCAAACTATGACTTCAACAAGGGATCAAACCAGTGATTGAATCCTTTTGACAATTGGGGGATAGTAATTTACATTAATCATCTGTAGAGTTATGGCCCTTGATTAACAGTTAAGTTCAGTCTTGACTCAATACAATGTATATCTTTTACATTCACTTACTTTTTGATAACAATCTGATTAACAATTATTATAGGAATGAAATTTTATTTTTCGGTTTTTATCGATGTGTAAACTCCGGCGAATCACTCACAAATTGAATAAAGCCCGGAGGGCTTTATGTTAAATTTGAGAGTGATTCGCCGGAGTTTACACATCGATAAAAACCAAAAAATAAAATTTCATTCCTTATAATTCCAACTTTGGAACAAAACAGCACATTTGTAAAAGGTTGTTGACAAAGTTTCAAATTTAAAAGCCCACTGAAGAAAAAAAAGTTCATAACCGCTGTCTATGAAAGATCGGGCAGCCATCTTGAAAGTTCTGTCAGTTCAAACTTTGTTTTGCTAAATTATGATTGAAAATGCACCCTATTTGGGGCGAATATGTGAGTTTGGGCTGATTGGGCTCAAAACAAAAACATTTAGCTTAGAAATGTTTTCCTATGACAAATATGCGCACAGCTTGCTGGGCTCATTGCAAAGCCCTACCACGGATTGGGCCATGGATCGAAGCACTTACCTTCACAGGTCCTGCCTTAAATCTCCGAAGTAGATCTAGGATCTTAGTGTCAATTTTAAAAGTGTGATTTGACAAGTTCAAACTGCGTTGAAACATTCCGTTGTTGATGTAAGCCTTGACATTGTTTTGATGACAATTCTCTTCAATGACGTGACTGTTTGTTAAGTGACGTCACATAACTCCCCATCCTATTCATTTCTTAGAGTTCCCCGTTGCTCTGAAGGTGCACCACCATGTACAGCGTTTAGGGCTTTTAAATAAGCTTTAGAACGCGCTTAACTACCTATATTAAATCTGGTGAAAGTTATATAGTTTGATGTTCAGTTCGTTATTATCAACACAATCTAGCACTGTTATAAAAATTATTCCTACGCATGGGCTTTTATCGAAGTGTAAAAACAATTTAATTTTGCCAACGCACCAATCAAAATCTCCAAAAAAACGATAAAAGCATTGAGTTGGAATTATTTTTTTTTGGAAGCATGTAAACATGCAGTTTTGTTGTTGGAATGTAACAAAGTCAAATTTCAAAGGAAGAGGTCCATCCATTGCAGTGGCTGGATCAAATCGGAAAACTTCACCTCAATATGAGAATCAAGCCTTGGATGTATGTAAGAGGTAGCACTTTGTATGAAAAAGCTGCATATTATTAGCCTGAACTGGCATATGGAAAAATAATATTTTAGCATGTGGGTTCCATTATTTTGATAACCCGAAACATATTATCGATATAATAAATAATGAAGCGATATTTTATTGAAAACGCACTATTTTCATTTATAGCAGTGTTTTATACCATTTGTTTTGCTGCAATCAAACTTGTTTTGTGTTGGCATGGTTTCTGTGACATTTGGTCATGTTATCAAAGTAGACCCTCAATGTACATCCGAGGTCTGATTCCACGGATTTGGTCGAGGCAGTTCCAATTGGGGCTGGATCGAGTATAAATCAGTTCTCTTTCTTTGTAGGCACAAGTAGTTGGTGATGAAAGTAATCGTGTTGGTTTAATTCCCTCCAAGACTCTAGAAGAAAACAGAAAATCATTTGTGAGATCAGATAGAGACTACTCAGAAAGCAGTTTATGTAAGTAGAAGATTTTTTCTAAAAGGTCATTTTTCTAAGAACAAAACTTATTGGCAAAAATAAAGTAAAACCTGTGTAAAATGGCCACTCTCAAAAAGACCGAAAATTGTTTTCAAGACCAATTATCACTTAATGCAGGTCAAAAGTATTGCAGAATGCTCCCGTTGGAGCATTCTGCAAGACTTTTGACCTGCATTAAGCTACCATTTGTCATTAAGATCTTAGTTTAGTTTATTTTTGAGTGGCTGTTTTACATAGGTTTTACTGTATTGGAAATGGTTTTATATAAAGAGTTATTCTGTCAGTTATTTATGTCCAGTTACATAGGAACTGTTCATGGCTGGTCCTTTTTATGTCCCATTACTTACTGGTTTTTAGTGGATTACCAGATGGGGTTTTTTCAATTTATTTTGCTTATTTTAATAGCAAGCAATTTCAAAAATGAATTTCTTTTACGGATATAAAGCGTGGTAGCTCAGTGGTTAGCGAAAGCGTTGTAGCTCAGTGGTTAGCGCACTTGCCTCTGGTGCAAGAGGTCCCAGGCTCGATCCCCGCTCGCGGCGAGGAAGATTTCGGAGTCCGAACACGCTTTCTCTAGTGCAGGTATGACACTAGATAAGTGCATCGTCCTTCAGATTGGGACGTTAACTGGATGTCCCCTGTGCAGGGAAAGTCACCCTTGTGCAGGTTAAAGAACCCTGCGATAATTTAGATATGGTTACTTGTAGGCTTTCATCCTGCAACCCTGAGTGTACAATGTACACCTGCAGAAAATGCCCGAAAGCGAGCGCCAGGGAGTATATAGAGAAAGAAAGAAAGTTTATTTCTACTTACATAACGGATATCTAACGGAAGTATGAATTCCCTAGATGCAGTTCAAAGTGAGTGTTCAAGAAAAGGCAGTATCTAGTAGTACTTGTCAAGCTTATTCTTTTACTTTTAGTATGTGGTTTAAAACGAAAGAAAAAGAAGAAAATCAAGTACAGTACAAAGAGTACAAAAGGTAGGTAACTCTTAAGAATGCATAGGAAAAAATAAAATATTCATCTCTTATACATTCAGCTCTGAGCATTTAGTTTTAGGTAAAGGGGGAGTTCCACCCTGTAAGGAATATACATAGGGTTCTGCCTACGCGCAGAGTTTTATAAAATTTTGTAGAAAGATTGTCTATTACATGTGTGTTCTATTTGTGAGATATTTACCCATTCATCTATTTCAGTTGTTAAATTTAAACAATTTTAAATATAAAAATTAAAAAATGGACACCCTAATTAAAAGTGGCCCTAGGCGACAAGATTTTTGATTTTTTAACCCATTTATTCTCAACATGATAACTAGTAAGTTGTAGTTATGTATATAGCATAAATGTAATTCAATATATAAAATAAACCTGTCCACATCAAATTTTGTTTGAAAGTACCCTTTAATTTAACATTTTGAAAATATTTTCAACAAATTAAATTGTCAATTTTGCCTAGTTGCAGTTCTTGTCACCCTAGAAATTTATATAAAATTTGTCCACACATGAGTTTGTTATAATCATAAAATATCAAAAAAAAATAAAACCGGTAAAATGGAGTTTTCTGAATTTTAATCTTGATGGTCAAAATTTTGCAGAATGAAAAAATAAAGATTTTATGTAAACTTCCAGCAGTGTGTTCAATTTACATAGAGCTCTGTTCTACACAGGCATAGATCTTGATGACATTATGCAAATTGACTGTTTGGCTTATAAGTATTTTGTTTTCTATTGCTTTTCATTGGTTGGTTACTACATTTGGTATTGTGTAGTATGTGATTATAGGGGTACCTCCCAAATCAGCCCAATGTACATCTATCAGAAATCAGAATTTCTGAGATTGATAAGTATTAGAATAATCTGTGAGTTCTAGATTATGTGAGCGGTACTCACATTAACATATCTATCACATAAAATGGTTAAAATAATGTTTCTATTAGAATATTTACTCAAATTCAGCTGTACAAATTATGTCAACAATGTTAGGGTTTTAATTATGGTGTGTTACAGTTCTTGTCAGCCTTTCCTATTCCAATTTGACTATATTTATAAGGATATTAATCACAAGATTTGAAGCCCGAAAATATATTTTGTTTGCATGTGAGTCAGACTTTTGTTAAATGAATAAATATAGTTAAATTCATAACAAATATTTATGCCCAGTTTTACAGAATTGTTTACTATGTCAGCATTATGATTATGAGGTCATTTGATAATCAAATTTGTGATTCTATAGCCCCGATGGAAATAACAGAACACAGACTGTTTCACCTTGTCTAATGCCAGATGTTCAGTATGTATACATTAAAAAATTCGCTAAGTGTTTCTTAATATTTGAAAATCCATTTATAATCTTAAAAAGTATCATTTTTATTTTCATCAGCTCCATTTATATTTATCAGGACAGTTTTAAAGCTTTTGTTGGAATATTAATGATTTTCAATGGGGTTTATGATAAGTATTTTTGGATACTATTTTGAAATGTTTTGGCGGATAGAACTTAATGCAGGAGAAATAACCACAATCAATACCAATTAAGATACAATGCAATTCAAGTAAGATTCTGCAAACCATTTATTAAAATATCCACATTGAGTGACTAAGGAACTGCAAAATAAGGATACTATTTGAATAATGAGGGAAAATGGATCATTCCATACTAGAAATAAACTATAAAGTTTTAACACTTAAGACTCACTTTCACTAGGTCTCTGCATGACAATAAATGTAAAGTGCTGCAGCTCTCATGCCTCCTAGCACTGGCTTAAATTATCTTCTACTTTCTGCTAAATCTAAGTATTCCAGAAAGACCAGAACATGAAAAAACAATACTTTATCAATGTACAGGGGAAAGTTTAACCCAATACAAAGACCAGCGCCCTAGATAAACTTTTGGGTCAATTGGGTATTTACGCAACCTGGTCATCCTCAATTGCATACTTGCAAAAACTATTGCTTTTTTATATATTTTTTACGCCACGTTTTTGGCAGTGATTACATACGTTTTCTATTGAATGAAGCCATCATGAATGTGCCTACATATTTACTCTCATCGTCTGCCTTTCTGAGTAACTAACGGATTTTTATTGTATGTGAAGCAAATCTCATCGCCTTGTTGACATTAGTTGCTGGCCTCCATTTTGCAAAGTTTTTCCGCTAAAATACTTGACTGGTGGCGATATTTTATTCATAAAATTGGAATTATACTGTGCGCTCGCTAGTAAAAAAAAAAATCAATACCCGACTGGCATTTGTATATTACACAAATGGAAACGAAATGGACCAAATGGTACGCAATGACATTGCATGTAATTGCATACCGATCGACGGAATTGCTTTTCGGTACGCACAAAATTAATCTTAATTGCTTTTTTGATGATTTTAATTGCGTATTTACGCAAATACGCTGCTTATCTAAGCTGCTGAAAGTCAGCTGGTGTGAAATCCAAATTCTTTGAAAAAAAAACCTACCAAAATAGTGAGAACGTACACAATTTCTTAAGCACTTGACCTGGTTTCATTTAGTTTATAGAGTTAATGAGAAGTATGCACATAGTCCTGAACCAATTTACCCTGAATATTTGATTCGGAGGGACATAAGATAGAGGAAATTCTAGGTGTAACAGGAACATAGAATGTAGATGGAGACGATGATTTTTCAATGGATGAAAGACATTAAGAGTATATTCACCTGTTGGCTTCAGTCCAAAAATAATTTGGAAACCAGTGGAAGATCAATTCATAAATGATACCTTCTGGACATCCACCCGTACAACTAAGTTTAAGACCAATTGCTACTTATCAAGTTCTGCTTACAAAAATGCCAGTTTTATGCTATTGAATTAGCTAAAACTTCTGACACCAAAAAAATCTTGGGACATAATTTGGATGAAGATACTAAATAGTGATAGTCAATGCGATTTTAGAATAATACTGGTGGAAAAACTGCTGTTTGTAAGACCTAACTGGAATATTTTATTTGAAATCACTTATGAATCAAAACTGACTTAACTCATTTCATGAAAATTATAACACTGTTACCGGTGTCCAAATTTTATGAAAATTTACATTCATGAAGAAAATGTATTTGACCTACTTTTCTGAAAATATTATGGGTTGACAAAAACTGGAACATGGTAAATATTAGGACAGAATCCCCTATAGACACTAACTTTAGTGTTCAATATGGGGAGAATTCAAATTTTGATGTGTCAGAAAATATTATCTAGATGTATTCATATACATCAATGGTAGTAAGGTATACCCTAGGAAGTCTTCCTTCATATTACATTCAAAGAATGTAGCAGTCAAGATTGTTAATGATTTGAGACTGATATTTAATGGGTCATATATTAGTACAAAGAGGGTGTACATCAAGGTGCCCCCTTGCGGCCTAACAGCCTTCGGGGAATAAAATAAGTTTGTTTTTGTAGTTGTTATATCGTAGGTATTCAACATATAAAATATAATCAGAATCCATGCGTGGGCATATTTGGAACCCCCCTTTTGAGTGTAAAATTTTGATGTTTTTCTTTTGCATCAGTTTTCACATTTGTTTTGGGTGCGCAAATGAACCATCTCAATTAGGTGATTCTTTTGAGCACCCACAACATATGTTTTGGTTGAGAAATAAGAACATGAATTGGGAATTATCCGCTCTCATCAGCAAGCTTATCAATGGCATGATCTTTAACACACATGCTTACACACACAGAGTTTATTCTAGAAACTGAAAATGAGGGTGATTTCCCAGGGGGGATTTTCAAAATATTGGGGTTACCAGTTTGGAATATGAAAATAATTCTTACAGCACATAGGCATCTTTATTTGTGCCTATTAACCCTTTTACTGTTATGCTAGAGAAATTTATTTTGTTGATGAACTTGATGATTCTCTAAATTGCAAACATTATGAACTGAACCCAGGAGCAGTCTGATCAGGGTTCATATAAAATAATGTTTGATATTTGGATTGTGCATTTTTAATTTTCTGGGCGCCATTTGAAAATTTTGAGGGCCATATATTACCATCAGTGAAACACAACACTATACGCTTCTTTTACAAAAGCTGAACTTGTCAGTGGCCGCCATCTTGATTGTTCAAGTGCGCAACATGAATGCGCATTGATAATATCCATGCAGCCACTCAATGAAGCCTCTTGGGTCATGGAAATTCTGCGAACGCTCATCTTTAGAATATCGGACATGCGCAGAGTAGACTGTTTTCCATTAATGATTTAGATTGGTTGTTAAGCAAAGCAGACCTGAGAGAAAGCATGGTATGTTCACAGCTTTTTCACAGCCTATGTTTTCAGCCAAAAGATCATTTCATTTTCATTGAAAGAAGGGGTATCTACAGCATTCAAAGGATGTGTACGGGTTTCATGCATTTCTTTCACAAATTTTAGAACCGGGACTCTCGCATCGTGTCAGAATTTGTGTGTGATCTTGAAAAAAATAGCATGAATTCCGCAATCACGCATCCTTGAATAAACCCTGCACACATGCAGTCTCTAACTTTAGATTGCCTAATGCAGAGATATGATTGTAAGTCTATGAAACAACCTCCTTTAATTTAGTACTCTTATCTAGAGGTCTGCTCATGAGATGACCTGTTTAGCAGCAGCATTTTCTTCTGGCCCCAATTGTTTTCACCAAAATTATCTGTACAGTCATGTATTTTGCAAATGCATCAAAAAATGGTTGAGTTTGGCATAAGTTGACCTAGATTAGATTGCTAATTTGAGCAGCACAGTGGCTCAGTGGTAGAGTTTGTGACTTGAGATTGGGAGGGGTGTGGTTTTGTCCTTGAACATGGACAGGACAACTGCACTTTACTAGTCTCTATTTAAAATTAATCCCAACGATTTACAAATAATGGGGACTGTCCCCACGTCCCTACAGCATTGTAAATAAGTATGTCAAAAGTATGTAGAGCTACAATATAAACACTCACCAATAAAACTTAGTTAAAGTCAGTAGAGACCAAAGTGCAGTTTAGCCCAAGACACCTTATCTGATTATTACTGGTTAAACTCAGGAAGCTTCCCACCATGACTGAAAAATTATTACTGGGGCTTAAAACAACAGTCCAAACAATCAAACGAAAGATTGCTAATGAGGTTATGCTGAAATTTGGGATTATACTTCATCTGGTGGAACATGTTGGAATGTGGAGATTATAATAAGCTTAAGTAGACAATGACACACCCCTTAAATCAGCTCAGAAAATCCAGTTCCATGAGGGGTTGCCGGTTCGAGCCTCACCCGCATCACTGTGTTGTGTCCTTGAGCAAGACACATTAATCCTTGCTAAGTGCTGGTTCAACCCAGGAATACCCATCCCGACATAACTGAAAAATTGTTGACAGGGACATAAAGAATCAAATTAAAGAAACAATACCCTCTTTTGAAACAGTGTAGATCTAGATCAGTTGGCTTCTAATGAAACCAGCTGATCAGGATCCACAGTGTTTTTCATTGCACAATAAATCCTTTTGAAATTTATGGAATTGCATCACTAGCGTATTTGGAAATCAGAAGTTCATATACTGTACACAGCCCCATAAAGTGCCAGGTGTGAGCGCTGTAACTCAGTTGGTAGAGCATTATACTGGGGATCAAAGGGTTGCTAGTGCGAGGCTTACTGCCAGCAGAGTCACTGTTTTGTGTCCTTGAGCAAGACACTTTATTATCTGCTTAGTACCGGGTTCAACCTAGGAAGACAGGAAATCGTCTTGAAAAAGTTGTCGGCTGGAAACAAAGTTTGTGGTATTCAGTCAATTACGATATATAAACAAACTCTGATATTTTATTTTCTTCAAGATTGGGACACAGCTGACTTAGTGCTATATGAAGAAGTAGCTAGAATGCCACCATTTCAGAGAAAATCACTAGTTTTAGTTGGAGCTAATGGAGTGGGTAGGCGATCACTGAAGGAAAGACTCATCAAGTCTGATCCAAGAAT
Organism: Loripinus fragilis; assembly: GCA_964019695.1. Taxonomy (NCBI): domain Eukaryota; kingdom Metazoa; phylum Mollusca; class Bivalvia; order Lucinida; family Lucinidae; genus Loripinus; species Loripinus fragilis. The sequence continues at coordinate 40,781,665 of OZ026531.1, read as the reverse complement.
ATTTGCTGGTGCAATGCCACGTAAGTGTCTATAGGGGAGATCGACTCTGTTGATAATGTTAAGAGGCAGCCCTTTCCTTAGTTATGAAGCTGTATCAGGGATTTTCCTACCTTCCTGAAGTTGGGGCCAGGGGCCTGTTGAATTTGGGAAAACAGCATTTGGACCGTCAAAATTGGGAAAACTTGATGCAATCTAAAAGAACTGGACCACCATTTTAAATGGATTGAAAACCATTTTAAGAAATTAGCAGTGTAAAGTTGTAACATGTTTGTTGCTTTGATACTCATGAAAAATGACATAAAATGTGAATGAAAACATGTTTTCATTCACATTTTTATGCAATTTTTCATGCATCTGTAACAGAATTTGGTATTTTTGTTCGGATTTTCATGGAATTTTCACCAGTATGAAGAACTAAGAAATTGGGAATGATATACACCATTTTGGGAAGTTTTTGCTCATATTTGAATTGGGAAGGGGCCGATATTCGGCCCCAAATCAGGCGTAGGAAAAATCCCTGTACATTTAGAAAGAATGGCCATATTTTACCATTAGAGATGTACAACAGTTACTGCTGTGAATGAATAAAATGTGAAACCTGTGCACATTCAAAAAAACAATTTTCTGAATTCAGTGAATGATATAAAAAATAATTGGAACCACCCATGTATTGACTATTGTACACTAAAACCTCTCATAAGCAGCCACTCAAAAAGACCAATATTGGTTTTCAAGACAAATTATCACTTAATCACTTTATTAAGCTACCAGTTGTCATGTTTGCTTGGTCTATTTTTGAGTGGCAGCTTAAGACAGGTTTTACTGTAATAGTCAACTGCTTTATTTACCAAAATATTGGACAGTTATGTCTTGAGCAAATAGTGGCAACAAAGATCAGATTGCTCCTGAAGGAGTGGTGTGGTCTGGGTTGACATTATTTGTCTTTCACTCACTACAACCTTTTACACACTTTACCTGGGTGTAAATGGACTTATTTGAAATTTAAGAGAAGTTTGTTTCGTAAGGAGATTAGATATCCGTTGAGTTTATGTAATTATATATTACATTTCACAAGAGTTAACTTAGCCTTTGCAAGCTTTTGTTGTCCATGATGAATCGGGAAAGAAAATCTGAGAAACACCCTTTAATTATTCTAAGAAAGATTCTTGTTTCTCTCAAGCTTTTGTTTTCGATGATGAACTGGGAAAGAAACTTTCTTAACACCCTTTAATTGTTCTCCTATAAGGAGAACAATTGAAAGGGTGTTAAGAAATTTTGTCTATAGGAGAACAGTTAAAGGGTGTTAAGAGATTTTGTCTTTAAAGGGTGTTAAAAAAATCTTAATAGGAAAACAATTAAAGGATGTTTATAAGGAGAACAATTAAAGGATGTTAAGTAATTTTGTCCTATAAGGAGAACAATTAAAGGGTGTCAAGAAATATTGTCTTTAAGGAGAACAATTAAAGGATGTTAAGTAATTTTATCTTTTTTCTTTCTAGATACTTCACGAGCACCCCGAGAGGGAGAGATTCATGGGAAGGGTTATTACTTCACTGACAGAGAGACAATGGATATTGATATAAAGGAAGACGCTTTCCTGGAATACGGAGAATTCAACGGCAATATCTACGGCACTAAACTTGAAACTATACACAGTGTGATTCATTCAGGGAAGATGTGCGTCCTTGATGTAAATCCAACAGTAAGTATTTTGTTTAACTTTTGAAATTTAGGGTTTCATGTAGTCTTACTTTTATTTCTTTTTATTTTTCCGATTTTTACTTTCAAACAAATCCAGCTACAGTCGAATCTTGTAAACTCTGAAGTTCTCCTTACTAGAGATTTTATTTCAAATTACCAGTAGTTTGAATTATAGGGAGGTCAGGGCTTTTTTTCACCATTTTGAGACAATGACCCATACCCCTGGGATTGGGAATTTTAGCGCAAAAATGCCAAAAATTGGGACTTTTTGTGCTTTTAGCTGTATTGTCAAATCATAAGATACATCATATATTTATCTGAATTCAGCTGTAGTGTTAAATTATAATCACCATTGCATGATGTATTATATGGGACTGTGCAATATTGAATATTCGACAGTTTTAAGCCAACTTTTACCATGATAAAAATGATGATTTTTCTTCAATTTTTTTTATTTGAAATTGGATTTTTCCTCCAAAAATTGGGAAAAAAGATACTTTTTGGCATTGGGAACATAACCCAATAACGGCTATAAAATTGGCCAAAATTAAGCCCTGGAGGTAGACATAAAAAGACATAACATCTAAAATTATTATTTTCAGTTTTTCTCCTATTTCATGTATGTTTAGGGGTGTAAAAGAAACATCTCAGGGAGATGTTCCTTTTACACACCAAAAAACATACCTTTTTAAAGACAGTTATTAAAATAGTTCAATAATAGGCCATATTCTCTGAATCCAGTGTGTCCCAAATTTATTCGAATTAGGGAGTATTTCAAACAATCAGTGTTTGAATTATCGGGGTTTACTGTATATTTACTACTTTCTGGCCTGACCTGCTATGTAAATGATTGGTTTTAAGACAGGCTGACATCACAGTAGAGTGTATTATCATCCCTAGAGGTGGGGGGAGGGGATACTGCTAGGCCCCCAGCAGCTCTAGTGTAATGATGCAATGGTGCACCTTATGAATTAAATGATGCATTTGAGATGATTGTGTTATCATTCAGTATAGCTCATAACATTTACTGTAGGAGTGCTGTGTCTCAATGGAAGAGTGCTTGACTCGAGATCGAGGGGTTGCTGGTTCGAGCCTCACGAGAGGCACTGCATTGTGTCCTTGAGCAAGACACTTTATCCTCTGCTTAGTACTGGTTCAACCCAGGAAGACCTGTCCCGACATGACTGAACAATTTTTGAATGGGACATTAAGAATCTAATCAAACTTATAAACATTACTGTAAAAAATCACATTTTAATGAATATCAATGATGAAGTCAGAGGATTCCAACTGATCATTTGTTCTACCTTTGTGTTTATCAAATGCTTACCCAAATATTTCTTTCATTCTCAATATGGCATCATCTCAATCTGGGATTTTGGTTCTTATTGCATTAAGTAAAGTCTCTCTTTAACCCATATAGGCCTAGCATCCTTTTTGTGGAACATGGGCAAACAGAATGCAGCGTCTGATCAGGGTCTCCATTGTTTGCTTTCAGAATTTTCTTTTGAAATTTGAATGAAAATGAAAAATACCACCCAACAACCCTTAAAACGGAAATGGACATGTCCAATAGATAACAGTGGGAAATTCCATTCAGCTTAAATGGGTTGAATGTGCCTGTACAGCCATCAAGTGGGACTAGAGGGCTGATTTTTGTCTGAGTCTTCCTCGTCTTGTATACTCTTTGTTTGCAAGCAGCGAAGGCTCAGACAAGACTATGGGGTAGCAAAGTCTTGTCTGAGCCTTGGCTGTTCACCTTAAATTATGATAAGTTCAAAATTCTCATATGCCAGCTTAATTATCTCTTCCAGTCCCTTAAAGTGCTAAAGAATGCTGACTTCATGCCATACATCATCTTCTTAGCGGCACCAAGTGCTGAAGCCCTCATGGTAATGTACGAGGAGGGGAGAAGGAAAGGAAAATTCCGTGGGAAGTCAGGACCAGGAACTGTGGATGTCAGAACTGTGAGTAATGTTTATAGCTCCGTAGGATGTAGAAGTATCCAAAATTTTCAGTCCTTTATTTAAGTGTGTGTAACAGAAAGTAAATTTTCTTATTTCTCAGCCAAAACATATTTTGTGGGTACTCAAAAAAACGTCTCAATGAGACAGGTTTTTTTAGTCCCCACAGCATATGCTAAAGATTAAGGGTAAGAAAATATTTACAATTTCAAGCAGAAAATTTTTGTTTAAACCTTTGAATCTGTCAATATCTGTCTTCATCTGTATCCTAGAAGTCATTTATTATTGCTTAGACACAGTAAGATAGTGTTTATGGTTTTAAAAGTTTCTTATCATTATGTTTAAGTGCTATCTCAGTTAACATTTAGTTGGCCACAATCTAATTGTGTTCCCCTGGTGGGTAGGTAGTGGCCTGAGACTGCCAGTCTGGGTGTTGGCTGAGATGAATTCAATTTAGAAAGTCCCTTTTGAATGGTAAATGGTGGGAACTATATAAAATTTCCATATGGATTACACAAAAATGTGTCTTGCAGTCAATGGAGGAAAACATATCAATAGCTATGTCCCCCCACCGAAGGGGATTGGGACAGCCACCAAAGGGGATGAGGACCCCATCTTATGTGCAAGAAATCTCCTGAACTATTATGGGCGCGCAGTGGCTCAGTGGTAGAGTGCTTGACTCGAGACTGAGGGGTTACGGGTTGAGCCTCATCGACCTAAGACACATTAATCCTTGCTTAGTACTGGTTCAACCCAGGTAGACCCGTCCCGACATAACTGAAAAATTGTTGACTGGGATGCAGAGAATCAAATCTAACAAAAAAATAAACAAACAAAATCTCATAAACCAGTAAACTACTTAACCAGATTTGCATGGATATAGCATTCCATCAAGATGTGAGGACTTGATTAGGTTTTGGTGACCTTGTCCCAATTTTCACGAACACACGACTTCCATGTATGAACTGTGCTATAGAGGTTCTTAAGAGTTTGGACCTTTCTGAATGCATTAGTGTTCAAATTGCACTGAAAATGTTTTTGTTCATGCAATTATCAGTGCATGTATACAGTCATTAGGTTACATGTGTAATGTTTCTGTTTCAACAAGTATACACGCAGAACCTGTGTAAAACTGTCACTCAAAAATAGACAAAACAAACATCTTAATGGCAAATGGTAGCTTAATAAAGGTCAATAGTATTGCAGAATGCTCCCCTTGGAGCATTCTGCAATACTTTTGACCTGCATTAAGTGATGATTTGTCCTGAAAGCCATTTTTTTATTTGTGATCTTTTTGAGAGTGGCATTTTACACAGGATAATGTGTCCCATTGCAGTTCCAGGGGTCGCGAGTTCGATCCCGGCCCGGTCCCATACTTTTGTGAGATTGATCATGAAATCATTTCTATGGTCGTTCTCCACCCTTCCGCTGAATCATTCAAGAAGGGTTGATGTCAGTTACAAGCAAAAGTATGTGCACAAAGTACTGGTTAACTGCATGTTCGAAGTTGCCCAGGATAAAAGTGTGGTTAGGTGAACCGACCGTCCTGAAATGACCATAGCGATTGACTGGTATGTAAAGCAACAAAACACAAACAAACACAAATTTTTATTTCTCAACACAGGAAGAAGATTTTCTACACACCATTTCTGAGAGTGCTCAGATTGAAAAGGTTTACAAGAGTTACTTTGATATGACCATTGTTAATGACAGTTTTGAAGACACATTCCTAGAAATTAGAAAAGCAGTCAATGACCTCAGCACAGAGACACAATGGGTACCAGTCAACTGGGTGTATTAAAAAGTAGGATTTTGAACATGTGTGAAGTGAAAATGGGTGCATCAAAAAGAAGGATTTTTCAATACATGATCTGAAAGTAATTGAAATTGGAAATTATTATATTAGAAAAGAAAGAGAAAAATATAAACGGATGCATTAAAAAGATGGATTTTTGCAGCAATGATCTGAAAATAATTAACCCTTAAAGCGCCAATCACAAGTGCAGCAGATGACAAATTCTGCGACATTTTTCTCAAATTTTCGAGAAAAAAAAAGGTATGATATTTCATGAAATACCATGCCTTATTTGTTATTTTTGAAAAAGCGGCAAAATTTGAAATTGTCGTCTGCTGCAAATTATAGGTGGTGCTTTAACGGTTAAGATTGGAAAATATATATTGGAAAAGAAAAAGAGTAATGTATCTTTTCGTAATTTAAGAGAGTGTATGTGTTTATTTGGAACAAAAATGTAAAGATTATAAAGCAAGAGACAGAAAAGTTCACTCTAAATGTAATACACAAGATTTCTGATTATAGATTTTACATGATTTCTTTGAAATATGGATATTGCCTTTTAATATGGAATGAGTGTATAACTTGTTCAAGGGGAGCGCAGTGGCTCAGTGGTAGAGTGCTTGACTCGAGACCGAAGGGCCGCGGGTTCGAGCCTCACCGGCGTCACTGCGTTGTGTCCTTGAGCAAGAACATTAATCCTAGCATAGTACTGGTTCAACCCAGGAAGACCCGTCCCTTTATAACTGAAAGATTGTTGATGGGACGTAAAGAATCAAATCAAACAAACAAACAAACAAATAACTTGTTCAGGGGTAATTTTCTGAAACACATCCTTAAGCTCCTTAAATTAACCCTTTACTCCATAGTAACGTTTTTTGGTGCCTTTGAAATGCAACATATTTTTAAAAGTATTCAAAACGTTACTTTAAATTTTCTTGATTTTTTTTTATGTTATCTAAAAAAGGAAAATGATGTCGTAATCTAAAAAAAAGCCTATGGAGTAAAGGGTTAATGAATGACTATCGAGATGACAATACCTTCATTCTTTGCATGCTGAGTAATTTTGTATGCCTTTTTGTCCTCTGCAGATTTAAATCAATTTTTTTTAAAAATCCACCAGGAATACCATCAGAGCATCAAGATAAGGTCCAACATTTTGTCTGGCCTGATCTGGATTCATACTGTTTCCATTGGCTATTGGCAGATGGCATGTCGCCACTAGCACGATAAGAGGTTTTTACCTGAAAGTGAATTCAGGGGTTTTGAAAATCTGTACCATGCATAGATTTCATTCTGACAATTTTAAAAATACCAGCTTCGCCCTAAATATTCTGAGCAAGCAGGGTCATCCCGAAGGAGCTGTCTGATCAGGGTCTACACCTGTTTGCTGTTTACTACATGTTATACACCATATGGTAAGTGTAGACTCTGTGGCTCTTGAAAATTTATTAGTATGATGAGGTGTCAGAGTACTGTAAATTTGGAAATTTTTGCGAGGGTTGTATTTTCGCGAAACTTCGCAGATGCGGAGTTTCGTGAAAATAAGATCCTTGCGAAATGGTGAAATCACTCTGTCATTTACTGATATAGGTAAATCATGCCTGAGTCACAAATTTTTAAAATAGCAAAAATGTCTTTTTACACTGTTTGGGAAAATTAAACTCTCGTGAATATTTCGGAATTAACAGTAGTTAGTGTAAATAAGATATGTAACATAGGAGTGATAGTTTCATGATAAAATTAGCAAAATATTGGCTTTCAGAAGATTAGCTCTGTCCTTGCAAAACACACATTCCATATTTTAAAAGTAAGTTCAATATTGAAAATAGCTTGTGTTACTTTAAATGTATGTGTTAAAAACACTTTTGAGTCATATGTATATTTGTACATGTATATGTGTAACTATGAATTTTTATCTATGCATGATGCAAACAGGGCCGTGATTTTAGGAAATCTGACTTTGTGATTCTATTAAATGTGCAGCATATATGTAATGTGTAAGCTATCATCTGGCAAAAAGGGAATCCTTAAATAAGATTGGAATCCAAATTATAAGTTTTGGTTTCCAAGAAAGAACATGTGGATACTCATTAAAACTGTCTCCATAAGATGGCAAACCCCATGAGTACTACAGCATTTTTTTATGGTGGAATAATAAATTTATCTTCTCAATTTTTTTACAAGAGTAAAGATAGTGTTTTTTCTAGGAGTAAATTTTCTTTGGAATATTTATTGGAATAATCAGTATCTTCATTGAAACTGACAAAAAGTTGCTACAAAATTACTTGATGTTCAGGGCTTTCTCAAAGCAATCTTGAAATTTTTTGCCTTTAAAATGCTGGAAAAAGCCTTTAAAAGCACATGACTTATAAAATTTCTACGCTGTTTTACCATAGTGCCTGTTTGCTGATTTCCAGTGTAAAAAGGTTAAGAGTATTTGCCCGATCTAAGTTCACAGGTTTAGATAAATAAAAATTTTCAGCGTAAAATTGTAAATATTTTCTTACCCATCAATTTTAACATATGTTTTGGGTGCTCAAAATGACCGTCTCATTGAGACGGTTCTTTTGAGTACCCACAACATATGTTTTGGTTGAGAAATAAGAAAATTAAATTTTCGCTACGCACTCTTAACTAAAGTCCTGAGAGTATTTGGCTGATCTAAGTTGATGCATTACATGTTTGCTGTAAAGTCAGGTTTTTAGACGATGTAAATTAAGGAAAGGGCAATATTGTCTACTAATGACTGATTGTGGTCCTGTGATATGCACTAATCTTAGATATATAGCAACTTAAATCAGAAAGCAAGTGATAATTGTTTTCGTTTTTCTGTGGCCTTAAAAAATAACTACATATCACTTGGTGTTTTTGCAGGGTGTCTATTATGTTAGTCACAAATTGAGAAAGAGATCTTTATGGCATTCTTATAAAGGAGTTAGACTTGAGATTGATGGGTCACTGGTTCAGTACTCACCACTTGCACTGTGTTTTGTCCTTGAGCAAGACACTTTATCCTCAGCTTAGTACTGGTGCAAACAAACAAAACAGTTCCTGATCAGCCTGCTCCTAGAGGAGCAGTCTGATCAGGGACTTTTTGTTTGCTCTCTTCTGCAAAGTGGTTTTGATAAGGCCAAATAAAAAAAATACCTGTGTTTAGGGTAATCCGACCCTAACTAAACTAATTGGTGAAATCTTGATTTTTTTCAGGTTTTCTAGAAAAATATAATTTTATGCATTTTGAAAGGCGAAATACCTTTCAAAATGCATAAAATTTTATATTTTCTGGAAAAAAAAAATAAAAAAGATTATGTGTGCCTACCCTACCTAAATTTTCAGACTCGTTACCAGAAACACACTTATTTTTTTATTTGGCCTTATTCTCTTGATAGCTTCTGATGAAAGTGTAGCTGTGTGGTAGTGTTCATATAGAAGAATTTAACTTTTCAATTTCACACAAAATATAATATGAAAGTTTCATACCTAAGAAGCTTTCACTTGAATCTGTGAGGATTCTAGACCAGGCACTCTTGTATCTCAAGAGAGACATAAAGGAGTGTATCTACATATGAGCACACAAGCTGGCGCTGAACAGGGACGGGGGCCGTTACAATCACACGCATATCTGGGACAATTCATTAATATTGCTCACCAATCAGAGTGGTGTTAATAGTTAGTGAGTGACAGGCCGTCACAAAGCTGATGAAGGGAGCGCAGTGGCTCGGTGGTAGAGTGCTTGACTCGAGACCGAAGGGTCACAGGTTTGAGCCTCACTGGCGTCACTGTGTTGTGTCCTTGAGCAAGAACATTAATCCTAGCTTAGGCTTAAATGAAATATATGTGTGGTTCCTGTTGCCTACCTACCCTAATTTTTTTAACCCTACCCTAAACATTAAAATGGTCTTTGGAGAAATAATACTTAAAATGGGCACTTTTTCAGATTTTGTCACTATTTTCTTTGTTAAATGTTATAACAAAATTTAATAATTTCCCTACCTACCTACCCTAAATTTTGTTTGTATGCAACAGGAACCACACATATATTTCATTTAGGCCTTAGTACTGGTTCAACCCAGGAAGACCCGTCCCTATATAATTGAAAGATTGTTGATGGGACCTAAAGAATCAAATCAAACAAACAAGCAAAAACAAAGCTGATGAAACCTGAAGATGTCAGGTGAAAGCTTCTTAGGTACGAAAGTTTTAAATTATATTATGTATGTGAAATTGAAAAGTTAAAATCATCATAATGTCTTGAAAGCTGTAATTTAAAAGATCTTTTTCCATGGTGTTTTATCTTTTTTTTTCTATTTTTCTATCACTTTACCATTCCAGCTTTGTAGAAATCATTGTAATAGAGAATGTGTATATAAGTATGTTAATTTCACTGCTTCCAGACACAACAAATGTGGCTCTCTGACCTGCATTTTATCATCCTACCATAGGTCAAGATAAGAAAAATGTTTTAGCATAAAATCGTGAATATTAATTTTTTTACCAATCAGTTTTAACATATGTTTTGGGTGCTCAAATGAACCATCTCATTGAGATGGTTCTTTTCAGTACCCACAACATATGATTTGGTTGAGAAATAAGAAGTAATTTTAGCTACACGCTCTTATCAAGAGGCCTGTACTTCCAACTTGCATTATAGTACAGGTTTAGATAAACAAAAATTTTCAGTGTACAATTGTAAAAATTTTCATACCTGTAAATTTCAGCATATGTTTTGGGTGCTCAAAATAACAGTCTCTCTGAGACGGTTCTTTTGAGTACCCACAACATATGTTTTGGTTGAGAAATAAGAAAATTATTTTTCTGTTACCTCCTAGGAATTGGCCATTCCTAAAGACCACTCACAGTTTTTTTAACGTCCCTCATATCAAATGGCCAATCAAAAAGACTGCTTACCATTTTGAACATCCCTCATCAAAAAGTCTGCTTACAGTTTTTGAACATCCATATTAAATGGCCAATCAAAAAAGACTGCTTACAGTTTTTGAAAATCCCTCATCTTAAGTAGCCAATCAAAAAACTGCTTACAGCATTGTACTTAGTTACGTAGTTGTGCTTTGTTGCATTTTGACTGATTATTATCTATTTGCATATACTATCTTGTTCCAGGCCTCTAGGTTAAAATGTTTTTTCGTGCTCAACTCAAGTGAACATATTTCAACTGCTTATAAAAACTAACATGTGGAAAAATAATGATTTTTCGTGCCTTAAAGCTATTAGCTTTTACAATTATCCTGCTAATAATTGTTGTCATTTTAAATGTTAAAATGCCAACAATTGTTGGCATTTTAACATTTATGAGCAGGATAAACTTTTATGCTAGTTGAGTTGAGCATGAAAGCAGCTTTATAACCTCGGGGCCTGGTCTTCACATAAGAGTGTGTCTTTCAGACCTGAATGCTGGAAATCAACATGATAGTTCACCAACATCCAGTAAGGTTGGAAAGAATCAGTGTCATTTGTCATTACAGGGATCAAATTTAAGATTTCAAGCACACTTGCTAAAACATAGCAAGTGGTTATTTCTCTCACTTGTTGGAGGTGTTGGTCTGCTTGAAATAAATACCAGACTTTAATTATTGTTCTTAAAAGCCATGAAGATGAAATTGCTGCAAAGCAACTTTCAATTTTTGACTTCAGAGGGCGCAAAATGACTCTTTGACTTGCTTTTTGGAGAAACTACTAGCATTTCGCAAGTTAGCAGGTGCTTAATTTGATCCCTGCCTTTAACACAATTGCAATTTAACATTATGTCCATAAGTCTCTTTGATTAATGCATAGAGAATGTATATTACTGTATATATTTCAAATTACATAAACTGTAAATAAAATCACATATTTTTACATTAATCTTACATGAGTTGTATCGCATGAAAGGGGGCTTAACTCTGAAGCAAGGAGACATGAGTTGCTCCGGAAGTGATATCAGGATCCTAGGTGATCACATGATGGAGACTTTGGGTTATATTTGACTAGAAATCTGTGGGAGTGCAGTGGCTCAGTGGTAGAGTGCTTGACTCGAGACCGAAGGGCCGCGGGTTTGAGCCTCACCGGCATCACTGTGTTGTGTCCTTTAGCAAGACACCAACCCAGGAAGACCTGTCCTGACTTAACTGAAAGATTGTTGACTGGAGGGTAAAGAATCAAATCAAACAAACTAGAAATCTGTGAAAGGGTACATTGGCAAACAGCGTAGACCCAGATGAGATAGTATCTCATCTGGATCTTCACTGTTTTTGAAGGTAAAAACCATCTTCAGGGGCAAAGCTGTGATATCATTTGAAAATTTTAACTTTTGAGTGGATGAACTAGATGACAGATTCCATCGATCAAGAAAAGCAGAAAGAATGCACAGAGTTATGCCCCCTTTTCATTTCAGGGTGCATTTCATATAAATCTAACCATATATACATAGCCATCCTATAATATTTGTAAAACAATTTAATTTCCAAGAATTTTATCTTTGATTCTGTGTTGCAGAATTTAGTCAGAGAGTTTTGAACACCCCTCATTATATCATATATTCTCCCATATTTAAATCTACATGTAAAGTTACTTCTGTATCTTTCTGATTATAAGCCAGAAGTTTTCCCTCCTAAAATATGCAACTTCTTGTGTAACAGGCCACTTTTCCACTGTTACCTCCCTTAGCAAGCACTCTCCAATTGAAAACTCGATAAAGTGGATATCACTAAGATTGGGGACTGACCTGGACAGTTTGGCACAGGTCCATAATAATGTGAAAGTGGTCATTGCTATTATTAGATTGGTTTTTCTTTTCCAAAGCAGTCCCAGCATCTAGATCAGGCCCCAAGGTTATAAAACATTTTTCATGCTCAACTGAGCTGAGCACGAAATTTATCCTGCTCATAAATGTTAAAATGCCAACAATTGTTGGCATGTTTTAACATTTATTAGCATGATAAATGCAGCACCTGAGAGAGTTAAAGCAAGAAACTTTTTCATTTGTCAGTATTTTAGTTTTATTAGCAGTTGAAATTCCGTGCTTAGTTGAGTATGAAAAAAGTTTTATAACTCGGGGCCTGATCTAAATTTTTGGGGATGTTTTTTTAAATGAAAATCTTATAGCAGTATAAATATGGTACTGAGCCTTTCAAGCATCTTAGCTGAGCTATATATACCTGCTTAAAAACTGTTTCTTTATGTTCTCATAACTTCAGAAAAAGTGACATGTTGTAAGTAGTCATTGCCATTATTAGATAGGGTTTTCTTCTCCAAAACAGTCACAAAAATTTAGATCAGTCTTATAAAACATTTAGATTTTTGTGACTGTTATGGAAAATAATACCTTCATATAGAGGAATAAGTATGATACTCAGCCTTGCAAGAATTTTAGCTAAGCTTTATCTGCCTGCTTGCTTTAGAACTGTCCCATCTACATGTTCTCAAAGCTTAAGGATTAGATCATAATTGGTATTGGTTCATATTACTTCCTCTTATATGTTATTTCTGGAAAAAATGCATTGTTTTGGGGGGTGGGGGTTGTTGATAAATCAGCACCGCAACATGATAAAACCTGTCTTCAGGGTTTCTTACAAATCGAGACTCAAACCAGTCTCCTCAGCTACAGAGACTGGCTAGAAAATTGATATTTCGCTATTAGCAAGTCTAGATATGATACTTTCCAATAAGCGAATAACAAAGGCGCTGATCAGACTGCATGGATGTGCAGGCTGGTCTGCGCCGGTGTTGTTGGAAAACCTCCGATGACAGTTTTTCTCTCGAAGTCAAATCAGAGCTGGAAATTAGGCAGTTGCAAATGTGATTTTCACAGCCAAACTTTTCCTTTTATTTAGACAGTGCCCCAGACCAATATTTTATAACCTATACTGTTGGAATTAACATCAAATCAGAACATAAAAATGCATTCTCATTGAGATACTTCTATTGAGCACCTCTACATGTAGACTTCGAGCTAAAAAAGGTCCTGCTCCCCCCCCCCTAGGGAATTTTGCAGACATATCCTATCTTGAAGAAAATTTCAAGCCGCATCTTTTAAGAGATGTTTGCACTCTATGCTCCGGGGCGTTAGTCTCTGACAGCCTGTTACATATGTTACTGTAACAAACTAAGGAAAAAATCAAAATGAAAGTTTGAGCTACAGAAAGAATGCATTAAACCATCTAATTATTCAAATTTCTTATGTAGTTTGCAAGCTGGATGCCTAAGCTACATAAAAGCAGCATTTTAAACAAAATTACAGCCTTCAATGGTGTTATATGCGTTACATAGATTAAATTTCCCTTTGAAAGTTGAAATCGTGACTAACATCATTCATTTTACAGACGATTTGTGCATTTTTACAAGTGTTTTTAATCTTAGTTTACTAAAATACTCATTTGACTAATAGAAAAATCAAAGTTTGCTTTTCTATCTCAAATACATTGTTTTATATGAGCTATTAAACAACACTACCCCCAATTTTAAGTATTCAATTTTGGTATCTATTATTGAAGAAAAATATATGAAAATATTTGACGCTCGTGGATATCTTACATTTTTGGCACTGTCTTGCTAATGCAATGAAGAATCATACATTTGCATGTTTGACGTCAGGATCAGAGCACTTATTAAAGTATGTAACGTATGTTACATGGCATAATGAATGAGCTAGGAAATTTTCTTGGAAGTAAGAGATGATATTTCAGAAAAATACCGTTTTTCACATGTTTTCCTATTAATCTCTAATCTCTGGTGCCTTAGTCTTAGTAATTACAGTCATTGCTGATAACAAGCCCCATGGAATTGTGTTACCTATGTTATATATAACCTTTTTAATCACATATTTCCTAATGCCTATAATATTAAAATATATAGACATATAGATAGAAAATAATAATTCTCATTTAAATGACACAATTTAATAAATATTCCTATTAAATAAAATTATTCAAAAACAATCTTTATTGAAGTCACCCTCACAATGTCAATCATTGTGTCTGCTTCTATTGCAAAATAATCACCCATTTCATCACAACCAGTAGAATCATGGCATTGTATTAGGACTGCAAACTAAGTACAATCCTGTCCCTCTCCACCCCTTTGGGAATTGTGCAGACATATCCTACCTTAAAGAACAATTCAAGCTGCATCAAATAAGAGATGTTTGCACTCTATTAACTAGGGGGTTAGCCTGTAATGGTATGATACGTATGTTACCATATCAATTTAAGAATAAATGTATTGAAAGTCTGAGAAACAGATAGAAGACATAAAACTATCTATTTATTTGAATTATTCATGTAGTTTGCATGTTGAATACCTTTGATATATAAGAAAAGATTTTTTCACAAATATACAGCTTCCTATGGTGTTATATGTGTTACATTAATTAAGATTACTTTTAAAATTGGTAATTGTGACAAACATCACTTATAAGCTTTTCGTGTGATCTTCTTCTACTTAGTTTTCTTTGTATGTGTGGCCAGTGCCAGCGTCAAACAACTTGACTCAGCCAAACTTGAATCCTTAGCATTCTTCAAAAGCAGAAACAGCATGTCAGTGTCATGGGATCAAACACCTGATTAAATATGGGTTTAATGCCATTTCACATATATGCATACAATGGAGTATGACTCTGGTATATATCTCTTCCTGTGAAGTGGCAAGAGCAATCTAACTGCAGCTGTCTCTGCATCCGTGCTAGATAAATGATAACTTTGCTCTGATTTTGCAAAATCTATGTCTCTACCGTGTACCTCTAAGAATACTTTAAGATTTCTGACATTGGTCAAACAGAAATTTGATAGGCTGCTTTTTTGCATCATTTGCCATGGAACCTATCCAGTCTTTTGGTGCTTAAGTCCTCAGGTCTTAGACCAATAGTATTTTGCTGCGCCTAAAGAATTTTATAAGTTTTCTTTAGTTACAATGTTGACTCTTGATGGTTTTGGCAGACCGTCTGAAACAATTTCTGTTACACCTTGAAAGTTATCTGGTATAAGAGAAAGAATATGAAGTTGGACATTGCCATCAATTATGTTTGCAGTTGGTTGTTTTTTTTTATGTCAGTACATTGAAGCATGTCTTAAAATAATGTAAAACCTATGATTTCTCAGTTTTTGCAGCCATATCATTAGCTGTTGCATTCCAAAGAAGGAAAGTGGACTATAGGTAGAATGGGATAACCAGTAGTTCTATATTATGCTCTATGGAAGATTTAAACAGAGTAAACCAGTTGATAAGGTGCCTCATTTCATGATCCGTTGAAAACACTGAAATTGAAAACACTTGCCTCTGACTGTGTAATCGAAAAGGATGTCACGACAATGCCCTTGCTCATTTATTATGACGAGTTATATATGTTACATCCTTTAATAAGCGCTCTTATCTTAGATACTTAGTGAATCATTGAATTGAAAGGGTCTAATTTGCGCTCTGTTCATCCTGCATTTCATTGCTTTACCTGCTGTGATACATCTAGTTTGTTTATCTGAAGGGAAAGAGTTACCTCGGTTTCAGCACTTCAGAAGTACTAAGACTTCAAATAAGTTTTTGAATGCTGGGGAAAGGTAATAAGTGCAGAGACATTATTAGATGAAAATATGTTGGTTGCATGTATGGAAAGGCTACATTTATAAAAGTTAACCAGCTAAGATATGATTCTTTATCACAGAAATACCAAGGTACATCAGTCCAGGTACTCATTGCTCTTAATGGCATAGTTTTCCTCTTTGTAAAGCTTTAGTCTTTCCCCTACTTGCAGAGTATCACTTGAAACACATACTCAAAGAGCCAACAATTGGGAATTCATATCAGTTTCCGAATGTTCCAAGCCATAATTGGCAAAATTGGAAAGTTGATAATGGCTCATCAATTTTGAGTGGACTGGTGGTAAAATTGAATAACAGTAAATGATTGAAATATTGTGTGATGATTCTGCTAGTTGCAAGGAGGCGTGTGATAATAATGATTACCACAGAAGCAGTCAACGACAAAAGTTTAACATGAGTGATAAATCGATGAGAAATAGTTTGGACCATTTCATTTATTGTATTTTCTTATAAAAATGTAAAACTATCTTTTCTATTTGTGGCTCTATATTTAGCATTATATGCACAGTAATAGGAAATGTGTCCAAAGGTCATTGATAACATCTGTAACACCAGTCCATGGGCTTGATAATCAGAAATGAATATAATTTCTAGTGTTTTGGCACCAAAGACTTATAATTACACATTAAGTGTCCTGATCTTTAACTTAATGACATCTTGTAGATATATGAGCAGGACAGACTAAGAAAATGAAAAATATCCACACGCTGTAATCGCGTTCATGTGTTTTACTTAAACGGTAATAACAAAATTTGCTTCTCTGTAAAACTGGGAGTAGGGCTGTGTATTAGCTCCTATAAGACAATATATTTAAGATAGAAAAGCAAACTTGTTTTTTCCTATTCATCAATTGAGTATATGTTTGTTAAATCTAATAAAACAGTTTGAAACCAAGTCATAGTAGTTGTTTAACTAAATGACGATAGCCACAATTAAAGCTTTTAAATTATAATTACGTTCATGTAACGCACATAACACCACAGTTAGCCATATTAATGTTAAACAGCTTCCATATGTAGTAAAGACATCCAGTATAAAGACTATAAGAATGTCAATTTATTAGATAATTTTAATGTCTTCTTTTGGTAGCTCAAACATTCAAATTTCTTATTCTGAAATTGATATAGTAACATATGTAACAAGCTGTTACAGGCTAACGCCCCGACTTACAGAGTGCAAACATTTCTTATTAAATGCACCTTGAATGGTTACATAAGATGTAATTTGTCTGCAGAATTCCAAAGGGGATTAGGATGGAGCAGGCCCTTACTCAGCTTGATGTCAAAATACTGTTTGATGATTTTACTTATCACGATAACATATATAACGGTCTCTGATCTTTAAAACTTGATGACAACTAGCAGATCTATAAGTCTTTATCATAGGAGCCAGTTTAAAATCCCTAAACAATGTAAGATATCCAACAGCTGCGAGTTTTTTCTAAATTTTAGCTCAAACTTTCAAACTGCATTTCCTTTATTTGATATAGTAACGCATGTAACACGCTTTTTCAGACTAACGCCCCAACCTAGAGAGTGAAAACATCCCTTATTCGATGCAGCTTGAGTTGTACTATAAGAAGGAATATGTCTGCAAAATTCCCTCGAGGAGTTTAAGACATTTTTAGGCATATCTTACGTAAAGACAATGAGCTTGCCCATTAATTACATCAGGTAACATATGTTACAGCCTCTGATATTAAAAAATTTGCAACAAACTTGCAGATTTATGAGTCTTTTCATATAAGCAGTAAATCCAAAACAATGAAACACATTCATCAACTGCAAATATTTTTTAACTATTTTTACTTTAGTTTTAATACCAAACATTTCACCTTAAAATTGGGTAGGGGTAGGGTTGCTTAATTGCTTATTCCAGAAAAAATATTCAAGCTAGAGAAACAAACTTTAATTTTTCTGTTAGCCAATTGCATAAGCTAGTCAGGCATGGTTAAAAACATTTTGCAAAACACACAGAGAGATTGTGAATGTAAATGATGTTAGCCACACTTGCAAATTTTAATGGGTTATCTGATTTATGTAACGCATATGACACCTTAGGAAGCCGCAATTTTGTTCAAATGGCTGTCATACGTAGTTAAGATATCCAGTATGCAGACTATATGAATGTTTTTTAAAAATAAATATTTTAATGTCTTTAATTTGTAGCCCAAACTTTCAATTTACTTTTTCTTAGTTTGATTAAGTAACGTATGTTACAGGCTCTCACAGACTAACGCCCCGGAGCACAGAGTGCAAACATCTCTTAAAAGACTCGGCTTTCTATTCTCTACAAGATAGGATATGTCTGCAAAATTCCCTAGGGGGGGGGGAGCAAACCCATTCTCAGCCATCCGTCTAATGTTTTTATTTGAAAAATCAGAAATCAAAATCAAAATTTTTATATGGGCCCCTACAGGACAAAACCTTCTTCGGGGGCTTGTGAACAACACAGGCGCAGACCAGCCTGCGCACCCACGCAATCTGATCAGTGCCTTTGTTATTCGCTTTTTGAAAAGTGTCGCATGTTAAGTTGCAACAGGTGAAATTTCAATGTTTTAGCTAGTCTCTGTAGCTGAGGAGACTTGTTTGAAACTTGCTCTGTCGGAAACCCCGAAAACAGGTTTTCTCGCAACGAGGCCCATAATGTATGTGCTCATTTGAAGCATCTGTCTGACATGCATCTGATGAGAAACATATCATATATTTTCATAAAGAAGTAAAAAATAAAAGCTTTATAACTCTGGCTATCTTAAGACTGTTGATAATCTATTTATCTTGTCTCCTAAATCATAGTGCTTTATTCCAGCGTTCAAAGTGTGTGTCTTTATTTGTAACAAATAATGGTTTGTGTTGTTTAATTTTATATCTTAATTTTGTTAACTCTGCACTGGTCAGACTGATCATAACATCTGTGTTCATTGATATTGAATAGAATATTTGGTGGTTTTGCATGCTCTCTGATTCAAGGAATTATTTCATTTTCATATGTTTGTCAAAGTATCACAACTTTCGATCACTACCAAAGTTAACATGAAACCTTTCAAGTTTATCTTCATTGGGTCTCTATCTAAGTTTGCATTAAACTATGATAGTTGAGCTTATTGCTTATATTAATATTCTTTAAGTGTGATTATTTGTTGACAAAATATGTGTGAAGCTACTTTATTCACAACTAAAACTCATATATATGCTACTATATTACAAACAATTGAAAGACAGAAAGTGACGTTGTTACCATTTTGGGCGTCAGAACCAAATAAATCAAACAGCAAAAGTATGTGCAAATACAGCAGTCCCAGTTCAGACTGCGCCTAAAGGAAAGCTAGTTACCTTTGAAAACCAGAACCCATTTACTCAAATAGGAAAGAAATGTGAAAACAAAACAGTCCTAGATCAGACTGCTCCTGGGGTAGCTCTGGGAGAGAATTCTTTCCCTTTTTTGGAAAGGGGACCAATTGAAGAAAATCACTGCTTGTTCCAGTAGTCTCCCTTTGATGTGCGTAACTAGTTCAGCGTTCTGGCTACGCCACTGGGGGAGCTCTGGGAGCAAATTCTTTCCCTTTATGAGAATATGTTCTTAAAAGGGTATCCTTTGGAAGCAAAGAATGCACCATAGAACTGAAACTAGAGTGTGCATATTTTCTTGGCCAGACTAGCTAGTTTCTGCTGTTTACCCTCTAATAGTTTCAAAGTTCCACGATGAAACCCATGATCCCAAAGGACAAGAAAATAAAATCTACACTATAGTGAAGGGCAGGGAGACGTTCTACCCCCGCCACACAGTCCTAGTCACCAGCTGTAGTGAAGTCAAATGTTCTTAAAAGGGTATCCTTAGGAAGCAAAAATGCACCATAGAATTGAAACTAGAGTGTGCATATTTTCTGGGCTTTACTAGCTAGTTTCTGCCATTTAGGCATCATCAGTGACCCTCTAATAGTTTCAAAGTTTCACGATGAAAACCATGATCCCAAAGGACAAGAAAATAAAATCTACACAATAAGTTCCATTTTGGAAAGGGGACACACTGAAGAAAATCACTGCTTGTTCCAGTAGTCTCCCTTTGATGTGTGTAACTAGTTCAGCTTTCTGGCTATGCCATTGATTTGCACCATAGTGTTAATTCTCATGAAGAATTTAAAAATACATGGGTGAAAGTTTTCATAGAAAGTCAGCCTCAAAATCCTAAATTTGGGGAAGTATAATTACTCCTCTGATTTTTTTCAGTTACTCTATAAAACACATTTGACTATTTAAACTTGAACTTGTTAATAGTTGTAGGCATATTGCAAGTTTAGATTTGACTTTCTAAAGTCCAGGATCTTAGAAATTTTGAACTTTCAAAAAACATTTGTTAATATTTTTCTTAAGATTTATAATTATGAATTCTTGATAGTTTTATTTTTGTATTCATATTGAATTTTTAGTAAAAAAAAGTGCAACGTCATAATGACCCGATAAAGGAACATGCTGTGAGATAGACAACGTTTATCAGGCAACGTGCAACAATGCAGTTAATATGAGAGGTAACTGATAAATTATGATTCATATCAATTCATAATTTCTTTTTGTTGTATGATCCATTCAAAATGTCAAGATCCAAGCCAGCCTCTATCTAACTATGCATCAGTGAAGTCTTATCAGCATTTTTGTTGTTTGCTGCTTAGATACTAGATACTGTAAAACCTGTCTGAAGGGGCCACTCAAAAATAGACAAAACAAAGATCTTAATGACACATGGTACCTTAATGAAGGTCAGAAGTATTGCACAATGCTCCAAGGGGAGCATTCTGCAATGCTTATGACCTGCATTAAGCGATAATCAGTCTTAAAAACCATTTTGGTCTTCTTTTTGAGTGGCCACTTATGACAGGTTTTACCGTAGTATAAAAGCTACACTGTCAATTTATAAGTTTCTATCTATCAGCCCCTTTGTTGTTCTCTGCTCTACCTGAGAGCAAGGGTTTCCAGGTTCAAGCTTCATCTGCATGTTATCAATGTCTCATCTGTGTCTTTAATATTGTTAATGAAAACCTAACAACTGAAAATAGAAGGAGTGGTTTTTAGCAAAATTCATTTAAACTAATGTCATTCGAAGGAAAGACTGTTAGACAAAACTTTTCAATGAATAGTAGTATTTGACAAAATTGTTGTT
Source organism: Loripinus fragilis (assembly GCA_964019695.1). NCBI lineage: Eukaryota > Metazoa > Mollusca > Bivalvia > Lucinida > Lucinidae > Loripinus > Loripinus fragilis. The sequence goes on along the minus strand of OZ026531.1, from coordinate 40,760,465 downwards.
CAAGAAAATGTTGTAGATTTGGCTACAAGGCTTCTGCTTGGTTACAAGCCTTGGACTAGGCTGATATATGGACCAGCACACATTTATCACATACACAGAAATGCCACTAATAAATCCCCTGCATGCTGTTGTACACAGCAAAGCTAGAGGTCTGAAGCTTGGTCTGAGCCTTCATCTACGTCCATACAATGTCATGTGTATGTGTGCAGCAAAGGCTCTGGCAAGACTGCCCCTATACGCTTTGCATTGGCGTAGCATCCATTGTGCAGGGTACACACATGCCTAATAAAAATAGTAACATTCAAGGGAGATCACTTAATGTGCTATACGTGGTTTTCCATACTATAAGGAACTGCTCATAAAGGAAATAATTTACTGCCTGGCAGCAAATTCTTTCCTTTAAGAGAAGTTCCCATTTTGAAAAGGGACGCTATTGAAGAGAATCATTGCTTGATCCAGTAGTCTCCCTTTGATGTGATAAGTACAGAAAACTTGAGTACTGGCCCATATATAATGTTGTTTATTTACTCGTCTATAACATGCCTTATCTACTTTAAAAAGTAGCTGTTTTATGGGAAAAGTTTATCGAATTAAATTTATGTACAATAATAAAATATAAAACTCTCACAAAGGTGTTCAATTTTCTTTTTGTAAAAGGTTTTATGTTTCAGTGTACAAGTTTCAGGCAAGTTCAGTCTTCAGGAAACTGCAGATTCTGATATACACCACGTCAAAAGTTAAACACCCTATATTTTTGCTGAAACAATTTTCAATCTAATGTGGAGAAATTTTATTGAACATGTAAAATCTTTATCTGTTCTGAAACTTTGTAAATATCTAAATGAAAATTAAAAATTACACCCTTTGTGACCCAATGGAATTTCCCATAAAGTTTGATACAATTAAGGCAGGATGGCCCATTGCATATATTGAGGAGTCACCAGTTATAATTTCCAATAAACATTGCATTTCTCTGAAGATTTATTTTGGCTTAGCAAATAGTGCAGACCCTGATGAAATTCGGCATTATGAGGCAGTACATCTGCATCTTCGCTGTTTGCAAGCGTACCTGTTTAGGGGTTTCTGGTACACAAAGGGTTAAGGCTAAACCAAAGTCCTCTTAGCTCCTCGGTCCATAAACAGTCTTTTATCATATGACGTCGCGTCTGGGACTGATATAATGCCATGCAATAAAATAGATTTTCGGGAAACGTTATGACGCCAATAACAACGCTGCATACATAATGACATAATTATAACTATTTTACGACAGAAATGAGATTTCAAAGTAATCTTTATGTCATATGATAAATAGAATCTAACATTGGTGCTTTTGTATTATTGAATTTATTAAACTCGTTGCGAAAAAGAGAAAATGCTCAGCAAGCCTTGCATTTTATCTCTTCCTCAACTCGTTTAATAAATTCAATAAAGCATGCGCACTCATGTAAGATCCTCTACATCTGCATTAAGGGTAGCACTCATGTAAGATCCTCTATATAGATAAGGATTAATAATCCGGCTTCTATGGAATACAATAGTGATGTTGTTTTAGGAAACAGTGCAGTGGTAACACGGATCCTATTTTCACTATACAGTAAAACTTGTCTTAGGCGGCCACTCAAAAAGAAGACCAAAAATTGGTTTTCAAGACTTAATGCAGGTCAAAAGTATTGCAGAATGCTCCAAGAGAGCATTCTGCAATACTTTCGACCTTCATTAAGCTACCATTTGTCTTTAAGATCTTTGTTTTGTCTATCTTTGGGTGGCTGCTTAAGACAGGTTTTGCAATAGGGCGCTTGGTGGTAGAGTACCCCAACTTGAGATCGAGAGGTAGTTTGGTTTGAGCCTCACTAGAGGAACTGTGTTGTGTGCTTGTGCAAGTCATTTTGTCTGCTGCTAGTACTGACTCAACACAGTAAACGTCCCGACATGACTGAAAAATTATTGACTGGGTTGTAAAGCATCAACACAAACAATGGCAGGGCTGTATGCTCGAACCAAAGTTTGGCCTTACTATGATTTGATTTCTAAATTCCAAGTTGGACTTAAATCTCTCTTGCGCCAAGGAATTTCGGAACCCGATTTCTATGGTGACTTGGTGTATAAGTTGAAGAAGATTGTTTGGCTCTAATAATTTTTCAGCGCAGTTCATTAAAATTATTTCCCATTATAAAAAGATTGGCTATAACATTAATGTATTGCAACAGACTGCATGCTTGGTAGTCAACCCAATCACGGTTGGCAACTTTGCTTTCCTCTTTAATTGCACGCCGGTGGGTCGGACTTCAGACTCTATGATGGTTCCGACTTAAAGACTTATCTATTGATGAGATGGTAGGGGCCTGATGCTTTGGCTGTTTGTCGGGCCCACCGGGGTTTACCTGTTGGATTTCTTTTGCTCCCGTATTCAGTTTAATTTACTGTTGAGTCCTTATCCTTGCTTTATCTCCTTGTTATATCTTGATTTATATGCTTTAGGAGATGATGAATTGATAAGTTAGGGGTCTTTCATGCAAACCAAATATCTATGTGTCTTGATCCATATCTGAATTAAAGGTGAGGTTGGCGCCGTTAAACCCGTTAAGCCCTCCAGTAAAATATTTTACTGACCGTTCCAAGGCGGTACTTATTTTGTGGATCTTTTATGTTTTTGTTCTGTCTTGTGTTTGCTATGTCTTTGTGCGCGTCTGTTTATATGTGCTTTGTGGTCACCTGCTGGGAAAGGGCTGACCTCTTGGCTGTCGTTTGTTGTGTCTACTGTGAGTTTGTTACTTTCCCATTGGTATCCTGGGTCAGGTGTGATACTTGATTGTATCGATTCCTGATCTTTTCACCCTTACTTACTTATTTCTGATTCAAGAAGGACAGTTGCCGTAACCGACAAAAATATGAAAATCATTCACACACTTAATTAGACTTTAGACGATTTTGTCACATTACACATTGAAACATTGATTATAAGTTAATGATAAATTGATTTTCAACAAAAATGTTTCAGGTTATGACAATAATTTCACGTCTGGCTGGTTCACTCTTTGTAAATTTTATTCGCATTATGGGCTATAATAAGACAAACAATGTTGGCTCAAGTGTCATGAAAGGTGAAAAACAATAACTACTGAATTCAAAATTCATTTTATTTCTTGTGTTGTATTAACCTCATGTTTGATTGTAGAAGCTTCATTTTTTTTGCGTTTGAGATTGGCTTGAGACGTTGTTTGTAATGCAGGCGTTATAAGTCCTAATCCATGCCTAGGCTATGGCTATGCAAAATTTTAATTGTGTATCGTTCAATCAAATTGTTTTTATTTTAGTAAAACAAGGACTTAAATTTAGCACTACATTTAAAGGTTTCTTATTTAAAGAAAGTAAGGGTGCAACGATCAGGAATCGATACAATCAAGTACCACACCTGACCCAGGACACCAATGGGAAATTGACAAACTCACAGCCAGACACCACAAACGAGAGCCAAGAGGGCACCCCCAGCAGGCGATCACAAGGCACAAATAAACAGACGTGCACAAAGGCATAACGGACACAAGACAGAAAAACACAAACGATCCACAAAAGAAGCACCACCCTGGAACGGTCAGCAAAAATACCCCACTGGAGGGCCCAAACCGGTTTCACGGCGCCAACCCACCCTTAATTTAGATATGGATCACATAGATACATGTATTTGTTTTGCAAGAAAGACCCCTTACTTATCAATGCATCATCTCCTAGAACATATAAATGAAGATATAAAAAGGAAATAAAGCAAAGATAAGGAATCAACAGTAGATAAAACTGAATACCGGAGCAAAAGAAATCCAACAGGTAAACCCCAGCCAAAGCAACAGGCCCCTACCATCTCTTCAGTAGATAAGTCTGAACCGTCATAGGGTCTGAAGTCCGACCCACCGGCGTGCAATTGAAGAGGAAAGCAAAGTTGCCAACCGTGATTGGGTTGACCACCAAGCATGCAGTCTGTTTTATAGCCAATCTTTTTATAATGGGAAATTAATTAAATGGACTGCGCTGATCAGCATATATGTGCACTGAAACGTGTAGTAATCTTGGAATGAGTGACTTTTGACTCACTTATTTATACTGTCAAAGCTGTTAAGAGTTATGTTCACTGAAATATGTGGTCATTTTGGAAATAGTGAAATTTGGCCCATATATTTACATTGTCATCGCTGTAAGATTCTAATGTAGAATGAAATGTGTAGTGATCTTGGAATGACCGACATTTGACCCATATATTAAATTGTCACAGCTGTAAGAGTCCAATATACACTGAAATGTGTAGTAATTTTGGAATGAGCGACATTTGACCCACATATTTACATTGTCATAGCTGTAAGAGTCTATTGTACACAGAAATGTGTAGTAATCTTGGAATGAGCGACATTTGACCCGTATATTTACATTGTCACAGCTTCATTGTTGAATATCAACAACAGCAATAATAGAAATACTAAACTATACATTTAATTTTATTTTATTGTATATAAAAGTACTATGTTCTATTAAATTTTCCTGACAAATACAGCATCGTGTTAACCCAATTAACTGTTTGCACGCTGGTTATTTGCATGTATTTTGTTGGCTGATTCATGCGCGGACCCAGGGGGTCCGGTCCCCTAAAATCATAAAATATAGGGTTTTATTGTATTTTTGTTACTTTCCCATGTGGTATCCTGGGTCAGGTGTGGTACTTGATTGTATCGTTTCTGGATCTTTGCCTCCTTTCTTACTTTTCTTAGCAATACTGGTCCGGATACTCTGAAATTCTCAAAACTCTCAAAGCTACCAAGCTAGCATTCAATGTTGGGCCATCATCGACACGCCAGCGAAACGCCATTTAAATGGCGGTTCGCTGGCTGGCCAAAATGACCCTTTGGATCCTCTTTTCCCTAAAAAACGTTGTAAGAGTTGGACCCCCGGGGTCTAGCAAAACTCTGGATCTGTGCATGGATTTTTTTTGTTTCAGGCCGCGACGTAATGTCGGGCCTGGGTCTAAATTGTTTGCAAAGGTTATCAGCAGGGGACACTAAGAGGCTAAGAGTTAAGCCTAGCGCCCCATGAATGGGACACCCGCAGACAGAACATTGAAGACTCCGGTAAGATGCCATTATACAAGATACAAGAAACTTTATTTATGATACAAGAAACTTTATTTAACGTCGGTTTCCATAAACAAATAACATTAGCTACAAGAGCTATTTTCCGACAAACAAGAGTATAAAAATAGGAAGAGGCTATTTACAGTTGACTGTCAATAGCCAAAAAACGTTAAAATGGCTATTTACAGTTGCCTGTCAATAGCCAAAAAACGTTAAAGTGGCTATTTACAGTCAACTGTCATTAGCCAAAAAACGTTGAAATGGCTATTGACAGTCAACTGTAAATAGCCATTTTAACGTTTTTTTGGCTATTTACAGATAAATCAGGTATTTTCATTGATGTTGACCTTATATTCGAACATTTGGTGGACGATTTCAAGTACAGATGTATATTTATGTCAAATAAATGTGTTTCTTCCATAATTAGTGCATGCTGTAGATCGTATTTGAGCCTGGCATGTGAGTTTTGGGTATTTGACGCATGCAAAAAGTTAAGAAACACGCAAGCTTGTGCATCTACACAGACGCTCCATTGTCATCGCTGTTCGTACGCATAAGTAGAAAATGATTCATATAAGAGCAAAACATCTAAAAAAATGTACAAGTATGGATTGGCAGTCAGGTGAAAGGCAGTTATTCTGTGATTGTGGCATTTCCTGATCAAGATTATAGAGCTCAGACTTCTTACGTGTAACATATATTCCAAGGTTTCCTGATCAAACACCACATTCTGCGAATCTGATCTGGATCTCGACTGTTTGTCTATATCCCATGGATGTATGTATAGCTACTTTGACTTGTTTATAGCACAAGTTGTTTTTGTTCCTCGGAGTTACACGTACATGTACGAGGTCTGATTATGTCTGAACGCATTTGAACATTTTATTTAAGAAATATATCAGCTCCAGCAGTGAATTATTGAGTAATAATTCACTGTTTGGAGGTCAGTTGTAAAGAAGATCAAATCACGAGCGCGTAGCCATTAAGCTTTAGTAAGAGGCGACGTCTCGGTAAGCAAAAGAGATAGAACGACCAACTGTACTAATAAAACTATGCTGTGGCTGATAAAGGAACGTCTCGATGAGACGGTTCCTTTGAGTAACTCCAGCATATCATCATATCATGTCGGCCCATGGGCACACAATAGGCTATGCAATACGAAAACAAACAACACATATACAAAACATACATAATAAACCAATGGAAAGAAATTGGTGAAAAGCAATTTTCAGTTTTGGACTCTAGAGGGGGTCAAATAGCCCCTTAGTGCATGTACCCCTATATGTGTTGTTTGTTTTCGTGTGATTATGCGGCGTGCCATCTGGGTCAGCAGTGTTTGTAGATGTGCTATTTATTGGACGCTCTGAGTAGAGCGTCCAATAAATAGCACATCTACAAACAATGCTGACCCAGATGGCACGCCGCATAATCACACACTAGATAGGCGGCAATCAAAAACTCTAATATTGTCGAGGAACGTAGATAAAATTAGTTAGAAACAATTTTCGATTGCCATTTATCGCCTGACTGGTGACAAATGGCAATCGAAAACACTATTTCTATCGAGTTTTGATCCCCGTTCTTCGATTGTTAAGAGCGTTTTCGATAGCCGCCTACCCGGTGTGTTTTGCATAAAATCTTATTTTAATACTCTACTCTCTTTATAATAAGTCGTTTTACAATTAAAACCATTAAGATAAGACAACAAGCCCCAGGGTTTATTTTCACACCTAACCATCGCATATCACCGCGTCTCGAAGTCTTCGGAAATTCACCAGCTTGAGACGGGTGAAGTGTACGAATATTCTACCAGTTAGAAAATTTCATTGTTGGACATGGCGAAACTATGGCGGGAAACTCGGTCCGCATTTTCCATCTTTCAAGATTATTTTCCATCTTCCATCTTTAAAACTTGAAGCTCATTCAGATATTGTAAAGCACGAGAAACACATGTATGTTGTATAAACAAGTGTTTTCAAATTTAATACCAGGCAGTGCGCACGTCAGCATCTAGTGTACCTGCTTGTGTCATCTTTGAAAACCTATGCAAACAGTGTGTGCCTCTGAATCAAACTGTTTGCCACAACGTGTTGAATTCACCCCGAAAGTACTTATAATCAGATATTCCAATAGGCAATAAAAGCCAACGAGGATACAACATAATATATTTTTATGACAGAAGATAGTGTAGTACATACATGTAACATGCAATACCATCATGTTCCCAGGACTTTTTTTTGGTGGGGGGGGGGGCGAGATATTGAGAGAAATCAATGGCCAGGATCATCAGACATCGATGGCCAGGATCGGTGTGAGCATATGCTCAATCTGGCCATGGTCATTGCGATCTTCTGAGGGCATAGGGAATCAATATTCTATAGCACAATAATACGTCGTCGAAAATCATAAAAATACAAAACAATGAGTTTTCGGACAGACCGCGCAAGTGCACATTCTGCTCGAGCCAATGATGCCGCCGAAGGTAATTTATAAACCTAATTAAAGTCTCGTCTCCTGAATAAAGGTGGTCACACCTCTTAATCTGGCACGCGTCAATCGCCATGGGAGTTTTATTGCCTCCCGGTGAAGTACACTAAGCTTTTGGGTGATACTTCTGTGAAAATAAAAATAGATTACATGAAAAGATTCTATTTCACTAATAAAATATTCTAATATTACCTCCACCGCAACACCCCATCCCCATCCCCACCCACCCCCCAAAAAAATAAATAAATAAAATAAAAAAAAGGGAAAATATTCGTTTACCTCGAAATAAAAAAAAATAGTGTAGTCTCGAAAAATGTACAAAATATGAAACCTGAGCATATTGCACAGGTTTCATATTTTGCACATTTTTGCAAGGGTTTCATATTTTGCACGTTTTTCGAGACTTAATATTTTTAGCAAAGGCCTTTTCCCGAATTCGCGGGTGTAAACTTTACAAAATATATATAAATTTCAACAGGCCGAAAAGAAGAAAAGAAAAAAAATCGATGGCTGTCTCAATGAAGAGCATGTTGAATATGCCACTTGGTTCCTCTCTTCGAGACATCCATACTTTGTAGAAGGAAGTAGATAAGGTTCTGACGAGTCTTCGCATATGCCGACACGCCTTCGCTTTCCATGCTCGAAAATGCGTTAAGTATAAGTACAGAAATCCCTGTAGTGGCCCTCGTACACATACACATAATTTCGCAGACTGGAAATGATTGCCAAACATGACAACTTACATGTACACAACATCCATAAGCAGTATAGATCAGAATCAGACAGCTCACAAAGGAATTATCTGTTATAATCAGATCATGAATCACTCTTGTTTGATATTTTAGCAGTAGTCTGCATAGCAAACTAGTATATAATTAGTCAAAAGAACGGTTACGATCTGCCATCATGAGTTTGACGACTAATTGAGTACACGGTAGACCAAGATGAGATGTCTATTAAAGTAAGGTATTATTAAATGCCAACACGGAGCCTATTTTGGATTCGTGATACCGAAGAGTTTCAATCCGGATCTGGACCGACATTTTTTAAACAAAAAAACTTTGTGAGAGATGTTTCAAAGTCTTAAAATCACCAACAAAGACAAGGCTGCTAGTGTCACTCAGAAATTCTTCTTACTCTGCACTTAAAGTCATATCAAAATGATGTTAGGAAGCTATAGATTAAGTGCTTACCAAATCTTTGCAATTAGTCTGTTTAATTTCTTGATTTTGCGATCGTGACGTTCTTTCTCCACTTTCGGAGCGGGAAGTCGTTGATTCGAAGCCGCACCATTATGAAAAAAAGCTTCAACAAAAGCCAAACAAGGATTTCAGCTACATAAAGGGATATAACCATTAATTTCTCCCTGTATCCGAAATAAATACCGACACTGACTGTCATTAGCCAAAAAACGTTAAAATGGCTATTTACAGTTGACTGTCATTAGCCAAAAAACGTTAAAATGGCTATTGACAGTCAACTGTAAATAGCCATTTTAACGTTTTTTGGCTATTGACAGTTGACTGTAAATAGCCATTTTAACGTTTTTTGGCTATTTACAGTTGACTGTAAATAGCCACTTCGATAAAAATAACAAATGTAAAACAGCTGTAAAATAAGGTCACAGTTAATTATATCACAAGCATTTCATTTAAACTATTCACATGTGTAAGAAAAAGGAAAAAAAAGAAAGAAAAAAAAGGATGATGATAAAAAAAAAAGTATATTAGAAATCTAGCATCTGTATTTAAGCACATAAAAAATACAATATGGGTCACTATTTGACTTTATGTACACATATTTACATCTGCAATACCCAGATTGTAGCCCTTGAAACCGAAAAAGTCGAAAAGATAACACAAGACAGTGATGTCAATCAATGGCCTCAATGGTCTTGTATTCGAAAACAAAAGTGTTTCAATGACATACTAAGGGTCACCGGAAGTAATATCTAAGAAAAATAAAATAAAATAAGAATTAGAATATAAAAGGGTAAACTAGGGACCCAATAGAGATAAAAGGGTGCTGCCAACCAGCGGCCTGCATAAGCTAAAAAAAAGCAACAAGTCATGCAATAAATCAAGCAAAAAAGCATAGCACATACAGTTAAAAAGCATAGCATAAAAAGCATAACATAAAACATAGCATTAAAACAACACAGCTTACTGACCTGACCTTCTCAACTGAAGAATAGGACATCTCACCAGCATGGATGGTCAATCTGATTTGAGTCATCACTGAGCGCACATGTCATTCTGTTGGTTCTGGTTTTATAGTTTCCTTATCACTTATCGTCGGTGTATACATTTCAATGGGTGTATGATGAATAACGTCTTGTCTTTAGGAAACATACTTGTCAGATTTGCCCTGACAATAGGTGTGTGAGCTGCATACATTATGTTTTGCCCAACTCATGAGATTTTGGTAGGGTAAAGTCCGGTAAATTCGGACAATCGGCTAAATTCGGACAGCGACCTTGTTTCTTTCATTTTTGAATGATTGGAATAAAAATTAAATTAACTTAGCAAACAGTGAAAATCCTGATGAGACGGCTCATTAAGAGCCGCTTATCTGGATTTTCACTGTTTGCAAATGTATATCCGAATTTACCCGCTGTCCGAAGTTGACTGACTTTACCCTACTTATCGCTTTTGCTCAATAGCCTATATTTTAAACGCTCATACTCACCAGGTTAGAGGTCTAAAACATAGACCGAGTTTTTATGTGAATCCATACTTTATGTATGATAGCAGCGAAGGCTCTCACGAGTCTGCATTTGTGATAGCTACCGAAAGCTCATATATAAAATTGAAGAATAACTTACAATCGAATAATGCTCCGGTTCAAGACCAACCCTATACTACCGTGGATATACGGAAGGCCAGACGCTCTATGTACAGCTTGATGCCTGCAGAATGGTCTGGACCCTCAGACAGTGGTACATATTTTCCATGTATACGTAATACCGGTGTTGCTGTATGGTTTGGAAGTGGCCGTGCCGTCCAGGGCGAACCTTGACACTTTGGAGAGATTCCTCAGAACATCCCTGAAGCAGATTTTATCCTTGCCAACAAATACAGCGTCTCCTGCTGTCCATATACTCACTGGTATATTGCCCGCCGAAGCCATGATTCGTAAGAGGGTACTAGCACTGTTCGGAAGTATTTGTCGACTGAGTGACGACGATTCAGTGGAGAAACGAATTGGACGTCGGCAGTTGTCGATAAAGTCTTACAGTAGTCACAGCTGGTTCGTGATTATCAAAGAGCTTCTGATCAAGTATGATTTGGATTCACCATTATATCTAATGCACGCTAAGTTAAGTAAATGCAATGGAGGGTTAGAGTTGCTAAAGCGGTTAACTCATACTGGACTGGGAGACTAACATCCGAAGCTACTATGTACTCAACCCCGAAGAATATGAACTGTACCTTGCTTATTCCTGGGAAATGTCATCCATTGTTATTCAACCCGTCTGGAGGGGTGCATGAAGCGAGCAGAAAATACCTGTCCGGTTAAGAAGCGCAACAGGGAACATACATACTACAGTGCAATAGAGCAGTCTACAATCAGTTTGAATGTGACAGTACATGTAACCTCTGCGGTGATGCTGATGAAACACTCACTCATTTCCCTACAGGAATGTAGACAACCGATTGTGGCAGCTATAGAATCAGCCTGTGCTTCACTATGTGTTGATCTGGGTATTTGTACTCTGGGTGTCGAGCTCGTTAAGTTGGTTATAGATTGCTCTTCTGTTCTTGCTGAACATCCTGAAGTTAAAGTGGCTCAACTTCAAGCTATCCAATTTCACAGTATACGGTTATGCTATGCGCTGCACAGCCTACGCTTCGCAAACGACGTAGACAAGCGAAGAATCAGTAGTATCCATGGGTCGCCCTATGTTTATATATTTTTGAGACCTGGGTGCCCTTGCTACTCCAAGAGGAGGTGCGTCTTTGAAGGCGGAATCTACAATATACAGTTACAGTAACTACCCAAATACGATATTTTTAAACGCTTGAAATTGACATAAATGCGGCAACTCGTTCAGGCGGACCGAGGCTGAGATCTTGCATTGTTGAGGAAAGAAGAAAATAACTTCGGTTACGATAAACTTGAACCAGGGACCCTTCACATGCAAAATTATGGCATTAACAACGAAGTAGAACTGATACGCTCGATTGTCCATACATGTATCCCCGTTTGATCATACCTTCATGGCTTCAGTTCTGTGCACGCAGATTCTGTTCATCGACTTCCTGGTAGGGTAACACTGGAGAAGATCGAACAGCGCCCCCTTTAAATATTGGCATGCTGGGTAATTTTGCATGCTTTTTTTTGTCTCAAAAACGTCGACGTTTTGTCGGGCCTGATCTGGGTCCAAACTGTTTGCCAAAGATTATCAGCAGACAAGCAGACAAGACTAGCAGGCAAAGAGTCAACAAAATGTTCAATAACCGTAACACATTTGATTTTCGAACAAGTACGGTAAAATAAGCCTATTGTTCACTTGATCAGATCAAAGTATTGAAAAAGACTAATATTTTGACAATAGCAGTAGATTAGAAGTTTACTAATACAAAACCAAGCGGTATTGTTCAAAATATCACACTGAATATTGGTAATTTTAACTTATATCTAAGTGCATACATGTGTTTGTTTGAACAGTTTGCCCAAAAGAGTGTTCAGAAAAGAAATACGGTGGCCTTTTGCATGCGTTATAATCCTGGTGTTGGTGTGAACTAATACGATAAGTTGTCATGTTTACTTGAATTTGAAATAAATATGTTTAAACCAAAAGGAATTTTACTTAAACGACTTAACCGGTTTCTTAAGTGATTGTGGTATATTAGGAGACAAGGAATAACTATCGCGTGTCAGGTAGGCGAATATTTTATTTATTATTTATATTATGCCATTAGAAGTTTTACCAAATGGCTACGTTTTGACGTCATTGACGGCAGCTGATGTTCTAGCAGTAATAAAGATCTATCACATCTGCCACACAGTCAATAAAAATAAGCTTGGATCGAAGAGACAATAAAAAAAATCCGCATACTTGTCATTTTTACTTTACATACAATGTATGTGATTTTTGCTTACTGACCCCTTCCGCTGTTACTGCTCTATCCAAATGCCTATTTAAAGGATGGTGATTGTAAAATCGCGGTTTCATTTACCTAAAATCCTGCTCTCGTCAGTATTCGATATTGCTCTAAGGTGAGCAAAATAAGATGCGAAACCTAAGAAATTGCTAAATATATTGTGCATAGTATACACAGTATATCAGCCAAACTATGTGTTGAAAAGGCCACCCAGTGGACGTGGCATTGACGTTGATTCAACTAGATAGAATCCGGCACTCTTCCTCTCGACAGCATTCGCATGTACGGCATCAAATGCACATTATCTATATTGAATTCCTTGGACATAAATATGACAAAAGAGTTATCACCCTGATCGGTGAAATTTTTGTCTCGTTCATATATCGAATGATAGATACTCCAATCACTAAAAGCAGACTCAGGTACATTTTGTACTAAATCTACTTGGAGCAAAACTGTACTTAGGACCATTAGTAGTGCTTATATGTTATAGCGCAAGATATTTCGGTACTTTATATGCGCAAAAATCTCTATTATTATAAACACTCATGTTGGCGTATCAAGCGGGGCTAGAGGTCTAAATTGTGGTCTGAGTCTACATCTACATCCATTCTTTGTGTTTGCGAGCAACGAAGTTTTAGGCGAGTCTGCGCACATGCGCCGACTAGCCTAAGACTTCACTGATCGCATATGCCATTGTTTTTAAATATTTGTGTTGTATATGTCTGTAACTAGCCAAACTGTGTGATATAGGCTAGCTATTGCAGGCACTATTTCTCTCAATTCTGGAATCAAACGCATATGATCGTACTGTAAACAGCCTCTTCCTCACGATACCATGTCACGGTATTGGTCTGCAGTCTGAGATTGTGGCATTTCCTGGTCATACTCACTTACGTATTCATCTGTTTCCCTACTTTATGCACGCGAGCGGGAAAAGTTCGTCTGACACTCTGTAAAAATGCCACGGACTGGCTTAGTGTACTGGCCATCTGGGTTTTCACTGTTTGCCAAAGAACCTGTCTATCAGCATCCAGATTTTGAATAGGGTTATTTAAGAAAATCTGAACATTGGCCCTGTTGGTTTTAACCCCCCGGCGACTGTTTTGACCTGCTCAAAATTTACGTTGCGACATCGCCGTGGCCACGAACGTAGTCACATCGAAGTAAGATCTTCATGAGCGTAGCTGTATCGCGGCGGCATCGTGAGCATCGTAGCACACTCGCCGTCACATCGTGGCGAAATCGCCGAGTTATTCATTCGTGATGCAGCTACGCTTCTGCTACGCTCTACGCGACCTTGAGGCTCCCTGTACGCTCTCACTACGACCTTGCTACGACCAACGCGCTTCCGCGGCGACTGTGTTATTTAGGCATTCTCAGCCTTGGCGCTTCTGCCACGCTTCCGCTAAGCTCTTGACGTCAAGCCAATTCCAGGCCTTGTTCAAGTGCTCTCATAAAGTTGGTGTCGCTCTTTTGGATTCTAGGACCAATTCTGAGCGGTTCCATTCTCATATAAATGAATAATGAATAGCCACCTTCCATGCTCATTGCTCTTGTATATATATATAAGTGGCCATAGTGCCCACATTGTAGCCGTCTGTCTGCGGATAATCATCGACGTACCCAGGACTTTATGGCCCTCCGACTCCGTCCTGCCTGGACCTCCGATCATCCAGGTCCATAATGGCTAGCTGAGGCATAGCGACTTGATCGCGTCTATCGTTGACATTCAACGGAACATATATCAGATGAACTTCAGATTTTATATAGAAAGGATACCAAAGCGCATCGAAAGCGTACCTCCATCGCCTAGGTCGTAGCAAGGTCGCAGTTGCATCGCCATCAGCGTAGACTTAGCGTAGCCGCATCTTCATTGTCGTAGTGGGGTCGTAGCAGAAGCGTAACGGAAGCGTAGTAGAAGCGTAGTGGAAGCGTACTGAAAGCGTCAAGCCCCCAAATCGTGTGGCTGTCTATACTACGCTTCCGCGGCGATTTGGAATAATTTTAGAGAAAATCCTAGATCGCCATGAGCGTAAATGTAGCGGAATCGCCGTTCAGTGGAATGGGGGTTTTACAGAGTTAGGCGGAATCTGCATTGTAGTTAATTTCGCTGGATAAGCACCTCTTACCAGACCGACGCCGGACCGACCTCGATACTACATTCGTCAACCACTGCGAAGTGCATTTTTCTTATGAAACGACGTGAGCCACTTTTAAGTTGTGATAAGATTCATTTTAATGTCAAAACTCTACAATGGGCCAGATGACATTCGCTGATAGGCCTAATTCACTTTCCTTTGGCCTAATAAATCTCAGATAAACAATGTTAATGCCACGATTAATGTATAGATATACCCAGATCTATGATATAAACAAATAGGTTTTTGCTTTGGTTGTTCGTCTGAGCCATGTCAGCCAGATATTTTAGATGAAAATATGTTTTTGCATGCGATTGACTGCGTCAGATAATTCATACGAAACTTGTACTGGCTGATACGATGTTACATGTTGGTAGACATGAAAGTCGTAACTGAGGCAATATCTTGTTTAGCCCATTCAGTTAAACCAAGCGTCCTTTTTATGGGACATCGGCAAACAGTGCAGAACGCGGCGTCTGATCAGGCTTTCAACTATTGACCACTATTTGCTTACAGAAGGTTCTATTAGAATTTGAATAAAATGAAAAATACCACCAAGCAACCTTTAAACGGAAATGGACTGGCCCAATTGATAAGGGTGGTGGATCCCATTAGGCATACATTATGTATATGGGTTAATACAATAGCACTAATCAGTGGCTAATATGACAGAGGGTCTCCCAAAGGTTCAGTCAGTCTGTTTGAGTTAAACACTCGAATGTCGCTCAAGGGAGCTCAGTGGTAGAGCGCTTGACTCGAGACCGAAGGGCCGTGGGTTCGAACCTCACCGGTGTCACTACGTTGTGTCCTTGAGCAAGACACATGAATCCTTGCTTAGTACTGGTTCAACCCAGGAAGACCCGCCCAACATAACTGAAAAACTGTTGACTGGGGCGTAAAGAATCAAATCAAATCAAACAGAGGGTATTCCCGACGTTTCAGTCAGTCTGTGCACAAATGAGTTTAACACCACATTTAGAGTGCAGTGTAATACTTAAAGCTGACACCTACTATATTAAATTAAGTCATAAAAATCTCCAGTAACAACTTAATATCAATAGATATATAAATTTTCCCACAGTTTGCGATAAAACTGCAAGTTTCTCAGGTGCAATAGAAATGTGAGAAAGTATGTTTAGGTTATGTGTGAACAACACAAAGGTACATCAACCTGATGCGCAGTCTGATCAGCGCCATTGTGTATCTCTGTCTAGATAGTATAATATCTATAATATCTATAATTGCTTTATATATGGTTTGAAGGTTCTATCTAGTCTCTGTAGCTAAGCAGACTGGCATAGGTATCCGCTAAGATAAATTTCCTCATGCTTTGTATATCTTAATATCATAATCTCTGACACAGATTAACAAATCGCAGTCTTTATGAGATCTACCTGTTTGAGAATTTAAATCCATGGCAATCAAGACCATATTTTACAAGATTATATGAAGTGGTGGGTAAAAGTTCCCAGCAAAGTTCCTTTTCAAAATCAATCAGTTCGTGAAGAATGACAGTCAGCTCATTAAATATTTTGCTAGTATAGAAATGGGTTTAGGGATACAGGATATTTGCCATTTTACTTCCAGGGATATAGAATAATATCCATTTTACTTCCAGGGATATGGGATACTGTGTTCAATATTTTGGTAACTTTCAGGGATATTGAATATTTAGGAAAATTAATTATGGCGATATTTGCCAGTTTATATGGGATACTTGCCCGTTTACTTCAAGGTATATGTGATATTTGGTACCCCCTATACAAACCTCATCAATGAGATTAAAAATAATTTTGGCAAATCTTTCCAAAACTTCACAACGGGTCAATCAACCGTTTTGGAGAGGAAGAGAGAGCTGTTTGCTTTGCTTTTATCGTCTTACGGATGTCTTGTTTTGTAAATGTTCTGTGACTCTTCCTCGCGGTGCCGTTGGTTGGTCTGCAGTAGGTGATTGTGGTATTTCCTGATCATGCTCACTTACTTTTTGTGGTAATTGAATTGTAAAAGCATTGTAAAAATTGCATTCAAGTATATGTATCTCGTATATGATTTGATCACTTATTCGTATTCACTCTGGCATGTTAAAGTTGGTAATGGTGGTATATAAGTAAGAGAATGTCTGTCTGTCTCCTTACGTAGTTAAATGTACCTACATGAATTGTACTTGCCTAACATCAGTCCCAGCTTGGGCAATAATCAACAGCTGTACTATCTAGCTCAAAGAAATAAAGCCGCTACAACAATCATATATCGATAATGTCACCCATGTCTTGGTTACAGTAATTAATATATTGATGTTATTATTGATTCAAAGGTGTGTGACGCTGGTCTGGGAAGTCTGATTATTTATTAAATGGCAATTTAGGAAAATATAAACGTATGTCAAGAAAAAGGTAGGACATTTCATTAATTTACCTAAAAATCTGATATCAGGTTTTTTGCGGGGAGGGAGAATTTGATGACATTTTTCACACCTGAATTTGATGACATTTTTCACATCGATCAAGACAATCGATTGCAAGCATGACTTCAGAACAGAACAGATCGGCTTCAGCTGAGCTAGCATATTAATGAGACAATTTATGAGAAATTGATACTTGATTGTATTCCAGATTGATTTGCCCTTCCCTGCAATGCTTTGCTCCATTCAACACTACCCTACCCCTTACTTCTCCTACATATTTCTGCCTCACCCAACCCTACCCTTCATATCCCTACATCTGTATCCATGTTATGGCCCAATATGGGTATGGGTAGAGTATCGTAGTATGGATGTGTCTAGGGTAGATTTAGGCTATCTACAATGTATTCAAAACCTACCATACTCGTACCCTACCATTACTCATAGCCTAACTTACATTGTGGATAGGTTCACCCAGGTAAACTGCATGTCCAAATCTCGGAGGGTGTTGGCTATCGGAGGTAAACAAAGGAGTTTTGGGCTGCACATGGTCTGCTTTGAGATGGTTTTATATCATAATGAACCACATTAAGGAATAAAATCAACATATAAGCCGTTAATATATAGAATGACAAGAATTCTGAAAGCAATGCATGTTTTTGAACTGAATCTGTTCGAGTTTAAACCGCATTTGAATTCGGAAATGCGGTGATTTGAACGAATATTTCGAATTCATCAGTTAATATTTATATGTAATGTTTTATTTTTTCTTGATTCATAACTACCGCTGCAATGTTTAACCTCTCTTTGGAATGTATCAGTCCAATATTATTCAAACAGACGTGCACAACACTTATTTATTTGCAATTTTATGACGATGGTGTCATGTTTATGGATAGCGTTTCGTTCGGAGGTAAGTCCTCTGCACATTTTGCTAACCATCAAAACGATAGCAACGTAAGCGATTTTCAAAATTTGAAGTTTTAATAGCAGTTTTGGACATGACACTTACAAGCCATGCAAGAGAATGATATAGAATGGTAGCGGCACAAGCAATTAGTGTCAAAGGTTGATATAAGTCCAGCAATGATCAAACCACTAGCCCTTTTTCATTGAAAAATTCACATTCGCCGTTTGAAAAGTCGCCCTGAATCATACAGACATGGATCAAAAGTATTTAACCGATTCCGAGTCCTTATCACTCATTATAGAAGCAACATGTTTGCTGCTCTCGTCCCCAAGAAACTTTCCATATGAAATAAAAATGGATAAATACAGATCCTATCCATCCATGATCTCAATGTTTACCTCCGATAGCCAACACCCTCCGAGATCTAGACATGCGGTTCACCTGGGTGAGGTTTATCCTATAGTTTGTATTGGTTTAACACGTGAAACAGTCTTAAAATTACTGCAAAACTGTTAACGGTGAAAAATAGCACCAACTCAAAACAAAAACATTTAAAATGGTTTGTTTGTAGAGGGCATGGGTGTGTGATCACACACCGAAATTCAAAAATTGACATCTTCTTCCATCATCAGGAAGGAGGACGTATAGTTTGTGAAATATTCTTCTGCACTATTCTAAAAGCATGTAGTTTGTACTTACTATTATAAAAAAAAGTCCTGCCACAATAATTGGAAACGCGAAAATCTGTAATATTATTTTATTACATGCAGTAGCCCAAATCTGCATTTAAAATATCCTGCAGTGTCAGATAAGAATTGTTTGAACAATCTGCTACCACTATCCTGACCCCTGATCTCTTGGGAATTTCGGCATTTTTAGGCTATCTGAAAAGCGGGGGGGGGGGGGGGGGGGGGTTAAAAGGTGTAACAGCCATGTGGCGGCCTATATATCTTTATTTAAATTTCTACAGGTAAGTGTCAAAAGCATCACACATTTTGATACCGTACGTGGTTGTTTTGTACACATTTTTATTTTCAAGCATTGCCATTCAGCTAGTAGTTTCGATTCAATTAGCGAGACCTAGATCCAACTGATCCCACATGATCATTTTGATCCGGTTAAATACTGTTTGCTATGTTTGCAAGGACGTTTTGCATTAAAATCCGCGTGATGTAGCTATTCTGGCCAGTTCCAAGAAAAAAACTTTTACAGTGGTCAGTGGCCTAAACATATTAACTATTTTTATAGTCAACCATTCATTTGTCTGTTATTAGTTAAATGGAACTGGTTGCATACATTCTTTCAATGGAAACACTCTTGAAAGTGTCAAGAAAAGTGAAATAAAATGCCCAAAGTCCATCTATCAGAGCAAAAGTTAGCAGTAATACTTGGCAATATTTCTGTCAAAAATACTGCCTGAAATGCCGCGAGTACACGATTATTGAAAAGCTCAAGATAATATAAATGGAAAACATACATCTAAAGTAATTTTATCGCGATTCTAATTTATGCAGCAGTACTTAAAGCTGCATACTCTGTAACTATGAACCTTTTTCGAAAAATTTTATTTTCTTTTTAAACCATTTGTAAAAGTAGAATTAAGCTATGTTTTCACAATAAAAATTTTCAGTACGGCTGAAAACTGCATGGAAAAGTGAATTATCTTATCAAATAGGTGTATTTTTCTCTTGTTGGTAATTATTTGCGTCCCTCCAATAATTCTAGACCGTTGAATTTTAACATAAATGCAGTTGTTGTGATAGTGATAACTTGTTATTATTTACGAAAATGGTAAAATGTTTACCTGAATTTGAGTATTTTTACTGTGTTCTTGAAAAATCAAAAACATTATTTTTAAAATAAGAAGATCAAAAGAAACAGACTATGCAGCTTTAATATGTACGATACATTTTATGCTATAGCCTACACGACAATCACTGACCTGAAACAATATCGAATTATTTAGTCAACCGCTACACAGTATTAATAAACTGGGTCAGTTTATGTCCATTCTACCAACAGTTACACTCCCTTGTTTAAAAGAACTGAAAATATGCCAAAATTCCATCTAATTACAGAAAAACATGACAAAAAACATCAGGTTGATAATTTTGTCAAAAATACTGCACCTTTTTCTACACGAAGAACTCAAGAGAAAATAACTTAAAGGGGGCAGCAACCCTAAAGATAAGTATGTTTTATCAAAAAGAGCTCTTTGAACCATGAATTTTGATACAAGTATCATCAAAATCGGTTGAAAAATGGGGAAGTTATGGGCATTTAAAGAATTCAATATAGCCAACATTTAGCCGCCATTTTGAATATTTAATTAGTTTTCAGAATTTTTTCAACTACATAATTTTAAGTTATCAATTCTATCACAGCAGATATGCAGCTTTATACTTAAGGAAAATGTTTTATTAAAGATAATTGCAAGTAATCCATTGGTTTGTCCTTTGTTTTGATTACGCATATTTAATTAGGCTGTGTGACATCACTAAGCCTACAATATGGCCGCTTCCATTACAGTCCATTTGCAAATATTCAAACGCCCACAACTTTTACGTTTTTCAACCGATTTTGATGAAACTGGTATCAAAATTCATGGTTTATAAAGATCTTTCATATAAAATATAGTAATCATCAGGGTTGCCGTCCCCTTTAAAAATGTTCACTCAAGTCGATTTTTCGCGTTTCTTATTAATGCTGCAGTATTTTAGTAAAAAGCATAGCAGTATTGTGAATAAGAACTATTTAATAACTTGATGACGATGGTTTTGATGATTTCAGGGTAACATTATTAATTGCATTAAGTTACTATCACCTGTTTGGTTGTTTTCGATGGTGTAATAAATGGTTGAGGTAGAAATATCTAATTTCTATTTTTTTTAAAAAGAGCAAGCATGTATTTATGGTAATTTTATAATATTCTGAGCCACTTTCACCTGATTAAGCTTTATCCATTGTAAAGCAAAGAAAACGAAGGAAGACACTATATATATATACTCTTTATTTCCTCTTTATCAGAGATTACAACATAATAGTAAACATTTTGGAAATATAATACAATTTTGCTGCGAGTTTCGACAAAGCGTACAGTGTGAATCCTTGTTTCGTATTCTGGTCCCTCGGTGGCTTTCACACTTTAAGTCTTT
The DNA here is from genome assembly GCA_964019695.1 of Loripinus fragilis. Classification (NCBI taxonomy): domain Eukaryota; kingdom Metazoa; phylum Mollusca; class Bivalvia; order Lucinida; family Lucinidae; genus Loripinus; species Loripinus fragilis. The sequence continues at coordinate 40,739,146 of OZ026531.1, read as the reverse complement.
TGTCAATTACCACCCCACGAGAAGCAGCATACCACTCGACTTATCTAAATAAGTAAGGGTGCAAAGATCAGGAATCGATACAATCAAGTACCACACCTGACCAAGATACCAATGGGAAAGTAACAAACTCACAGTTAGACACCACATTTCTTCCGCAAATCCAGTTCGCTCTGGAGATTCTCGCTCTGGAGATTTACAGAAAGCATGAATTGAGAAGTATCTGCATTTTCCAGAGATAGAAAGGAGTAGCAGAAGGGTTTGTGACCAATACCATTTTGACTGTACGAAAGCACACCGGGTAGGCGGCAATCGAAAACGCTCTTAACAATCGGCAAACGCGGATAAAAAGTCGCTAGAAACAGTGTTTTCTATTGTCATTTGTCGCCAGTCGGGCGACAAATGACAATCGAAAACTCTGTTTCTATCGATTTTTTATCTACGTTCGTCGATGGTATTAATGTTTTCGATTGCCGCCTATCCGCAAAGTGCACAGCTCGTGACAAAGTGCACTGATATGCCACTTGATGGTGACACCGTGATACTATGTGTTTCCGAGAAGCGAGGGCTATGACGAGACTGCACGTTTGTGCAGGCGCTGCTCGCCGATGCGATATGTATAAGAATATCGTGTGCTGGCCCAATTATTGTCTATTTAAATGGTTTGAAAATTGACCGAGGTTGCTGCTGTCGTTTTGAGTTGACAATTACTAAAATTCAATAAAACATAACGAACATATACACAATTACGGGACACTGGGAAAAAGATCATTTAAGCATGCATGAACTGGCCATGTTTGAAATTTTAATTCTGAATTCCAATGCGTCTACACAACGAAAGCTCGAGCGAGACTACGTAGTCGTTACGCAGACTCGCTTGGGCATAGATCCTGCACTGGTCGTCTTTGTGATGAGGATCTTTTCACATGGGGAGGTCCTCGGATGTAATTTATTATCTATTTTTAGATAAAACTGGTCAATAAATGCAACAGTTTTGCAGGTGTGTTTTGTGTTTTGTTCAAGGTTTAAAATGCAACATGCAGGCAATCTTTATGGTTATATGTTTGACCAGGTAATGTTGTCTTCTTCCTTTATAATGGTATTCCCTGATCTACATGTACAAAAACATACGAAGAATGGAATAGGGTGGAATGTGTGGCGTGCTTGAACGCGCATGTTTAGGCATTTTAGTTTTTGCAATGCTTGTCTCTGTCTGATTGTCAGTTTTGACGTTTCATCAGCAAACTCTCTCTCTTTCTGTGTGTGTGTGTGTGTGTGTGCGTGTGCGTGTGCGTGTGTGTGTGTGTGTGTGTTATGCACTTTGCTATGCGCATGTGCTAGTATGCTTCTTGCAGATCACTCGTACAGCTCAACACTCAAAATTCTTTCATTCCTTCCTTCTTTCTGCTACTCCCGTACTGTAAATTATCTGATTCAGCGCACAATGCAAAAATCCCACCAGTCCTTCTTAGTTGGTTTTCTGATTTCTTAAGAAAGCACATAAATTATGGGTACTCGATCAATAGAGCCGTCTCACTGAAGCGATTCATTTTGGCAGCCCTAGATATATTTTGACTGATAGATTATAAGATAATCTCATTATTTTTCTCAAAATGTTGCTTAGCTGGAGCTGTGTTACTTATAGTGTAAAACGCCCATAAATCTTGCCAAATTTCAAGTCTATTGGCACATTGTTACAATTACTTATTGCTTAAAACAAAAGATTGACCCATGTCGTGAGAATATGTCTGGCAACACCAATAGAAGACACAGATCAGAATGAAATCCCATTACGTAATTATGCACGTGTGTAATATAAAAGTAACATTCAAGGGAGGTCACCAACTGTGGTAAAAGTGATTTTCCATACCATTAAGAACTACTCTTAAAGGAAAGAATTCGCTCCCTCTGGGAGCAAATTCTTTCCTTTAAGAGAAGTTCCTATTTTGAAAAGGGACGCAATTGAAGAGAACCACTGCTTGATCTATTAGTCTCCCTTTGATGTGCGTACTTTTTTCAGCGTTCTGGCTACGCCATTGAAATCTATTCTGAGTCACGGGCACTATGTGTTCCTCTAGAAATCAAGAGAAAAATTCCGATCCGTTTTTCTAGATTATTTAAGGGTGGCGCCCTGTGCCTTACCAGATGTTATTCGTTGTAATGGTTTATACGGCAAAATGTCGCCACAAAATTGTGCCATATCACAAAAAAACTTTGATTTCATGGTTTGTGTCTCGGGGTTTATGGCTAAGTAAAAAGTAGCCTGCATGTGCAGCCACAGAGATTGCCTAGAATTCTGGAGGTAAACTGTGCAACAACGGTAATTACAGCCGGCTACTATTGGCCCACCAGAAAAAACACCATTTGAATGGCGTTTCGCTGGTCCACTTTTATATGCTTACTTGGACCATTGCATTGTCAAATTAGCGAACAACACTGAAGGTGCGTATGCTGTGGCTGGTCTGCGGGTTTGTTACTCGCATGTGGTATAAAACAGGACTTTCACTCGTACGCTGCTGTCTAAAGGTAAGGCGAAATGCTGCTTGGCTCTTTTATTCTTTGGAACTTTCCGATATGCAAGTGGTATATATGCGATTTATGTGCACCTGGTGGGTATACTGATTTTGGTCTGCGTGCGTGTGTGTGTGTGTGTTGGGGGGCAAAATGAGGGGGGGCAAAATGTTTTTGAACTACTGGCTTTGGTATTTTATAGGGAAAAGCTTCAAATGTACACAGATATGTGATCATTAACCTTTGACCTACTTTTGAAAGTAAATAAACAATATTAGTGACCTTAACATTGTTCATAGCTTTGGAACTACTGAACCTTGAAATTTGATATTTCACATGACAAGGTACTGACCTTGACATTCGACCTTCTTTTGAAAATAGATGAAAATTAGTAATAAGCTTAATAAGGTTGGTCATAACTATTGAATTGATATTTCACATCAGTATATTACTTGTGGGAAGGTATTTACAGTTACCATAATATATGACCTTGACCTTCGACCTACTTTGAGAATAAATAATAGTTCAATATAACTATACTGTGAATTCTTAGATTGAAGTTTTTTTTATAGCAAACAGTGCAGATCCTGATGAAATGCAGCATTCATGATGCTGCATTTTATCTGGGACTTCACTGTTTGTCAAAGTTCCCGTTTATAGGGGTTTCCAGAATACGAAGGGTTAGCATATGTTTTTGCAAGTAAATGAGAAAACTAGCGGACTGGGTATTCCTCTTTTCCTGGAATGTTGAGCTTTAAATTATTACCGCTCCCTTGCTGCTTTTTGATTGCAGTTGCAGGTATACCAAGTACTCTTTTGAGGTAAAATACCCCGAAAAATGCCCTTCTTGCAGTTAATTGTGTTCGACAGCAATTACAAATCATCATATCTATTTTGTAAGGCTGGGGAGTGTCGGGTTTCCTGGTATAGGGGAATATCACGCCAAACATATACATTTATAAAGCCTATTGTTTTTGACCAATCACTGAATCATATCTACAAGTCAGTACTTATTAGAACAAAAATATCAGATTTAATGCTCACTTAGCCCATTGCCCCTTATCTGTGCGTTTTAGTATACATTTTCTATGGTAAGAGCCGGCTCAAGGCAAAACCAAAAAAATAGTGCTACATCAATGAAATTGTTTAATCCGTGCGTACTCGCACGAGCAACCAACCTGTACATTAAAATATCGCTTTGGTAGTGTATGTTGGGTCTTATGGCCAGTTTGCGTGGATAAACTAGCTGATCTTAGCCTTAGTCGTCTACATGTGTCTATTTAAAACATTTTCTTGGTTTTGGCTTTGTGGGGATCAACGGTCCATTACTCAGATTTTGATAAGGTGGGTGTTAGTCAGTTCATATAATATTATGAACATATTCATGAAAAAATCCACCTACCATGTAAGGCTCATGTCATTCTGCTCAGCTACAGAGACTTGCTAGAATCTTGAAAACCGACATGAATGAAGAAGAGTTTTTTTGCTTGTTAATCAACGTAAAACAAACACGCTGATCAGACTGCGCAAATGCGCAGTCTGATCGGCGACTTTGTTTTCCGCATACACCGAAAGAGACTTTCCCACGACATGGCTCATAAATGCAAGATTAAGATTGCTACTTTAAGAAGGTTAAAACTGATTTCATTCTGTTTAGGGGTTCAAGTTTTACGTTGTTTAGACATTTAAATTTATTTGGATATAACAAAGGATTTGTATGTCTCAACCATGTATCTCTTATTTGTTTGTATATAACAACACATATTTAGATTCTCACTGTATATTAGTATCTCTCTAGCAGTTTGGTACTTGGATATAGGAGTAAAAAGTCAAGCGCAATTTCTTATGTTTTCTTGTGGTGAGTTTAGAATACGCCTCTTTTAGATATCACATGTACAAATGAGTGAAAACCCTGTCTTACTATCAATTATTTAAATCTTTAGACTTTATTTAGACTTTGATCTGTCACTTGTACCTAACCATTTAGACGCGCAGGAAATGTTGTCAGCCTTAAAAATAAAACAATCTGATTTAATATGTATACATTTCTAGGTACATATTTGTTGACATCCTCGAAATATAAAGCAGTGTGATTTTGTGAACATTGTCAGGCGCATATTTGATTGACATCCTTAAAAATAAAACGATCTGATTTTGTGAACATTTCCAGGTACATAATTGATTGACATCCTAAAATTCCCAGGCACATATTTGATTGATATCCTAAGAAAATAAAACAATCTGATTTAATATGTATACATTTCTAGGTACATATTTATTGACATCCTCGAAATATAAAGCAGTGTGATTTTGTGAACATTGTCAGGCGCATATTTGATTGACATCCTTAAAAATAAAACGATCTGATTTTGTGAACATTTCCAGGTACATAATTGATTGACATCCTAAAATTTCCAGGCACATATTTGATTGATATCCTAAGAAAATAAAACAATCTGATTTAATATGTATATATTTCAAGGTACATATTTGTTTGACATCCTCGAAATATAAAGCAGTGTGATTTTGTGAACATTGTCAGGCGCATATTTGATTGACATCCTTAAAAATAAAACAATCTGATTTTGTGAACATTTCCAGGTACGTGTTTGATTGACATCCTAAAATTTCCAGGCACATATTTGATTGATATCCTAAGAAAATAAAACAATCTGATTTAATATTCTTAAAAATAAAACTTTCTGATTTTGCGTACATTTCAAGGCGCATAGTTGATTGACATCCTCAATAATAAAACAGCCTGACTTTGTGTGTAACCTCAAAATAAAACAATCTGACTTTGTGACGTTTGTGTGTACATAATTGTTTGATAACCTCCGAAATAAAACAATCTGATGTTGAGGACATTTCCAGGCACATGTTTGTTTGACACCCTCAAAAATATAACAATAGGAGTTTGTGTTCATTTCCAGGTAGATTCTCAAATATATAAGCTGTCATTTCCGGGTCAGCATCATCATTGAGTGTTCATTACATCACCTGATTCTTGTAACCTGAAACCGACATTTCAATAGTCTTGTCTAATGAAGGTGAAATATCTATTCGAAATTGAAATCAGTAGTAAATGTTGAGCGGTAGAGTGGTCGACTTGAGACCGAGAGTTCCCTGGTTCAAGCCTCACCGGAGGCACTGTGTTGTGTTCTTCAGCAAGACACTTAAGTCTTACAGTTTAATATTGATTCAGCACAGGAAAGCGTTTTCGGACATTACTGAAAAAATGTTGACTTGGAGGTAAAGCAGCTAATGAAACAAACAAAACAAATGGGCGGCTTTGGTCATAGTGAAGCTGTATTTCCATTGCATTTCAGTACTGTTGGTCATCATCTATTTGCGGACAATAGGCATAATAGGATTATTTATAAGACTGGGAGTATGGATAGGATATAATACTTTATTAATGCCATTATTGCATATAGGCATATAAGCAAATACAAAATCAATACACTACAGGATAGCAAGCTACACAAAACAAAACTCCATTGCAATGTTTGAAGTGAGGAAGAGTCTTGGAAGAGGTGCTTTATTCCTCTGAAACATGCTTTTGCATAATTTAAACGTATGTGTCGCGTCGCGTCTCGCGTCAAATGCTGAGAGCAACGGTTGCTGCATAGACAGCATGAATGATAAAATTGCTACATACAGATATTTTAACACTTTGACTGATTGTTGTGTTTTTGAACAAGACACTCATAAATTATCTTCGCAAGCCAAGGGTACTAAGTCCGCTTCGTTCCTTACGAGTGCGTAAGGAACGAAGTGGATTTAGTACCCTTGGCTTGCGAAGATATCTATAAATATGCAATGTTGAGGAAAGTGAAATAATGACCAGACATACCTATAGCTTAAAGTTACCGCAAACATTCGGTTTCGCTTAATAAAGGAAATTGGTACAGTTTATAAGCTTAACAATATTTTATTTATTTGAATTCTAGGTCACTTGGGGAGAAATTTCGATTATTCTACATTTGTAATGGTCGGCGATTCTTTTGATTGTATAACTCCTGTTTATCTAAAATATAATAAATGTTCGTATAATGTATGTTGAACATTTAGTAACTATTTCAAGTATTTATATATTTGGGCATTTATCCATATGTAATCGGAAAAATTTGTTTCAATATTGACATGGCAAATAAAGAGGCACAATTCCATTTTTGACATTTATTAATGGATTGTGTTTTAAAAAGGCGATAAGAAAAATAAATTTATTGTTTTGTTGTCTGAGGAATGCCTACTGAGGTCTTTGAATCCATCTCTGAGAATGCCACGCCCACTGAGCCCTGTGGGTACGGTTTCAATTGAGACCGTTAGTGAGAACGCCAATCAATTGACAAAACCAACAAAAAATACCTGATAGTGTGTGCCCAGTGAAAATTCAGATCAGACTGGGCATCCGCAGAGGCTGGTCTGAATTACTGTACCCTTAAAAGAACACGAGCCCTTTGCTATATAATCATTAAACACGCAACTTGAAAAAATTGAACTATTTTGGTGGATGTCGATGCTGATCTGATCTGATCTAAGTGTTCACTGTGTGCACAGGTCACTTTTGTTGGCTATAGTATGCACTGGCTCATGTCTGAAGAACGTGTGGTACGGAAACAGCATTTTGAAATCGAGAAATCTACAAGGCTAACGTTAAAGTCGACTCGGTTTGATTGTGCATGGGAAATCTTACAACAAAAAAGTTTGGAAGGACACTTATATTACACATTTTGGGGATTGGCGTGTTAGAATTTTCTGGTTAGATTGTAATGCTGCTCCAGTGCAGACCATGAGTATGTGTCTCGCGTTGTTGTTGGATCTTAATATATATTATGTGCTAGTTCCTCAGTCACACCCATTGACGGTACATGTTTAGTTTTCAGCTATGTAAATTCATGAGGTTTACGTTACCATTTAAAGCAAAACCAACAAGCAACAACGTGAAGAAACCGAATGATGGGACATCGACGAAGACATGAATATTATAATATTATTCTGTGTAGGTGTTATATTAATATATGTAACTGTTACTTTTTTAGCACAAGGTTTGACCTGTTTGGCGCTTTTGGAATGAGGCCTAATCCATTTTCACTATAAATCAATTTGCAGCTAAAGTTTTATTCGATTATCGTATTAAATGAACCTGCATGGGCCAACAAGTTCATGTGCCGGCCATGTCCCGTCAAATTAGATGACAGATCCACGAGTTTCCAAACAAGATAGAGGCTGTCGGACAATTAAGTCTTTATATAGCTTATTTTCACTTGGCACATGTCGTTTTTCTCAAACGAATCAGGGATGCTGCTGCTCTTGTTGGGCAGACTTTCATTTGTACTTTGTAACATTTCAAAAGATAATATATTTTAATCCGCTTGTTTTGACTTTAAATATACTGTTAATTTTACATTAGTGGCTTATTGGTCAAGCGTAAAGGTCAGCATGCTTGAGCAATCGTGATCTTTTATCCAGACTGACAATATCCAATCAGTATGGCTTATATGTAATAGTTATACCATGGGTTGTCCGCCTGTACGTGGAGATAATCCACGAGCTTTAGCGAGTGGATTATCTTACGTACAGGTGGACAAACATGGTGTAACTATTTTATGCCACCTACACCAGTGTAGACCTTGCACATCAAATGATATTCCATGCTAAAGTTGGTAAAGGTGGTATAAGGAGAAATATAAAATAATCGTTTTAAAAATGTTGATTCAACCATTTCAGCTTCACGGAGCATCGTAAACTCCGTAAAGCACTAACGATTTTCTAAATTCTGTCGCATGTGCACCGAATCGATTGCAAAATTAAGTGTTGGTTTGAAAATCTCAGAACTGCAACTGGACATTTTAAAGAACAATTAAGTGATTCGGTTTACTATAAATTCAAAAGATTCGAATCATATAGAAAGCTACATTTTCCAGAGGTAATTAGTATCATGAAAATAAAGGTGTATGGTATAATAAAACATGGATTTCATTGGGGGCTTTGCAATAATATTTGAAATTTTACATTCACTGTAAAAGTGTTCTACTTTGAGAACCTAAACTTTAAACATGTCATCACTTTAATGTTGCTATTCCACAATATCTTAAGTTTGTGATGGTATTTTTTATATAAAATATCTGGAAATACCCCAGCCAGCATCCAATCTCGGGCCACTATCAGCCCTCTAGCGAAACGCCATCCAAATGGCGTTTCGCTGGCGGGCCGATAGTGGCCCGATTTTACTTGCTTACAACGTCGACATCAAGGAAGTGGCGAATAAGTTTGTCCACCTCCACTTGAAATTTACGATTTTTTTTTCACCATTATTCACCCTGTGCAGATGTGTCAGTTAGGCCTACGAACGTTATGAGTAGCAAAACAGCTGAAACAAGAGAAATACTAAGTAAGATGATTCGTAAAGAAGTTTGTGCTGATTAAAAATAATTATTTTCAAATATTTCTCTTTGTGCAGTAATCTGCCTTTAGTACTAAACATTCTGTGAAGTGTTTTGAGACATTTGATAGATCATAGGTCTACTGGTGTTATGCCTGTTCACTTGCCAGTTGGGCAATGGAACTGTGGAGATGAGCTCAACACACACAAGGTGTTTTGCATGCTAAATTTCAAAATTAGAAATTGCAAAATTAGCACTCCCTGGCATTGGTCAGCTGTTGATCGCTGCCAGTATTGAACAGTTGACCCGAAAGGGGTCGCCAAACTGTTGGACGGACTAAATGTTCATAAAGCCTCTGGTCCGGATGGACTGAATGCCAGAGTACTTAAAGCGTGTAGCAATGAGATCTCTCCAATACTGGCACTCATCTACAATGAGTCTTTAGCTTGGGGCGAGGTACCAGATGAGTGGCGACAAGCAAATGTTTCTCCGGTCTTTAAAAAAGGTGAAAAATACGATGCTGCTAACTACAGGCCGGTGTCGCTCACATGCATCTGCTTCAAAACCCTAGAGCATATTTTAGTCAGCAACTTGCTGACTGTCAGCATGGTTTCCGAAGTCAGAGGTCTTGCAAAACCCAGTTGGTCCAGTTTGTGCACGACATCATCAGCAACCTGGATGGGGCTGTGAATCGTGGGCATAAACAGACAGATTTAATCATAATGGATTTTGCTAAGGCCTTTGACAAGGTTCCACACAGGAGGCTATTACACAAATTGGAATATTATGGGATTAGAGGATCCACCCACAAGTGGATCAACTCATGGCTCTCTGGGCGCACTCAACAAGTTGTTTTAGATGGCCAAGCCTCAGATCCAGTCCCAGTGCTGTCCTAGGTCCGGTCCTGTTCCTCATCTTCATAAACGATCTGCCGGATAACATCAGGTCTTCTGTTCGCCTGTTCGCAGACGATTGTGTCCTGTATAGGATATACATTCACGTCAGGATTGTTTGACCTTGCAAGAAGACCTCACCAGCTTAGGACAGTGGGAAGCCGATTGGCAAATGAAATTTAACGTAGCCAAATGTCACTCAATGAGAGTGACTCGGCATCAGCATCACAAACAAATTCTTTTCGACTACTCACTAAACAATCAAATATTGGAAAATGTTCAGTCGGCAAAATACCTTAGTATCACCATTACAGATAACATGGATTGGGGTAAGCATGTCTCAGAAATCTCTCCCAAAGCAACTAGGACACTTGGTTTCCTTCGCAGGAATTTGGCTTTTGCACCTAGGAGTACAAAGGAAGTTGCATACAAAACTTTGGTTCGGCCTAAACTAGAGTATGCAGCACCCATTTGGAGCCCTCACTCGAAACTTCAGATTAATCAGATTGAGAAAGTTCAGAGGACAGCAGCCCGCTGGACCTGCAGGAGATGGCGAAACACAAGTAGTGTCGGTGAAATGCTTGATGAGCTTGAATGGCCATCTCTTGAGGCCCAGAGGGACCAGTCCTCCTTGCTTCTCTTTCACAAGATTCATTGTGGAGCTGTCTCTATTGAAAAAGACAAGTATATGACCCCTGCTCACAGTTTGAAAACTACCAGGTCATCACATAGTGCTCAATACCGCAGACACCAGACATACAGTGATGCCCTGAAGAATTCCTTTTTCCCCCGAACTATCCCACATTGGAATAGTCTGCCTCCTTCTGTGGCAAATACCCAGTCCACAGAGGAGTTTAGGGCACTCCTTATTTAAATAAAAATTCAGCCAAAAGTTTTTGTGTTTTTTTTTGTGTTTTTTTGGGGGGTGTTGTTTTTGTTTTTTATTTTATCAAAATTTCCAAATTCGCACTCCCTGGTGTAATGCTCACGTATGAGCGAACCAGTATAGATAGATAGATAGATAGATAGATAGAGACAGGGATGTATACTTGCAATATAACGTCCATGATAGAGAGAAAATGTAAAATGTGTAAGAGGAAAACGCGACTAATTCCCATTTTAAAGATACTGGTAGAGCTGATGCAGATATACCAACCCCGCTAAATTAAGAGTTATCTTTATTTACCGCCAAGCGAAAACGTTTTTCAGATGGAGACACAAATCAGAAAAGTAGCGAATATGTCGGCTCATTACGACTAATAACATGTATGTAAGGGAACATCAAAATATTCTAATTATCGAGGGTGTCATCTTCCAAGTATTGTCAATATTTGATTAATATGACCTGCGCAAGAATTAAAATAACCACGCAATGCGGGAATCAGGTAAATGTATATATGTAACTGCAGAGTTGGCTCAGTCAAATCCACAGAGAATTTGCGTACGTTTGCTGCGAAGTTAGGATTTACTGTTAAAGAACAAGCCACCGCCTCTCCTCAAGTTGAAAAAGCACACCTGTCAATATTTTGATAATATCTTGTTTAAACTATAGGAGGTTTTAGGAATTCCCAAAGTGATGCCAATTAGCGCATGCCCATATCCGTGGCCGTCAACGGTTCGTCCAGCTCTATGGAATCTGTGTTGAATGTGGGTTTATATTTTGAGGAAATTGGCTTTTATAGCCAATGTCATATCAAAACTTGTTTGTATTCTTTGATATACATTCAAAATACATCTTACCGATAAATAAAGGTTCCGAATAACAAACGTTTATCCATTTAAAAGGCAAAATATGAGGCTGCGGGAAGTCCAGAAGTGTCGAGCAGAACGCTGATATTTTCTTCCAATATAACCCATAAAAAACTTTAAACATGTAAAATTTTGGTTTGTTTATGCACTTTTATGATGAACAGAGTGAATCCACCTGCTTGTTTGCCAGTTCATACTCTCTCTCTCTCTCTCTCTCTCTCTCTCTTACGCATCCGTGATATCATCTCAAAACCAGTGATTATTGACAGTCCAAAGTGTAGCTTAATTAGGCTAATTAAAAACAGTTAACTTACGATTAATTTGTCCTAAAGAAATAACTAAAATTCCATGTTAAATATTTGATTTTCACGGTTGACACCGTTCTAACAGATCCGTTTTATCACCCTCTGTGACACCGTTCTAACAGATCCGTTTTATCACCCTCTGTTGAATAAATGAACGACACGCCCCGCGGACTGGCGGAATCAGAGTGTTTTCACAAGTGATTGTCATTGGTGTAATAAAAGAGGGTGTCATAAAGATCTTTAAAGGATGCCGACATACTGGACCCAAAATTACTGGGTCCGAGATTATAACACATTTTAACAAGTCTGACATAATGCAACGACACTGAATTCGTTCTCTATTAGTAACATAATTCGTTGCCGTGTTTTTGTATAAACACTAGCTAATACATATTGTCTGTCTGTCTGTCTGTCTGTCTGTCTGTCTGTCTGTCAGGACATGTGTATTTATGTTTCTATCCGTCTGTCTGTCTGAACATGCACACGGAAAGGAACATACATGTGCATGTTCAGACAGACGGATACATGTGCATGTTCAGACAGACAGACAGACAGATAGAAACAAAAATACACATGTCCTGACAGACAGACAGACAGACAGCATAGCTCCAGATAAGGCTGCGTATTGCGTATTTACGCAATTTCGTGGAGCTGAAAACGCAATTAAATTCATTTCTGTGCGTACAAAAACGCAATAAAAATCCTTGATACTCAATTCCGAACTTTTTCGTAGCGTATGACGCTGTAGTATTCAGTTTGCGATTGTTGTTTTTCGCATCACAAGCTGTTGTTGGGTACAAATTTATACACGGCATGGCGCTAAATCTAGTTAATTAAATTGTAAACCAGTCCAGGAACATTCTTATCGCTGTTTAGCTATACCAAATATTTACACAATTACGACATTCGCCTCGCTTTACAATAAAAATGGCGTAACGTGGGTGAAAAAGCCTTAGAGCAATTGAATATCATATCATAACTAACTCTAATACCGCGTTGGTGGTTCGAAGAACCAAAGATGAATTGATAGATACGTTGGATTTTCAAAATAAGTTGGAAATAGCGAGCTCAGATATACTAATATTGCAAGTGTGCTTTCTGAAAGTGAAACCGAAAGTAAATAAAAAAAGTCAGGAGAAACAAGGCCCGGTTTCATTTCTTATTTGCTTTCAGATAGATACCCAATACAAAAACTTGAAATACCCAATTTAAAATTTGAAATACCCAATTAAGCCAAAAAGAGGTGGGTAAATACCCAATTACCTCGAATCCTTATCTGGAGCTATGAGACAGACAGACAGACAGACATTATATATTAGCTAGTGCTTTTCCAAAAAACAGGCAATGAAACTGGCCTGTCTGTAAATGCGCATATATGTAGGTTCATCAGTTCGTACGCATATACACACTTATGTTTCTATCAGTTTTTCTGTCTCTCAGTACATGCGCATGTATGCAGTTAAAAGCTTCAGTTAACACATATTTTGTCGTATAACTGTCCACTTCTTCTTCTGAATGTACATCTTCATCTTACTTATGCTCCCGCAGATCTGCGCAGGCTCACCTAAGGCAATGCAACAAGTTGACATTGTGCAGTCTCGAATGAGCCTTCGCTGTTCGAGAGGAAAATGTAATTATATTTTAGCGCCATCGTGTTGAGAAGAAAGTCAACATTATATTTCTCTTTATTAGCCCCTAGATTATGTCCACAATCAAATGTACAAGTGTCGACTGCTGATAACCTTTGATAACAGTTCAGGCCCGACAAAATGTTTTCGCGAGAATGCCTGCACGTGCAGACTCGTATCAGCCTTCGCTATTCGAGAAAAAATGTTCTGTTTCTTTTTCAGCGCCCATTTGTGCCCTTTATCATCTGCTACTAGTGTCGTCCGCTGATAACCTTTTCAAACAGCTTGGACCCAGGTCAGACCCGGCAAAACTTTCTTGCGAAAATGGCGCGCATGTGAAGTCCCGCATGAGCCTTCGCTGCTGGAGAGGAAAGTTTTTTTTTTTTTTTTTTAAGTGCACATTTCTGTTCTTCAACTTCCTCAGTTATTTTATAGCACTGAGTTTTCTTGCAAGAATACGCTTAGGCTAAGTGCAGTCTCATATTAGCATTCTCTGCTTGAGAGGAAAGTGTTGTTGTTTTTCAGCGACCATCTCATTCTGTCCGTTTTTTGTTAGTTCCTTTCTTTCCACAATCATTTATTCAGTTTTGTTGAAATAGCTGTTTTAGCAGTGTGTGTTCTTGCGAGAATGCACACATGAGCCTTCGCTGCTTGAGAGGATTTTTTTATATTTTTTTGGGTCGAGTTGCCCTGCACCCAAGATGAATTCCTACACGATGCGACATGGTGAAATTTTGTACATGTAATTAAATAATGCAATGTTCATATATTTCAAAATGTGTTCCATTTGTAAGTTCTTTACAAAATAGTTGAAAATATCTACATTCGGTTTCAGAGTCTAGTTACATAAAATAAATAAAAAAAAATAAACAACTGCCTTGTTTATTGTTAGCAAACACTTTTTAAAGAAAATAAATGAAATGTGTCATTGACAAAAGTTCGTTAATTATCAAAATAGTTGCCTGAAAATGGTTAATTTTTGTTGTGTTAAATTGAATTGAAAAGTTTAACGGCTCCCGATTTATTCATTTCACAAATTATCTCAATAAATGTTAATATTATTTGACAAAGTATTTCTAGATGCATTCAAGATGCATTTACAATTCGCATTTATATAAATTAAATAGCAACTAGGGAACTTAACATCGGTGGAAAATGTTGAAAATTCTACTGCTTTCCCTATCTAGACAATACACAGTTGACGGCCAGTATATCCCAAGTCTATTTATAGAACTGGAAGTACGTCACGATAAAACCTCCTATATGCTTCTACTATGTCCACCAGAACACTTAAGATATCAGGTAATTTGGGAAGGTACCAGTATCTTTTCAGTTGGGAAAATATGAGTGCTGGAGGCTTGAGGGGGTGAGTACGAGATCCCATTATCCCCCTCCCATTATAGGGTGGTCTGAGGCCCAGTCCCCCGGAAAAATTTCTAACTGTAGATGTTCTGTGACTGCATTTTAGATGCATCTGAAGCAGTTCAAAGATAAATTTTTATCTCCATTTTCTCAGTTGTTATATCTTTCAGTGTGGAAAAATAGTCAGAATACAGATAGTTGACACATTTCATTTCTATACTAAGCACACAGGCATCAGTCTATTGTGCTTTCACAGATGCAAGCGTACTCTATGTTAAGGTTAAAGAAGTTCTATTCTTGTGCATTTCACACTGTGCGCCACACAGAATGTTCCAACAAGGTTCGGACACTCCCATTCGAACAAATCTCAAACATTGAGGCTGAAAATAGGTTTGTAAACAAACTACTTGCAAACAGACACTTTATAAACAAACCAAGTGGATTTTCATAATTTCATCTCAGTTTTTTCGACAGCACATATTAAATTTGGTTAAAAATGAGTAAAAAATTGAGAAAAATACGCATCATTTTTGATTTTTCGATTGTGACTGGGACGAATAGCGGCACTAAAAATGACCAAATAAAAATAAAGAATTAATATTACTAGCATTCGGCATGTTCTTATTCTTTTCTATTAAAGTGATTATTAGCTATTAATTCACTTATTTATTTAATCAATTAGCAATTTTTGTGACATAAAATTTAAACATAATAAGACAAGAATTTGAAACTAATTGCATTTTTGTGAAAATTTTCTTTATCAAAGTGATATATAAAAGGTGCAATATTTTAACAATTTTGGGACTTAGAGGGGTGTACTCTCAATTTTTCTTGCTACATAGGCTTGGACCCAGCATTCTTCTGTTTACCCTCCTAAAATATCAGGCATACCAAAAAAAAAATATTCGAAATTTTAGCACCCCCCCCCCCCCCCCCCCCCCCCCCCCCCCCCCCACCAAAAAAAAAAATATTCCCATTTTGTACATTAACCCCAAACTAGTCCAACATACTCCCAAAATATTCATTTTTCTGACCCCCCTCCCCTCCCCCCAAAGAAAAAGTAATAAATAAATGAAAAAAAAAAATATCATTAGTTTTCATATTGTGTAGATTTCGACTCGTTGTATACCTTTAAAACAAAAAATGTGCTAGGATACCTATAGATTGTTCACAAAGTGTCAGATGCACTTTTTCTGCTTTAACTTAACAAATTTTGGAAAGATCATTTTATTGATATTTGATATATATTGTAATATGGTCCAGTGGTTCGACTGATTCATAATGAAATCACTATAGATATAAGTTGGATAAATCTGAACACATACATCGGTGCATATCAAACAAAGACATACATAAAAAGTACAATGTAGGCTTTTATGAAGATTTTAAAATGATATGACTTGCAAATAACATGCAAAAACAAAACAGTACATACTTGAAAATGAGCAAATATATTTTGTGGGTACTCAAAAGAACCACCTCAATGAAAAGGTTCTTTTGGGCACCCCAAAACAAATGTAAAAATTGATGTACATATCCTCAAGTTTATGGTCAAAGATTTTGTTCATCTGAACACATGATTATCAGTAGACCATGAAGATTAGTTTTTATTAGCTCACCTGAGCCGAAGGCTCAAGGTGAGCTATTGTGATCAGTCTTTGTCTGTCGTCCGTCCGCCAGTCGTCCGTTTGTATAGTTTTTCTTTAAACGACATCTCCTTCTGAACCACTGGTCCTAATTTCATATAGCTTCACATGAATGTTCCCCATGATGCCTTCTTTCAAAATTGCATAAATGGTTCCGCTCCACTGAACAGGAGGGCCGCCAGACCTCCAGATAGGTAATCTTTTAAATGACATCTCCTCCTGAACCACTGACCCAAATTCAAAAAAATTTCACAGAATTGTTCCTCTTGATACCCTCTACCAAAATTGCACAAATTGGTACGCTCCACTGAACAGAAGGACTGCCAGAGCTCCAGATAAGAAACACCTTTAAACGGCATTTCCTCCTGAACCACTGGTCCAAATTCAAAATAATTTCATCTGATTGTTCCTCATGATGCCTTCTACCAATAATGCACAAATGGTTCCAGTCCACTGGGCAAAGGGGCTGCCAGAGCTGTAGATATGAAATGTCTTTAAATGACATCTGAATCATTGGTCCAGATTTCAAATAATTTCACAGAATTGTACCTCATGATACCCTCTACCAAACTGCACAAATGGTTACACTCCGCTGAACAAAAGGGCTGCCAGATATCCAGAAAAGAAATACCTTTAAGCTGCATTTCCTCCTGAACCACTGGTCGAAATTCAAAATAATTTCACAGATTTGTTCCTCATGATACCTTCTATCAAAATTGCACAAATGGTTCCGGTCTGCTGAACAAAGGGGCTGCCAGAGCTCTAGATAAGAAATGTCTTTAAAAGACATCTCCTTTTGAACCACTGGTCCAAATTCCATATAACTTCACATGAATATTCACCATGATGCCCTCTTTCAAAATTGCATAAATGGTTCTGCTGCACCAAACAGCAGGACTGCCAGAGCTCCAGATAAGAAATCTTTTTAACAACATCTCCTGAACCACTGACCCAAATTCAAAATAATTTCACAGAAATGTTCCTCATGATGCACTCTACCAAAATTTCACAAATGGTTCCACTCCACTGATGAGTAACTGTTATTCTCAGGTGAACGACCCAAGGCCCAAGGGCCCGCTTGTCTTAGCAATTTGTAGACCCTGATGAAATGCTGAACACTAACATTTCATCTAGGTCCACACTGTTTACCAAAGTACTGTTTGAGACACTGATGGTATAGGTGCCTGAAATAATTTTGAAAAAAAAAATTGTAAAAAATCTACTGGGGAAAAAAACACTCAGCATGCTAAGAGTTTTAAAAGTATTCAGATTGTTGCAAAAAGGAGTTGATATTAGTTTTAGTGACATGGTATTGTTTACATTCATACTCCAACAGAAATAATACGGCTCAAACCACTTGTGTTAGTAATTTTAGTTTAATAAGGTTTAAGTTTACATTATTGACCCGTCCATAGAAAATCTCCCATTTAAGTTTTTCCAGTTTCAAATTTCTAGTCCCAGTTTTACATTTTACACAGTTCCATCCAGGGATTGCAATTATGTTTAACAATTAGCAACCAGGCAAGGGCCTGACTAGCCTGTGCAAATGCACAGGCTAGTCAGGCCCTTGCCTGGTTGTCTACGCCATGAAGTCATCTTTCCTAGGTTACGGGTCCCACTTAAGTAATAATCCAATATGATTTGGTAAATCAAATGTAGGCAGTTTTGATGTATCATTGTAATTTTGTTCAATCAAACATATAAGAATGGGATAAATATTGAAATCAAACATTGATGTGTGTTTAGTTAACCATGGATCAAAGCGCTTAAACATTTTCCATTCTGATGGATTTTCCCATGTATGTTGATAGAAGAAGTATGGAATTGCCTATTTTATATTTGAAGGGGTCACAGGTAGGAATTTCTGAAGTATGATGCTTTTCTATCATGAAGGATGTTTTTATCATTGTATACAGTTCAGATACAAATGTATGATGAAATTGCACATTTTGCATTCTGAATTTCATCTGGGTTTTCACTGTTTGCCAAAGTACGCAAAATGAAAAGTGTTTTAAGATAGGAGTGCATAATCAAAAATTAATTTTCTTATTTCTCAACCGAAACATATGTTGTGGGTGCTCAAAAGAACCGTCTCATTAAAAGAACTGTCTCAATGAGACGGTTCTTTTGAGCACCCACAACACATATGTATAAACAAAAGCCAGCTGATCTGGATCAACACTGTTTTCATTAGAGGATAGTAGAGTTATCTGTCTGCAGTGCCCTTATTAGGTGGATTATGGTTTAGGGGGCAATTTTGGAAGTATAGTGAATTATATTCAGTATAATATGAGCCATGACATGTGATTACCAACAATGTGGCACTTTGACAAGTGTAGACTCAGATGAGCCTGTGCAGCCTCATTTGAAGCTTAGAAACTCCAAATGGTGTTCATTCAGTAGCTTAACACTCATAGAATATTCAAGCGACTAGCAAAGACTCTGAAAAGACTGCGCGTATGCGCAGGCTGATCTGAGGCTTTGCTGGTCGCACATACCACATTGATGGAAATCTCATGCGGCGGCTCAATTATGATATGGGAAAAGAACAGTTAGTCAGGTTATGGATTTTAATGTGAGAATGTTGGAAAATTGACTGTTGAATCAGATAAAGTGGTACATAGTAATCAAAATGCAAGTATTAATTTAATTGAATAGATGAAACTGTAGGTGTTTTATAATTGAAATTCTCACGCCTACCAAACGCTCGAATGCTCAAAATCTGTTTGAATATTAAAAACAACTGCTCTATGAAGAAAATAAAAAATCAGGGAATGTCATACAACAGCCTATAGATTCCTGCGTTTGTGGTATAAATAGGAACTCAGAAAGTATTTTCATTAGGTCATATTTACTTTTCGCGCGATAAACACGTTCCTGTAGAATTCTGGTACACCTATTTTACAAGAAATGTAAATCTGACAAAACGAGAGAACTTTCTGACCTCAAATTCATACCACAAACGTAGGAATGCATAGTCTGTTGCATGACATTCCCCGATTTGTATTCTCTTCCTGGAGGAATTGTTTTTAATATTCAACCAGACGTTGAGCATTCGAGCATTTGGTAGGCGTGATTCTGTACTTCGTTTACAAAAGTACTGACTGTTATCCTTTTCAAGGATACATTGTGAGCTGGGACATGAGGGAAAATATGGATCGCAATTTTGGAGTTTGCCACTTGGTTAGACTCAAATCAGATTGCTCAGCTACAGAGACTACCTGGAAGCATAATTAATTGTATCAAGTTTTGCGACATGTATTAACCCATATAAGCCTACCATCCTTTTTATGGGACACAGGCAAACAGTGCAGATCCTGATCAGACGCCACTGAATGTGGCGTCTGATCAGGGTCTCCACTGTTTGCTTACAGATTGTTCAATTAAAATTTGAATAAAAATGAAAAATACCATCCAACAACCCTTAAAAAGAAAATAAACTGGTCTAATTGATAATAGTGGGAAATTCCATTCGGCTTAAATGGGTTAATTATACAGTTTGGGCAATGAGCAAGAGAGATGCTGATCAGACTGTGCATTTGTTAACTTTTTACCTGCCGGGTAATTTTGAATGCTTTTTTGTTATCTCAGATTTTCTTTTTATTATTTTTTTTTTCATATCATTTCAGGAATACCAACACTGTCTGAATGTCAAACAGTTTGGAACCAGATCAAGCATGATGTTGTTTTGTCGGGGCTGAGCTGGGTACAAACAGATTACAAAGGTAATTAGCAGAACACAGACTAGAAGGTTATAGAGAATACTAGGTGAGTATCTTTTGATATCAAGTTTACCAGGCTAGGCTTCGAGAACGCATGTTGAATCGCTTGGCTGCGTTCTCAAAGCCTAGCCTGGTAAACTTGATATCAAAAGACGCTAACCTGGTATTCTATTTATCAGTTTACAAGTTGATTCACTCTTCAAACTAGTGATTATGACGTCATTTTTGAGTTTCATGTCGATTCAATGTCATTGACGACATCATTCAAAAAGTGCAACAACATGATGACCTGATAAAGGCACATGCCGTGAGATAGGCAACGTTTATCAGTTCAACGTGCAACAATGCAGTTAGTATGAGAGGTGACTGATAAAAAAATAACTCGAGATCCTTCACTGCTTGTGGCAAATTGTATGTCACCTTTGCAAACAATTTGGAACCATATCATGCCCAACATAATATCAGGCCTGATCAAGTTCAAGTCTATTTGACACCCTCACACCGGCGAACACACTGATTTATGTTGAGACTGCATTTCTGATCACCAAAAACAGCGATTTCAATTGTCAAAAAGATGGTTCTAGAATGCAAATATAATATCAAAAACGTTTTTAGAGATCAGAAAGGCAGTTTTGTTAAAAACCATTGCATTCAGGGTCGCCACCTACTCTGTGTGACTGATCACTACATTCTGAAAGAATTTTTTTAAAAGTTCATTTTGAAAAATATCTGCTACAAATTACCCAGTATGCAAAGGGCTAATTTTCATTATGATATAAACAGCCTTTTCTTTTGAGATGGCTCCAGGTCTCATAATCTTAGTTGACCTAATTTTTTAATACTTTTGTTAAATTTTTTAACATCATTTAAGAACTCTGTTGTTGACTTAAAACTTGATGTCACTTAAAATTATATTTATTAACTCTAGAGTTTTTGCCATCTGCCGATTTTTTTTTCAAAATTAGCTTTTTCAAAATATCGTTCAGAAATACAATTAGAGCGTCAAACAGTTTGGGATCCAAATCAGGCCCGACATTTGTCGGGCCTGATCTGGGTCCGAACTGTTTGTAAAGATTATGTTATCATCAGACGACTCTCGACAAGAAGTCCCCAGTAGCAGGCAAAAAGTTAATGTCATTCACAATAATATTTGTTAATGTTTGGACAATGTTCTGATTGATTTTACATTGATGTTTAGATGTATAACCACCTAGTTCTAAATTGGGACTGATGACCCCATATTGACAAATGGGTAACTTTCCCATAGTTTGAGATAGATCATCCAAAAGTACAACCAATATGTCAGCGTCACTGCGTTGTGTCCTTGAGCAAAACACATTAATCCTTCCTTAGTACTGGTTCAACCCAGGAAGACCTATCCCAATATAACTGAAAGATTGTTGACCGGAATGTAAAGAATCAAATCAAACAAAACGATCAATTGATATGTAAACCATGAGCTGCAAGATATGAGCCTGCCTTAACCCTTGGATGCTTTACATCCCAGTTAACAATTTTTCAGTTATGTCCGGATGCTTCCCTGTTTCCAGGGTTGAAGCAGTACTAACCCTTAAAACGCCTAGAAAAAAAGGAAGTGAAAAATGACATCTGCTGAAGTCGTCTGCTGCAAATAATTGCCTAACATTACTGACGAAATTTAAGTATAGAAGCAAACAGGGTGGACCCAGATCAGACTGCTCCTAAAGAAGCAGTCTGATCTGGGTCCACACTGTTTGACATAGAGGCTTCTTAAACATTTCAGCAGACGAGAAAAGCAGACGACTTTTGTTGCGATTGGCGCATTATCCCCAAAGAATGTGAAATTATGAAAAATATATCAAAACTCTCTTGATGTATGTGGCGAAGTTCTACCGACTTCATGCAGCACAGGTCACAAAATAATCCGAGAAACAGATCTTTCAGAAATTGAGAGAACCTACAAAATTTTTAAACAGCAAATTGATTTTATTGTGTCAGTTCATTTAATCTGTTATTATTTCAAGAGTACCAATGCTTTATCCCCACGCTTTTTTAAAAAAGCGTCGGGGATATTGCAATCGCCCCCGTCCGTCCGTCTGTCCGTCCGTCCGTCCGTCTGTCCGTCCGTCACGCTATCTCCTAAACCATTGGACGAAATTCAACCAAATTTGGTGTGTGAGTTGCTCACATGAATAGGGTGTGCAACGGCACAATTTTTTTGGCCCCGCCCCCTGGGGCCCTGGGGAGGGGCCAAAAGGTCAAATATAATTAATTATCATTAAAATTCAATTACAAAGTCAATTTCAAAGATTTTTAAACCAAACTTTTTGTGTCTTCTCAGAAATGAAAGATATATAACATATCAGATGGGATTTTCATTCGGTCGCCTGGGTCATGCCCCAGGGGTCGGACTTGGGGGTACCGTGGGGGGTTGAGTGGTCCAAAAAATTTTTTTTCAAAATTTCAACCAGATTTGGTGTGTGAGTTACTAACATCAATGGCACATGCAAGGGCACATTTTTTTTTGTCCCCACCCCCTGGGGCCCTGGCCCTGGGGAGGGGCCAAAAGGTCAAATATCATTAAATCTCAATCACTAAGTCAATTTCAAAGATTTTTAAACCAAACTTTGTGTGTCTTCTCACAAATAAAAGATATAAAACATATCAGACGGGATTTTCATTCCGTCGCCTGGGTCATGCCCCAGGGGTGGGACTTGGGGGTACCGTGGGGGGTTGGGGGTCCAAATTTTTTTTTTCTCCAAAATTCAACCAGATTTGGTGTGTGAGTTACTTACATCAATGGAACATGCAACAGCACAATTTTTCTTGTCCCCACCCCCTGGGACCCTGGGGAGGGGCCAAAAGGTCAAATATCATTAAATCTCAATTACAAAGTCAATTTCAAAGATTTTTAAACTAAACTTTGTGTGTCTTCTCACAAATAAAAGATGTGAAACATATAAGATGGGATTTTCATTCGGTCCCCTGGGTCATGCATGCCCCAGGGTTTGGGACTTGGGGGTGCTGGGGGTCAAAAATTTAATTTTTTGACCATGGTCATGTGGCATATCAAATTAAAGGGGATGAGCAGTAGACCATGATACACTGGAAATGTTTACCCTAGGATCAAACTGGTGACCTTGGGAGGGGGTCAAAGGATCAAATACCATTAGATATCTTCGAGAGCGTGGGGATTTGCGATGGCGCGCCATCGAATGTGTTCTAGTTTTTACTTGTATCTGCTAATAACTTGCTTGTTACATGTTTAACTTTTTCCTGCTGTTCATGACAATTGTTGCCTGCTCTCACTTCTGAGTGTGTGCTTTGGTAGCCTCAAACAATAGGAGCAGTCTGATCATGGTTCATAGTGTTTGCTCCAGTGATAAAATTAGTTTGGTGTGCATTCTAACCTATGTAGCAGACTTAATAAGCAGACAACATTTTCTGGACAAAAATATTAGCAGGATAAGAGTTAACAAAAAGGATGCTTGCAGGCGATTCTTGCAACAGATGTGTAAACCCTTAAAGCGCCAAGAAAAAATGCATCTGCTGAAGTCGTCTGCTGCATATAATTGCCTAACATTACTGACTAATTGAAGTATAGAAAGAAACGGGGTGGACCCAGATCAGGCTGCTCCTATAGAAGCAGTCTGATCTGGGTTCACACTGTTTGTTTGTCAATGAGGCTTCTGAAACATTTCAGCAGACGAGAAAAGCAGACGACTTTTGTTGCAATTGAGGCTTAAAGGGTTAACTGTCCCAGCAATAAGGGGAAGTTTGCAATGTTCAGCAAAAAAAGAAAAAATTAATCCATTTTAAAAATCATATTTTACTCTCAACAAACTGGAAGGAAAAAGTTCTGGGTAAGGGTTTTCATATATATTACTACCATAAAAGAGGGTGGGGTATTTATAAATTATTTTTCTTATTCCTCTACCTGGTATCACATGGGCAGATCCAGAGGGGGGAACAAGGGGTCCAGACGCCCCCCCCTGGAAATTCACAAGTTATATGGGTTTCTATAGGGAATAAGCAATTGGACCCCCCCCCCCCCCCCGGAAAATGTTGGACCCCCCCCCCCCCCCCCCCCCCCCTGAAAAATGTTGGACCCCCTCTGGAACCTTGGAAAATGATAGTTTTCTTTGAAATAAACTATTGGACTTCTGTAAAATATTTGAGGACTAAAAAAAACATTGTCAGAGCTTTTTTATGTCAGATGGACCTGGACCCTCCTGACGAAAATTCCTAGATCCGCGCATGTATCAAAACAGATATTTTGGATGCTCAAAAGACTTCATATTGATCTATATCTAATTTTTAATTTCCTACTTATTCTTTTTTTTTATCAACAATAACAAAATAGCTAAAATCTTCTATTTTTTTGGCCAATAGTAAAGGAGTTGTTCAAGTGTTTTAAAATATTAATATAGTGGAGTATATAAAGTGGATCATGCACCTTTAGAGCATTTAAGTTTGTTAAAATTATGACTTTGTTTACTTGAACAAAATGAAAAATTAGTCAGCTATGTTAAAATTTGACAATTTTAGAGCTAATGGACTGGGAAAGGGTGGTAAACAAGGATATACAATACATAACACCTTGAGGTGGGCTTGAAAAACTGGTCATAAAAAGTACACTTTTCACCCGAGGTTTGTGAAATGTTTTATATTTCTGATTTTTATGTGTTTTATATGACTCCAAAATTGAACAACCATTTATGGGCATATTAGTAATCTTTAACCCTTATCCTGCCAATAAATTTTGGTTTCGAAAATGCTGTCTGCTTTTATGTCAGTTGCATAAATTCCAATGGGATTCAGACTGCTTATGATCATGGAAGCAAACATTATGAACCCTGATTTGAGCCGTCTGATGTGGGTCCATATTGTTTGCAATATAGGCTTCCAAAGTGTATAAATGCCAGAATTTTTTTATTAGTTCTGATTTACAAACCCTCCTACTGTAATTTTCTGGAAAGTAGAAAAAAAATAAAACTTAATTTCTAAAATTATTATTTTTATTATATCTGCCAATATAATTTGTTTCGTTGAAAAAAATAATATATTTTTGAGGTTCTGTCTGTGTATTTTTGAGAGTGACACTGTTAAAAATGATTGTCCTATCCAGATTTTTAGGAAAATGATGAAATAGTTAAAGATTTAAATACAGATTGTTGGTTTACCTTTCTAGTTTTACTGTTTGTTATGGAGATAATTTAAAAAAAGAAAAAAAAAGCTCTGAAAATGACCAGTTAACTAATAAAAAAAATTCTGGCCTAAGTAGAACAAACATTCAGAATGGAGATTGATCATGAAATAATTTCTACGGTCGATCATTCTCCTCCTTCCGCTGATTCAAGAAGGGGAATAAAATGGCATCTCATCAGAGTCAGCCTTGTTTGCTAAGATAAGAACAAACCTCAGGGATCTGAATGAAGTACATGCAAGGAAATTCTAACCAATGGAGTGTGAGTCAGTTACAAGCAAAAGTAGGTGCAGGAAGTACTGGTTAACACCGTCAAGTAAAGCTTGCCCAGGAAAAGTGTGGTTAGGTGAAATGACCGGCTCGACATGACCATAGCTGTTGACTGGGACGTAAAATGTGATCTAGTGACAGGTATTCTAATACTGATGGGCAGATTGAGGTGTTTTTAAGAGGCAAAGCAAAATAATGGACATGATTCTTGATAAATGTATATTTCAAAATAGGTTTTTTTGTTATCAATAAGATATGTTGTTGGTACACATTGGAATTGCCTCATAGAATAAATTCCAATAAGCACCTACAACATGTGTCCATTCAACAAATGAGTGTTTTTCACCATAAAGTTAACGCTCTTTTCACAAACTTCTCATCTACTTTTTTTATGTTTCAATGTAATGAGCATGTAGAATTAAATGAACAAGTTTTCATGTTGTTTGGTATACACCTTGCTGACAATAATAGACTACAAATATTCCATTATTGACAGCTTATCTTGTAAGGTTTCAGTATCATGAAATGCTAAATTGGTAGTTGCATGGTTGTAACATAAGCAGAAGAGAGAGCAGACAACTATTTTGGTGAATAGTGGGAACAATGCTTAAGGGTCCATTTTACATGGTTCAACTAAGTCATAGTTATCTTCCTATTTTGTCCACCTTTCGCCATTAACCTTTTAACACCCCTGGTTTTCTCAATTCCTTTTGATAGCTTAATTTACTATTGAATTTCAAAGGGCCGGGGAGTTAAGAAATTGTATAAAAATAAGTGGGTATCTTAGTTTGTTTGGTGGTGTAATGGGTAAATTGCAGTAATTTAATTTAGAGTATTTTAGTCTGAATTTCTTGATATGAAAGGTATTGAACAGGCGAAGTTCAACCTACTTAACTTTGCATCCTGGGAAATTTTTTCTTGGTTTTTGTTGTCTGCTAATATTTTTTTACAGAGTTATCTTTTTAGAAGTATATACCATAGGAGTGTCAATTTACAGTTTGGATCGACAATTTGTCGGGCCTGATCTGAGTCCAAACTGTTTGTGAGGTTTTCAGCAGACAACACTAGCAGACAAAACGTTAAAGAAAGATGTTACTAATTAAGCAAACCCAAAATTATTTAAGAAAAAAATGAATGGATTGACATTTCTTGGAGCCAAACTGAGATTGAAAATATTTTGTACTCTCAAAAAGTAAGTGAGTATGATCAGGAAATACCACAATCACACACCGCAGACCAACCCATGGCACGGTGAGGAAGAGTCACAGAACATTTACAGTAACAAGACACTGTAAGAGAACCTCTTCAAGATGATTGCAAAACTAGAAAGGACACAATTAAACGCACAAAAAAACAAAGACAAACACAGAACCCCAACAACCAATGGGAAGCACTCCAAACAACAGATCAACAACAACAGAACCACCACCTTAGAACCAACAGCAGCTTAAGCCACTGGGGGGAATTAAATGCATTTTATTGGTACCAAATCTTCGCCCTAGATTCTGTTGTTAAAACACAAAACAATCAAATCAAATTAACTCACTATTATGGTGCAAAGAAAAAGGCTCATGACTCACAGATAGTCAGAGCTAAAGGAAACCTCAATTTGAGCTACGGTGGGCCCAGCCAAGGATAAGCATCAGGCACCAACTGACAGATTAAAGCTTTACGTCAGGGCCGTCATTGAGTGACAGTCTGATCGAAGCCTGACCCACCTTCATGAACATGACTCACAGATAATCAATTTTGAAATGCCTATCCACCATTTTTGTTACCCTAATAACTGCCTGCGTGTGCATAACTTTTTTCTTTTTTACCATTTTTGAAAACAGTATAGACCAAAAGGAGCCAGCTGATCAGGCTGTTTTTAAAATTTCATCATGACAAGAGTGAATCCTATATGAAAAACAGTGAAGACCTGGATAAAATTACGCATAATATGGCATCTCATCAGAGTCTGCCCTGTTTGCTGAGGCCAAAATTTTTTTATTAGTTGATTTACAAACCCTCCTACTGTAATTTTGCAGAAAGTATGAAAAAAATAAAATTTAATTTCTAAAAAAATTTTTTAATGTATCCGCCGACTCTAAATATTAATTGTTTGGTTGAAAAAAATATTATTATTTTTGATGTTCTGTCTGTGCAATTTTGAGAGTGACACTGTTAAAAGTGATTGTCCTGTCCAGATTTTTAGGAAAATGATGAGATATTTAAAGACTACCTTACTAGTTTTACTGTTTTTCTGGAGATATTTAAAAAAAAAATGAAAATATTAAAAAAAAAAAAAAAAAGCTCTGAAAATGACCAGTTAACTGGTCATTTTCAGAGCTTTTTTATTTATTTTTTTCGTCCCCCCCGACCCTAGATCTGAAAAAAAATTCCCGTAAATCAACTAATAAAAAAAATCTGGCCTAAGCTTAAGATAGAAACATGCCTCAAGTACATTTACATCCTAATTTGGAAATCCCTTGATACATGTAAGTACTGTGAATGAACCAATGAAACATCCAGTATGAGGAACTTTTGCACATATTATTGTTGGAGTAAAGCAGAGTTTCTTCCCATATATTGTGTTGCGGCATTATGAATGGACAGAGTATGCTAGTAATGACTTTGTCTGCTGATAACCTTTGCAAACAGTTTGGACCCAGATCAGGGCCGACAAAATGTCTGGATCCAAAACATGACACTCTGATAATGTTCCTGGAAGATTTTTTGAAAAAGTTAATCTTTGAAAAAAGTCAGCAGATGACATCAAAAGTATGAAAAATTATCCAGTATACAAAGAGGTAATGATCATTATATAATATATGGGCCTCTTGGCGAGAAAACCTGGGTTTCCGACAATGCAATTTTCAAGCCATTCTCTTCAGCTACAGAGACTAGCTAGAAAATTCTAATTTCACCTGTAGCAAGTTTACATATTATACTTTCAAAAAATTGAATAACAAAGGCGCTAATCAGACTGGTCTGCGCCTGTGTTGTTCGCAAATCTCCAAAAGACAGGTTTTCTCATGTAAAGGCCCATATTCATCCTGTGAAGGCTCAGCCAACAGCGTGCATAAGTGCAGTCTTGCCAGAGTGTTCATTCAATGCTCCTACACACAAAGTATGGGAGCAGATGAAATCAGTCTAGCCAGATATAGCTAGGATCTTTTTCTGCTGATAACCTTTAAAAAAAGTCTGGACAAAATGTAGGGCCTGAGCTTGATCTAAACTGGTCATACATATAGGTCAAGATAAACTATTTGAGCATAAATTTGTGAATATTTTCTTCTTTATTACTTTTAATATTTAGGGAGCACAGTGGCTCAGTGGTAGAGTGCCTGACTTGAGACCGAGGGGCTGTGGGTTCAAGCCTCACCGGCGTCACTGTGTTGTGTACTTGAGCAAGACACATTTATCCTTGTTTAGTACTTGTTCAAACCCAGGAAAACCCATCCTGACATAACTGAAAAATTGTTGATTGGGACATAAAGAATCAAATTAATCAAACAAAAGAATCTTTTAACATTGTTTTGGGTGCTCAAAAGAGCTGTCTCATTGAGACAGTTCTTTAGAATACCCACAACATAGGTTTTGGTTGTGAATTAAGAAAATTAGTTTTTAATTACACACCCACTGCCTTTTGTTAAGAGAGCTTACCAAAAAGTTAAACTTATTATTTCTCAACCATAACATATGTTGTCTGTTCTCAAAAGAACTGTTTCAATGAGATGAATCTTATGAGATCCCAAAACATATGTTAAAACTGATTGGTAAGAAAATATTCACAGTTTTACGCTCAAAAATTTGGTTTATCGAAATCTGTGACACCCTTTACCTGAGGGGCCTGGTAATAGATGAGTACCCTTAATGTGATAAGTGAGCGTGGTTATTATTTTTTTTTTATTGTTTTTCAGATCAAAAATACAGTTTGGAGACCTTGAGAAATCGCTGGTGAAAAAAAGAAAAGGGTGTCATCATTCTTCAGATATATTTTATACAGCCATGGGCTAGATCCAGTTTGTGGACGGATGACCACCCTTGGAAATAAGGAGTGCAGTTCAATGTTATAAATACCAGTCAAAAACCTGATAATAAGTATAACCTTAGCTAGTTATGGAGAATACCAGTCACGCTCATTCACATGTAGTAGATGTAGGAAAATCATTAGAATCATGGCAGAAATGCATGAAGAAGACTGTAAAATGTGCAAAAAACTGTTTACAAGTAAAACCAACATAATGACAGATAATTTTCAAAATGTCATGAAATGTATGGCTTCTGATGTGGATAGCTCTAAAAGCTTTACAGGTAAAGTTCTTGGAAAAACAGATGATGCAAACTTGAAAGATAAATCAGGTTCTAAGAAAAAGTTAAACATAAAACCAGAAAGTGTGTTAAAATCGTTGAATTCTGATGGGGATAGCTCGGATAATTGTTCAAGTGAAAGAATAAATAAAGCCAAAGTTAAGGAAACCACTGCAGCTCTCAATAGTTTAGCAACAAAACCACCTAAAGTAAAGTCAGTGAAGTCTTTAGTTGATCCAAAGAAACATTCAGATGTAGGAAAACCTGATGGTAAAACTTTACTTAGAGAGCAGTATCTCAGAGGAGTGAAAAAACTACCCCACAGAACAAATGCAACTGGTAATCAAGATAAAGGAAACTCAAATGAACCTGCAATTAAAAATGCAGGTAGCTCACATCTTCAGAATATTATTGATGAAGCAATGGATCATTTTACAAAACTTTCAAATAATACTAAAGCTCTCAGAAAAGCTAGAGAGGAAAATAAAGCATGTGATATATCAGATACCAAAGATTTGGAAGACACAGAAAATATGGAAAGGAATGTAGCTACCGAAAGACCATCTAGTAGGGAAGATACAATTTCACCAGGTCGTGTAGCTACCGAAAGACCATCTAGTAGGGAAGATACAATTTCACCAGGTCGTGTAGCAACCGAAAGACCATCTAGTAGGGAAGATACAATTTCACCAGGTCGTGTAGCTACCGAAAGACCATCTAGTAGGGAAGATACAATTTCACCAGGTCGTAAACATTTGGTATTGCCAAGTACTGATAATAGAACAAGCCCAATTCAGTCCTGCTCTGTGTCAAGAAGAAAGCTACCACATCCACCAGCTCAGAATAGATTACGTTGCTCTGTGACATCGTTTGTTCATAATTCAATGGATAGTGATTCCAGTAGACCTAACAGCAGTGCAGATTTCAGTGATAGAAGTGACAGTAGCAATGTTTCTAGAACTGATAGTTTTGGGAGTGTAGCTAGTTCCAGATCAGGTGTTGAGAAAAGTAGTGTGGTTTGTGTACTGAAAGATGGAACATTAGATGAAAGCGAACATAAAATTGAATGCAAACAAGCAAATAATTTAGTAAATTGTATAGAAAATTCTGAAGATAATGAACATTTAGTTACAGAACGTTCAACTGATTTTGTTCAGATAAAAACAGCTACTGAAACTAAGGAGCATATAAGTGCTGTTAATACAGATCTAAAGGAATTGGAAGAAATGAAAGGTAAATTGGATTATAATGAAGATAATTTAAAGAAACTAGAAGTTGATAAATGTGCCAAAAGTGAGGAAAGTAACAATGAATTAAAAATTGTATCCAATAGTTGTGAAATCATGTCATATTCAAATGAAGTCAGTGATTCAGACATGCATTTGAATGACTCTCCTGTAGGGATTAAAGGTGATCATTTCAAAAAAGAGGAAAAATCAAATTTGAGTGCTAGTGATTTAAAGGATATACATAATGTGCCAATCTCATCTATACTTACACATAATCTTACTATAAGAACTATAGACACAGACAGTGATAACAGCAGTGGTTTAGAATCTGGTAAAGACATTATTGGAATGAGGAATAAAACACATATATCTAGAAGCCCATCCTATAGGAAAAAAGTGATGGCAAAGGCTAGAAGCAGATATCATAGGCAGCTGAAATCTGTGAAATGTAAAACTGGAGAATGCAAAGGTAACTGTGGTATTTGTTGCTCGGATATTTATGAAGAAGTACCTCGTAGTCATACAAGTTTAGGAGTACCAGTTGAAGGTATAAGTGAGGAGGAGTTCATGGATCAGTCAAGTCCCAGAAGGGCTTGCACTCCAGATGTGCAGTCTCAACCTCTTGGCAAACATCATGCTGGACAGAGAAGTTTGAAACGGGTTCCTGTTTCATCTAGGGTTGATGTACTTATGAGTAGTAGCTTGTTTAAGAAACATTTAACAAAGCATGAAGATTTGTTACATAAACATACTCTGTCTTATAGAAAATTTGGCATGCAAAAAGCGGTGTCAAATCTAGATCTTTCTGAAGGGTTCTTATTAGATGAACCGTGTGATCATGATCCATTGGATAGGAACGAAACTGAAGAAGACTATCTAAATTCATCATTAAATCTTGCAACGGGTAGACTTTCAAACACTTCAAGAAGGTATTCTCTTACTGGTGATGATATACAATTGCCTGAATCAGAGGAGAGAGAACACAATAGTAGAAAATCTGAGAGTAATAGATCAAAGACTTGTACATCATTCCCATCACGGGAAGAGTACAGAAAAACTGGTAATAATAGAGTGATACCTTCATTTGCTGAATTCAGACAAAATAGATCTCAGAAACGAAGAATACTGCCAAGTAATACGGTAATTAAGGAATTGAATAATAATACCAACAGCCATAATTCTGAAAAAGGAACACATTCTGAAAGATTAATACAAGATGAAAACAGTCCGAATACACGTGGTTCAGTTAATGTGTCACTTGCTGAAGTTTCAGAAATGTCTTACTCGGGAAATAAGTTGATAAGAGTTGATGAATCTAGTGCAGAGATTAGTAATACACTTGAAGTTAACAGTGATCAAAGCTCTGACAGAGTGAATCCTTCGATAAATTCTGTTATTGAAGAAAATGAAATTGTTTTAACTAATAAAGTAATATCAGAAAGTGGAGGGAATGTTGAGGTGGCCAATGAAAGGGCGAACAGTGGGTCCTCAGAATGTGTTAGCAATACTAAAGTGCTTAATGAAAGGATGGAAGAAAGATCATCAGTAAATGTAGGAAATGTTGATACAAATAATGAAAGGACTGAAGATGGATTATCCAAACAAGTAGCAAATACTAAAGTGCTTAATGAAAGGGTTGAAAATGGGTTATCAGAAAATGTAGTCAATAGTGTAGTATGTAATAAAAGGACAGAAGATAGGTCATTAGAAAATGTAGGAAATACTCCAGTGCTCAATGAAAAGACTGAAGAAGGGTCATCAGAATGTGCAGGAAAACCTGAAGTGATCAGTGAAGGAACTAATGCTGACACAGATAAAACTGCTGAGGAATGCAAAATCGAAACAGCTGAATCAGCAAAATGTTTATCTGTAAATGCTTCGTTAAATGCTGAAGACAAGTCACCATTAAGTACATCAGAAATGGATCAATTAGAAATTCCACATAGACAGTGTTTTTCAGAAACGGATTCTGTTGGGTCTCAGGAAATGTCCTTGAGTGATTTATCCACATCAGATATAAGCACAAACTCAGTAAGTAATTCCTCTAAGGAAAGACACAGAAAAGGTTCTAAGAGACCAAGGTCATTGATCTCTAAAAAGGCCAGTCTGATTTCCCTTATAAAAGAGTCTTTAAACAAGGATGAGAAATCTGTTAAAATAGCTAATAGGCCAACAGTACGAAGAGGTAATTCGCTTAGTAGCCTGAAGTCTGAAAATAATTCTGCTGATCTTAAAGACAGTCAAGAAAGGAGTGACAGTTTTAGATCAGTTAAATCAGAGGGAAGTGCTTCTAGAAAGGGGAATAAAGACAAGGGAGATAACTCTTGTATAAATAAGGGAGATAATGATGATGTCTTTTCTGAAGAACCTCCTGTGGTGAGTTTTGGTTTGGAAACCGATGCTGCCAGTGAAACTAGTCAAGATGTCAGAGAATCAGAGTTAGCTTCTCAAGCGGGGAGTGCCATTTCGGAGAGTTTAAACTCAGAGGTTAGTAAGGCCAAATCAAAAAATAAGTGTGTTTGGGGTAACGGATCTGAAAATTTTAGGTAGGGTAGGTAAACAAATTTTTTTAATTATTATTTTTCGGGAAAATAATATACTTTTTATGCATTTAGAAAGGGGAATTCACCTTTCAAAATGCATCAAAATTATATTTTTTCCAGAAAGCCTGAAAAAAAATCTAGGTTTCACCAGTAAATTTAGATAAGGTCGGGTTACCCTAAACACAGGTATTTTTTTTTATTTGGCCTAATTAAATATGAAGAACTTTAACCCTTTGTATGCTGATGGATTTTCCCATAGATGTTGATACAATAAGTATGGGACTGCCCATTGTGCAATTTAAGGGGTCACAGATAGAATTTTCTAAATTTGATCCCTGAAGGTTGTTTTGATCTTAGCAAACAGTGCAGAACCTGATGAAATGCAGCAATATGCTGCATTTCATCAGGGTCTTCACTGTTTGTCAAAATACCTGTTATGGGGTTTCCAGTATATAAAGGGTTAATCTACTCATTTATGTAATAAACCAAATAAGCAGACATGCTTCAATAACTTTATAAGCTTTGTCATGTTTAGTGACTACAAAAATTGGTCAGCCAAAATGACATCTTCCCTTTTTGATATGGTTGGGTAAGGGGAAATGTAGATATAATGTAAAAAATCTATTATGAGTGTGAGGGGTGAATAGAAAAATCTATCCCAAGGGTCACTGTTTGGCATCATGAGTCTTGCCGAGGGATGACAGATGGTGCTTCTGAGTGACATTTTTTTCTGTTAACTCATTACCAATGATAGAAATGTTTTTTGCATTATGTGAGCTTTCAATTTCCATGATTTTAGCTCCAAGAGGTTCCTTGGGAAAACGCTGAGATCAGACATTTACAAAAAATTTTACATGTTGACATCACATTTAATACATGTAGCGTTACCTCACTGACTTCCAAGACTACCAAAGTACTGTCCACAGGTAACAGCATGGGTAGAATATGGACATACTTTTTATCACATCACTGAGCAGGGTAAGCTTAGACAAGCTTGAGCATCTGCGCAGTCTCTTCAGGGCCGTTACATCTTGCATACACAAAATATGGGAGATGATGAATTCTCAGACCAAAATTTCAACCTGTTGTTCCTCTAGGTTTAGATAAACAAAAATTTTTAGCGTAAAATTGTAAATATATTCTTACCCATATTTTTTGGCATATGTTTTGGGTGCTCAAAAGAACCGGCTCATCAAGATAGTTCTTTTGAGTACCCACAACATATGTTTTGGTTGAGAAATAAGAAAATTATTTTTTTGGTATACACTCACTCTTAACTAAAGGCCTGGTAAAATCTAAAATCTCAGATATTCTTATCTGGTTGTGTGCAACAAAGTATTTCTATGTTTGGCCTAGAAATAAGAAAGTTATTTTTCTGTTACGCACTCTTAACTAAAGGCCTGGTAGCTGGCATGCTAATTTGAACAGTGAATTTATGAATATGGGATAGGTACCAAAATCTTACGGGCTGGCCCATTATTATCGTGTGTAAGATGAAATGTCTATTCCAGGGTATAACGTAGGTTTAGATAAACAAAATTTTTGAGCGTAAAATTGTTAATATTTGCTTACCCATCAGTTTTAACATATGTTTTGGGTGCTCAAAAGAACCGTCTCAATGAGAGGGTTCTTTTGAGTACCCACAACATATATTTTGTTTGAGAAATAAGAAAATTATTTTTTTGGTATACATTCTTAACTAAAGGCCTGATAAAATCTAAAATCTCAGATATTTTTATCTGGTTGTGTGCAACAAAGTATTTTTATGTTTGGCCTAAATTAGTTTAAGTGATAGAGAAGCCGATAAGATGTTTTAACACGTCCGCTGTCTGGGACATGATGCATAGATCTTTAAACGCACACTTTCATTGCATGATTTGGAACATTAAATCATTGTTTAGGATAGATAGTTCAGCAACAGTAGAACTTAGGGTTAAGACGGTTCCAGTAACTTGTCTATAAACCCTGCCCCAGCGGCCTTTAACTTTCTGGCTGCACTCTAGGCAAACATGTGTCAGGCCTCCAGATAAGAGTGCGTATTGGAAAATTATTTTCTTTATTTCTCATACAAAACATATGTTTTGGGTACTCAAAAGATCCGTCTAAATGAGACGGTTCTTTTGAGCACCCAAAACACATGTTTAAATAAATGGGTAAGAAAATAATTTAACTTTTACGCAAATAGAGTTTCCTTATCTGGACCTATGATGTGTTATCTCTTGCTTCTTTCTAGGTATACAATGTTATTCTTAGGTTCAATCTTTGAAGTACAATTTCAGAAAACCATGATTTATAAATAAACCACATTATTTCATCAGTCGCAGCATTTTTCGTGAAATTGTGTCTACATGGTCGCACAAAATAATAA
Source organism: Loripinus fragilis (assembly GCA_964019695.1). NCBI lineage: Eukaryota > Metazoa > Mollusca > Bivalvia > Lucinida > Lucinidae > Loripinus > Loripinus fragilis. The sequence continues at coordinate 40,703,053 of OZ026531.1, read as the reverse complement.
AGAAGGGGTCATTTGTAATGAAATTGCGTGTATGACACAGGATTTGTGCTTCTGGGAAACAGTGTAAATTTTAGCTTCAAACTAGGTATACAGTGTATTTTCTAGCTTCAATCTAGGCATACAGTATATTTTCTAGCTTCAATCTAGGCATACAGTGTATTTTCTAGCTTCAATCTAGGCATACAATGTTTTTTCTAGCTTCAATCTAGGAATACAGTGTATTTTATAGCTTCAATCTAGGCATACAGTGTATTTTCTAGCTTCAATCTAGGCATACAATGTTTTTTTCTAGCTTCAATCTAGGCATGCAGTTTATTTTCAAGCTTCAATCTAGGCATACAGTGGATTTTCTAGCTTCAATCTAGGCATACAGTGTATTTTCAAGCTTCAATCTAGGCATACAGCATATTATAAGTTTCAATCTAGGCATACATGTGTAATTTTTAACTTCATCTAGGCATACAGTGTATTTCCTAGCTTCAATCAGAATCAATCTAAGCATACATTATTATTTTAAGTTTCAATCTAGGCATACAGTGTAAATTTGAGCTTCAATCTACATATGCAACTTCAATCTAGGCATACGGTGTACATATTTTCTAGCTTCAGTCTAGGCATACGGTGTACATATTTTCTAGCTTCAGTCTAGGCATACAGTGTATTTTCTAGCTTCAATCTAGGCATACAGTGTATTTTCTAGCTTCAATCTAGGCGTACAATGTTTTTTCTAGCCTCAATCTAGGCATACAGTGTATTTTCTAGCTTCAATCTAGGCATACAGTGTATTTTCTAGCTTCAATCCAGGCATGCAGTTTCTTTTCTAGCTTCAATCTAGGCAAACAGTGTACTTTCTAGCTTCAGTCTAGTCAGACAGTGCATTTTCTAGCTTCAATCTAGACATACAAAGCAATTTCTAGCTTCAATCTAGGCATACATGGCAATTTATGGCTTCAATCTAGGCATACAGGGCCATTTCTAGCTTCAATCTAGAGTATACAGGGCACTTTCTTGCTTCAATCTAGGCATACAGGGCAATTTCTAGGTTTAATCAAGGCATACAGAGCAACATCTAGCTTCAATCTAGGCATACAGGGAAATTTCTAGCCTTAATCTAGGAAAATAGGGAAACTTCTTGCTTCAATCTAGGCATACAGGGCAATTTCTAGCTTTATTCTAGGCATACAGGGTAATTTCCAGCTTCAATCTAGGCATACAGAGCAATTTCTAGCTTTATTCTAGGCATACAGGGCAATTTCTAGCTTCAATCTAGGCATACAGAGCAATTTCTAGCTTTATTCTAGGCATACAGGGCAATTTCTAGCTTCAATCTAGGCATACAGGGCAATTTCTAGCTTTATTCTAGGCATACAGGGCAATTTCTAGCTTCAATCTAGGCATACATGGCAATTTCTAGCTTCAATCTAGGCATACAGGGCAATTTCTAGCTTCAATCTAGGCATACAGGGCAATTTCTTGCTTCAATCTAGGCATACAGGGCAATTTCTAGCTTCAATCTAGGCATACAGGGCAATTTCTAGCTTTATTCTAGGCATACAGGGCAATTTCTAGCTTCAATCTAGGCATACATGGCAATTTCTAGCTTCAATCTAGGCAAACAGGGCAATTTCTAGCTTCAATCTAGGCATACATGGCAATTTCTAGCTTTATTCTAGGCATACAGGGCAATTTCTAGCTTCAATCTAGGCATACAGGGCAATTTCTTGCTTCAATCTAGGCATACAGGGCAATTTCTAGCTTCAATCTAGGCATACAGGGCAATTTCTAGCTTTATTCTAGGCATACAGGGCAATTTCTAGCTTCAATCTAGGCATACATGGCAATTTCTAGCTTCAATCTAGGCATACAGGGCAATTTCTAGCTTCAATCTAGGCATACATGGCAATTTCTAGCTTTATTCTAGGCATACAGGGCAATTTCTAGCTTCAATCTAGGCATACAGGGCAATTTCTAGCTTTATTCTAGGCATACAGGGCAATTTCTAGCTTAAATCTAGGCATACATGGCAATTTCTAGCTTCAATCTAGGCATACAGGGCAATTTCTAGCTTCAATCTAGGCATACAGGGCAATTTCTAGCTTTATTCTAGGCATACAGGACAACTTCTAGCTTCAATCTAGGCATATAGGAATATTTCTAGTTTCAATTTAGACATACAGGGAATTTCTTGCTTCAATCTAGCCATATAGGACAATTTCTAGCTTCAAACTAGGCTTGCATGGCAATTTCTAGTTACAATCTAGGCATACATGGCAATTTCTAGCATCAATCTAGGCAAAAAGGGCAATTTCTAGCTTCAATCTAGGCATACAATGCAATTTCTTGCTTCTATATAGGCATACAGGGCAGTTTCTAGCTTCAATCTAGGTATGCACCTGGCAATTTCTAGCTTTAATCTAGACATACCTGGCAATTTTAGCTTCAATCTAGACAGACTGGGCAATTTCTAGCTTCAATCTAGGCATACAGGGCAATTTCTAGTTTTAATCTAGGCATACAGGGCGATTTCTAGCTTCAATCTATGCTTACAGGGCAATTTCTAACTTCAATCTTGGCATACAAGGCAATTTCTGGCTTCAATCTAGTCATATAGGTTAGTTTTTAGCTTCAAGCTAGGCATACACAGCAATTTCTAGCTTTTATCTAGGCACGCACAGCAAATCCTATCCTCAATCTGGGCATACAGGACAACTTCTAGCTTGAATCTAGGCATACAGGGCAATTTCTTGCTTCAATCTAGGCATATACATGGCAGATTTTTGTTTCAGTCTAAGCATATAGGGCAGTTTCTAGCTTCAATCTAGGCATACACCTGGCAATTTCTAGCTTTAATCTAGATTTTAGCGTCAATCTAGGCATACAGGGCAATTTCTAGTTTCTTTTTGGGTCTGGTTGAGTATTAATGTAGACCTTAATTGTTAGTGAAAAGGGATTAAAGACTGAATTTGAGCCATGACATGTGGTTTCTAACAATGTGGCATTTTGACAAGTGTAGACTCAAACGAGCCTGTGCAGCCTCCTTTTAAGCTTAGAAACTCCAAATAATGTTCAGTCAGTAGCTTAACATTCATAGAATAATCAAGTAGCTAGGAAAGGCTCTGATCAGACTGCGCACATACGCAGACTGATCTGAGGTCATGCTGGTCGCAAATACCACATTTTTGGAAATCTCATGCCGCGGCTCATTTGTGCTTTCCATTTAACTTCCAAATTTAGGGTATATACTGTAAAGCTACATGTCAATTTTCTGCTGAAAGGATTAAAATAATAAAAGTTTTAAAATTTTAATCTTATTACATCATAAATCTTTAATTATGCTCCAGTTGTGTCAGGTTAAAAGGACCCTTCTAACTGTTTCCCATAAATCTGTCAATGTTATCATACTTTGGTCTGTCTTTCTGAGGGAGCGCAGTGGCCCAGTGGTAGAGCGCTTGACTTGAGACCAAGGGGCCGTGGGTTCGAGCCTCATCGGCGTCACTGGGTTGTGGTCCCTGAGCAAAACATATTTATCCTAGCTTAGTACTGGTTCAACCCCGGAAGGCGCGTCCCTGTTTAACTGAAAGATTGTTGATGGGATGTAAAGAATCAAATCAAACAATCAGACAAAACTCACTGTCTTTCAAGTAAAAAGTATTTCAAGTTTAAGAGATTTAAAAGTTAAACAGAGCATGAATTTCTGATTTTAGCCAAGAGGGTTAATTGTCCACTCCTAGTAACCTTTTAAAACAGTGTAATTGACAAAGTGTTAAGCTTGATCTGGATCCAAACTGTTTGACATATTCTGATTGTATTTCTATTTTTTGTATTTTAGAAAAGTTCATTTTCTTTTGTGTACCAAAAAGTTTTGTTCTAAGTTCGAAGGAAAAGCAAATGTATTGTGATTTTATGTTCAGTTTTTTGTATGACCAACGTATTATTCATGTTGTAGTAGCAGATCTGAGTCTACTCAGTAAATGGAGGCTGCACTGCATAGCGACACATTCTTTACAAATAGCAGTTTTTGTGGAACTCACCCATTTTTATTGGTTTTGCAACAATATTCTTGATGGAAAATCACTGCAGAAAAAAGAATTTACGTCATAATCACGACAGCGATATCCTGTAATCAGTCAGTGATACAGACCACAACTTTCTTCATTTTCTTCAATGAATATTACACCCTTGGCTGAATTTAAGAACAGCTCCCTGGTATGAATATGGCTAAAAAAATCTGAACCTGACTATCCTTTCTGAATCTTTCTTGAAATAGGGACCGATAAACTGGTCATGGAGCAGTCCAACTGATTATTCAGACGACTTTGTTCAAGAGAGTGCTTTTATATATTGCTGATGTATGCCTTATAATTCCCACCCCCACAAGGTCTGGATAGGCACATGCCTATGAATACGGTAAACTAATGTGCATCTTGTTGTCTTTGGAAGTAGTGATTGAGCTAACATGAATAGAAAAATATAACACAAGTGCACTATTGAAGGTATTTTTTTAGAATTGCAGAAGGGATTCGAAACTAGGAAAATGACCCGGAACTAGGAAAATTGGCGGTCTACTTCAAAGTCATTGTATGACTCCAAGCAGAGTGTGAGTTAAACAAACTGAGTTTCATTATTTAGGGGAATGATAGTGCTTTGTAACAGTAAAGCGGAAATCTTATTTCCCCTGAAAAAATATTTGGAATCCACCTTAAAGTAAATGTGATTGGAAACTGGGCAATTAACTGTACCCTCTATCAAAACTGCCCACTAACGGTTCTGCTCCACTGAACAAAATGACCACCAGAGTTTAATTGTTTTTAAACATCTCATTATGAACCAGGACCCAGGTGAGTGATCCTGGGCATTATGGCATTCTTGTTACCTAATATCTTCAAACCTCCTGGTCTGTTTACAATAATGTTTCACACATATGTCCACCTCAGTGATAGGACTTCAGACCCCTGCATCAAGGTCAAGGTCAATGTCATAACAAGAGGTCAAATGTCACATGAACTGTTTTGTGACCACTTCATGTTTTCTTACTCTCTGGTCCAACTTTGAAAATACTTCATGCATAATTATGTCCACTTTAATGAGACCATGTGTAGAGCAAATGTTTCAGACACCCAGCTTCAAGGTCAATGTCCTAGCCAGAGGTCACAAGTACGGAATGTTGGCCAGTGTCAAACAGGACATTTTGTTGGGCCTCATCTCACATGTGATAGGGGGCAATTGAAAACACTCTTATCAATCAACAAAACAGTGTTTTTGATTGCCATTTGTCACCATTTGGGGGACAAATGGCAATCAAAAACTTGTTTCTAGCAATTTTTGATCTACGTTGGTCAATAGTATAAACGATTGCCGCCTATCCGGTGTACATCTGCGAAGGTTATCAGCAGATGACAGAAGTTGCCACTAGGGACTATTATTTGTCCTGAAATTGGCTTCTGCTTTAGCATTTGCTGCATAAATTCAACTGCATTTCAGACTAGATTTTATCATGAAAGCAAACATTATCTTGGTCAATCCATATTGTTTGTGATATAGGCTACCTGAGAACATTAGCAGACGAGTGTAGCAAACGACAAAAGTAGGGAGGCCAGAATTTTTTTATTAGTTGATTTACTGGAATTTTTACCTTAATAATGAGAATGTGATCTATGAATATTCCTATGGGGTAAAACCATCGTCACAGATATTTCTGGACATATCTCAACGTGAAAATTGATCATATTTAAAACTAATGAAAAAGTGCAAAAAAATAAGCATTTGGTACACTTTTAACTTAATCGCGATTACCATTTTATGACACATTCTTTATCCCATACAGAGATCATGCCAGCTTTTCACCAAACGATGAAATTATAACCACTTTCAAATTGTCGAATAAGCCAACGACATTTTCTTGATAAAACATTTTAGCAGGATAACGGTTAAAGCCAATTTAAAGCCAATTTAAACTGCAAAATCAGCATATTTTCTCAGGAGAATTTATAAATTGGCAATTAGCTTTCTCAATATGACACAAGAAATAATTCTTAGTCCTTTAATTAATTATTAACTCTTAAAGCACCAATCATGTCTAAGTAGATGATAAGTTTTGTGATAGCTTCTTTGTTTTTGGAAAAAACAAGGCTGTATATTTCATGTGAATCATCTGCCAGCTGACAATTCACATCCAATATCAAGCCTTATTTGTTTTTTCTAAAGAAGTAACGAAATTCAAAAATGGCGTCTGCTGCAATATTTTGGTGGCACTGTATGGGCTAAGAAGTAGGTTAGTGTGTTACGTACAGTAAAACCTGTCTAAAATGGCCACTCTCAAAAAGACTAAAAATTGGGTTTTCAAGACCAATTATCGCTTAATGCAGGTCAAAAGTATTGCAGAATGCTCCAAGGGGAGCATTCTGCAATACTTTTGACCTTCATGAAGCTACCATTTGTCATTAAGATCTTTGTTTTGTCTATTTTTGAGTGGCCGCTTAAAACAGGTTTTACTGTTTGTACATATGTATAGCCATGGAGAGGAGCCTATTGGCTCAGTGCTTGTAGAGTGCTTGACAATGAAGTGGACAGGGGTGTGAAATATTTTAAGAATCAGACCAGGCCTTGAGGTTATAAAATGTTTTTCATGCTCAACTCAATTGAGCATGAATTTTATCATGCTCATAAATGTTTAAATGCCAACAATTGTTGGCATTTAAACATTTATGGACATGCGTCTGAGGGTTTGAAAGCTAGAAAAGTCTTTGTTTTTCAGCATTTTGTTTTTATGAGTAGGTTAAATGTCATGCTGGGTTGTGTTGAGCATGAAAAAATGTTTTAGGGGTTAAAAAAGACTTTTCAAATTTCTATTTTTTTGCTTTCATATGTTTTGACAATGAGATTTAATAGGTATATTAAGTGAGCATTTTTTTGTGGTCTTTTTTTGAAAGAAAAATACAAAATTGTGAATTTTAAAAAAGTCCAGGTCTAAATTGCAAATTAAAGTTCCTGTATCAATTTAAGTTGTGCTTTATGTTGTCTGCTGTTAGCCTTTGGAAACTGTTTGGTCCAAGATCAAGGAATCCAAAACTGCAGATCACAAAAATTTCAAAAATACCAAGCACGCTAGGAGTATAAATTTGTGCGTTGGATATTTCAGATTATTGAGGCTTTAGATAGTGATTGTCAACTTGAAGAGACCTTCGAGGTGTTTGATGACATGCTGGGACGACCTAAATCTTGCAAGGATGACAGTATGGTGAGTTATATATTAAATGATGTTGACAGTATGGTGAGTTATATATTAAATGATGATGACAGTATGGTGAGTTATATATTAAATAATGATGACAATATGGTGAGTTTTACTAAAGAAGGATGACAGTATGGTTAGTTATACTTAAGAATGATGACAGTATGGTGAGTTATACTAAAGAATGATGACAGTTAGGTGAGTTATACTTAAGAATGATGACAGTATGGTTAGTTATACTAAAGAATGATGACAGTATGATGAGTGATACTTAAGAATGATGGTAGTATAGTGTGTTATACTAAAGATTGATGACAGTATGGTGAGTTATACTTAAGAATGATGACAGTATGGTGAGTTATACTAAAGAATGATGACAGTTAGGTGAGTTAAACTAAAGAATGATGACAGTATGGTGAATTATACTTAAGAATGATGACAGTATGGTTAGTTATACTAAAGAATGATGACAGTATGGTGAGTTGTACTAAAGAATGATGACAGTTAGGTGAGTTATACTTAAGAATGATGACAGTATGGTGAGTTATACTACAGAATGATGACAGTTAGGTGAGTTATACTTAAGAATGATGACAGTATGGTGAGTTATACTAAAGAATGATGACAGTATGATGAGTTATACTTAAGAATGATGGCAGTATAGTGTGTTATACTAAAGAATGCTGACAGTATGGTGAGTTATACTTAAGAATGATGACAGTATGGTGAGTAATACTAAAGAATGATGACAGTAAGGTAAGTTAAACTAAAGAATGATGACAGTTAGGTGAGTTATACTTAAGAATGAGAACAACATGGTTAGTTATACTCAAGAATGATGACAGTTTGATGAGTTATACTTAAGAATGATGGCAGTATAGTGTGGTATACTAAAGAATGATGACAGTATGGTGAGTTATACTTAAGAATGGTGACAGTATGGTTAGTTATACTAAAGAATGATGACAGTATGATGAGTTATACTTAAGAATGATGGCAGTATAGTGTGTTATACTAAAGAATGATGACAGTATGGTGAGTTATACTTAAGAATGATGACAGTATGGTGAGTTATACTAAAGAATGATGACAGTATGGTGAGTTAAACTAAAGAATGATGACAGTATGGTGAATTATACTAATGAATGATGATAGTATGGTGAGTTATACTTAAGAATGATGACAGTATGGTGAGTTATACTAATGAATGATGACAGTATGGTGAGTTATACTAAAGAATGATGACAGTATGGTGAGTTATACTAAAGAATGATGACAGTATGGTGAGTTATACTTAAGAATGATGACAGTATGGGGAGTTATACTAATGAATGATGACAGTATGGGGAGTTATACTAATGAATGATGACAGTATGGTGAGTTATACTAAAGAATGATGACAGTATGGCGAGTTATACTAAAGAATGATGACAGTATGGTGAGTTATACTAAAGAATGATGACAGTATGGTGAGTTATACTAAAGAATGATGACAGTATGATGAGTTATACTAAAGAATGATGACAGTATGGTGAGTTGTACTAATTAATGATGACAGTATGGTGAGTTATACTAATGAATGATGACAGTATGGTGAGTTATACCAAAGAATGATGGCAGTATGGTGAGTTATACTAAAGAATGATGACAGTATGGTGAGTTATACTAATGAAAGATGACAGTATGGTGAGTAATACTAAGGAAAGATGACAGTATGGTGAGTTATTCTAAAGAATGATGACATTGTGGAGAGTTATACTAAAGACGTGAGTTATACTTAAGAATGATGACAGTATGGTGAGTCATACTAAAGAATGATGACAGTATGGTGCGTTATACTTAAGAATGATGACAGTATGGTTAGTTATACTAAAGAATGATGACAGTATGATGAGTTATACTTAAGAATGATGGCAGTATAGTGTGTTATACTAAAGAATGATGACAGTATGGTGAGTTATACTTAAGAATGATGACAGTATGGTGAGTTATACTATAGAATGATGACAGTTAGGTGAGTTAAACTAAAGAATGATGACAGTATGGTGAATTATACTAATGAATGATGATAGTATGGTGAGTTATACTTAAGAATGATGACAGTATGGTAAGTTATACTCATGAATGATGACAGTATGGTGAGTTATACTAAAGAATGATGACATTATGGTGAGTTATACTAAAGAATGATGACAGTATGGTGAGTTATACTAAAGAATGATGACAGTATGGGGAGTTATACTAATGAATGATGACAGTATGGTGAGTTATACTAATGAATGATGACAGTATTGTGAGTTATACTAAAGAATGATGACAGTATGGCGAGTTATACTAAAGAATGATGACAGTATGGCGAGTTATACTAAAGAATGATGACAGTATGGTGAGATATACTTAAGAATGATGACAGTATGGTGAGTTATACTAAAGAATGATGACAGTATGGCAAGTTGTACTAAATAATGATGACAGTATGGTGAGTTATACTAATGAATGATGACAGTATGGTGAGTTATACTAAAGAATGATGGCAGTATGGTGAGTTATACTAAAGAATGATGACAGTATGGTGAGTTATACTTATGAATGATGACAGTATGGTGAGTTATACTAAAGAAAGATGACAGTATGGTGAGTTATACTAAAGAATGATGACAGTATGGGGAGTTATACTAAAGACGTGAGTTATACTTAAGAATGATGACAGTATGGTGAGTCATACTAAAGAATGATGACAGTATGGTGAGTTATACTAAAGAATGATGACATTATGGTGAGTTATACTAAGAATGATGATAGTATGGTGGGTTATACTAAAGAATGATGACAGTATGGTGACTTATACTAAAGAATGATGACAGTATGGTGTTTTATACTAAATAATGATGACAGTATGGTGTGTTATACTAAAGAATGATGACAGTATGGTGAGTTATACTAAAGAATGATTCCAGTATGGTAAGTTTTACTTGAGAATGATGACAGTATGGTGAGTTATACTTAAGTATGACAGTATGGTATACTAAAGAATGATTCCAGTATGGTGAATTATACTAAAGAATGATTCCAGTATGGTGAGTTATACTAAAGAATGATGACAGTATGGTAAGTTATACTTAAATATAATGACAGTATGGTGAGTTATACTAAAGAATGATGACAGTATGGTGAGTTATACTAAAGAATGATGACAGTATGGTGAGTTATACTAAAATGATGACATAACGGTGAGTTATACTAAATTAATGACAGTATGGTGAGCAATACTAAGTAATTATGACAGTATGGTGAGTAATACTAAGTAATAATGACAGTATGGTGAGTAATACTAAGTAATAATGACAGTATGGTGAGATATACTAAAATATGACAGTATGGTGAATTACATTAATGATTGATGACAGTTATTATAATAATGGTGAGTTATACTAAAGAATGATGACAGTATGGTGAGTTATACTAAGTAATAATGACAGTATGGTGAGTTATACTAAGTAATAATGACAGTATGGTGAGTTATACTAAGTAATAATGAAAGTATGGTGAGATATACTAAAAAAGTGACAGTATGGTGAATTACATTAATGATTGATGACAGTTATTATAATAATGGTGAGTTATACTAAAGAATGATGACAGTTTGGTGAGTTATACTAAGTAATAATGACAGTATGGTGAGTTATACTAAGTAATAATGACAGTGTGGTGAAGTAATAATGACAGTATGGTGAGTTATACTAAGTAATAATGATAGTACGGTGAGTTATATGAAGTTATAATGACAGTATGGTGTGTTATACGAGTAATAATGACAGTATGGTGAGATGTACTAAGTAATAATGAAAGTATGGTGAGATATACTGAAAATGATGACAGTATGGTGAGATATACTGAAAATGATGATATTATGGTGAGATGTATGGTGAGTTATACTAAAGAATGATGACAGTATGGTGAGTTATACTAAAATGATGACAGTATGGTTAGTTATACTAAAATGATGACAGTATGGTGAGTTATACTAAAATGATGACAATATAAGTTTTACTAAAGAATGATGATAGTATACGTTTTACTAAAGAATGATGATAGTGTACGTTTCACTAAAGAATGATGACAGCATGGTGAGTTGTGCTAAAACGATGACAATATAAGTTTTACTAAAGAATGATGATAGTATATGTTTTACTAAAGAATGATGATAGTATACGTTTCACTAAAGAATGTTGACAGCATGGTGAGTTATACTAAAATGATGACAGTATAGTGAGATATACTAAAGAATGATGACAGTATGGTGAGTTATACTAAAGAATGATGACAGTATGGTGAGTTATACTAAATAATGATGACAGTATGTTGAGTTATTCTAAAGAATGATGACAGTATGGTGAGTTATTCTCAATAATGATGACAGTATTGTGAGTTATACTAAAGATTGATGACAGTATGGTGAATTATATGAAAGAATGATGACAGTATGGTGATTTATACTAAAGAATGATGTCAGTATTGTTTGTTATACTAAAGAATGATGAGAGTTTGGTTAGTTATACTAAAGAATGATGTCAGTATGGTTTGTTATACTAAAGAATGATGAGAGTATGGTTAGTTATACTAAAGAATGATGACAGTATGGTGTGTTATACTAAGGAATGATGACACTTTGGTGAGATGGTGTTGTTGAGTACCGTTTACATATGTTTGGGTTAAAATATACAAAAATTAATTTTCAATCACACAGTCTCTTGTCAATTGGCTTTATTGTTTTAAAAAGCATAGAAATTCTTTGAAATCTGTTGTGAACAGACGGTTTTGACTTCAAACTGCTGTATCCTGCCCAATTACATAACATGCTGGGCAATAATTAGTTCTTTTCAGAGTCACAGTGAAAACCTGCAGTAAAATGTCTGACAATATTATGTGACACAGTTGAAGAATTTTGAACACACAGTAAAAGCAATCATAATTCCATATTAGATCTAATTAATGCGCAATTGTCTTTCTACTAGCTCACAATGGATGAATGCTATTATTTCAGCATGTCCAGTGGTGCAATTTCATTATAAATATGGATTTTGTATGGATAAGAAAACAGTGTAGATCTGTTAGAAGCCAACAGATCTAGATCTGCACTGTTTTCATAAGAGAGTACAGACTTTTTTGTAAAAAGTGATGAGTACAGTGCATGAATTAGGTCAAATAGGGTATTGCTTTCCGATGCTTGAGGTGCATCTCTGGAGGCTTTGAAGAAAAGAATGTAAAAGATTGAATTATTCTCGGGAACGGAAGCCTGGGCAGATATGGATCTACACTGTTTTCATAAGGGGGTACATAATTTCTGATAAAAAGTTATGGGTACAGTGCATTAATAAGGTAGAATATGGTATTGATCCTGCAAAATGCAACTAGTGTTGTATGTACAATCAATGTGGAACGGCGTGACATACTGAGTTACATATAAGTATGCTGTAGTTATAACACACTGGACTCTTTTTTCTGTTTTTCAGACCCCAGTTCTTAGGTCCACGTCAGATGCTTGTGATGCAACTCCGGAAGCTTTGAAGAAAAGACGGGAGAGAAAAGAACGTCCATACAAGAGTGATCCGTTCTCGGGAACTGAGATTGTTCCAGCTTCTAAAAGATACTATATACGAGAAGAGCGAGCAAGTAAGATCATAGCAAAATTTGATATTTGTCCTGGGACAAATAAATGGCCATAAAAGTGCACTTGTCCAAAGAAAATTTGTCTGCAGCAGAACAGATAATTCACAAAGAGCTCCATCCGTAATGCTTAGGGGGTGCCTAGTTTGTGTAATCTGTAACTCCAACTAGGGCTGCCACGATTACGAAATTTGGTAAATCTTTACATGAGTTCCAATAACCGAAACAATTCTGTTTACTCGGAGCTTCCAGATTTGATTTTTTTCATTATGCAGATTGGTAAAATCGCTGATATTTTTCCATGAAAAACTTGTACCTTGTGCGAATATTAGAAATCCTTTGGTTGGGTGTTGTGATAGAACTCATTTCAAGTAATTGGAAAGTGATTGCAATATGCGCAGACTGGTATATTACCGACATTGTCTTTAGTTGCAAGTGTGTAATTAATGAGTTGACACGCACTAGACATAAATGCCAATCATCACATACACATCGATACACACACCGACAGGAGGTAAACAAAAAAGTTTTAAGCCATACATGCGTCTCCACCAAATATTACGTCTGATCAGGGTTTATACTTTTTACCATTCCATCGCTACCTTTTATGCACCTCCTCAGGTTTAGAGGACTAGGCCAAATAAAAAATACCTGTGTTAAGGGTAACCTGACCCTACCTAAATTTACTGGTGAAACCTAGAATTTTTTCAGGTTTTCTGGAATAAATATAATTTGTAGTATGGCCGATGCTTTTTTCTTTGATCTTTACTGATGTTTAAATCAGACACCCTAGAATAACGACGAAGGAGGAGCTTAAAACCGTACTCTAACTTCCATTTTAGTTAAACAACGATGTAGGCGGGAACTTTCTAAATAGCGACAAATTAACCCGTAGGTAAATGTAATATAATTGACAGCCTAGGCCCGATGCAGGGAGGAGCGAATGTAAATTTCGTCAGGTGTCAGTAACACGTGTTTATTTGCGCCTGCGCCATACTACAAGCTAAATAAAGGATATTTCCTCGGCTTTCTGTTTAAACCGCTCGGTGGGCTACGCCCACCTCGCGGTTTAAACAAGAAAGCCTCGGAAAAGTATCCTTTATCTATTACTTATTGCATTTTGAAAGGCCAATCAGATTTGCTTGTTTCAAGGCGGATATGTCTGAATACTAAGGATGAATAAGAGAGTACCATATTCAACCCAGTAAATGCACAGTGTGCTAAGAACTTTACCATTGAAAAGGGCCTCATTACAAGAAGATGAGCCCTGTCTTTGGGGTTTGACACCAGGTTATGGAGGAGGGCATTGGCTCTGTGGTAGAGTGATAGACTTGGGATTGAGGGTTGCTAGTTTGAGACTCTCCAGAGGCTCTTGGTTGTCACAGGCACTTTATCCTCCGCTTAGTACCGGTTCAACAATGGAAAACAGGAAATCGTCCTGACATAAACTAAATAATTGTTGATTGAGTTGTTAAGCATAAACACAAGCAAACGCCAGGCCCCGAGGTTATAAAACATTCTTCCATGCTCAACTCAGCTGAGCACAAAATTTATCCTGCTCATAAATGTTAAAATGCCAACAATTGTTGGCATTTTAACATTTATGAGCATGGTAAATACAACATCTTAGAGACTTAAAGCAAGAAACTTCTTTATTTGTCAGTATTTTAGTTTTTATGAGCAGTTGAAATTTTGTGCTCAGTTAAATTGAGCATGAAAAAAGTTTTATAACTTCTGGGCCAGGTTAGGCTTAATACTACCTGCCCAGCTGCTGAGACTAAAGCAAAAATATTGAAATTTGGCATGTTGCAAGATTAGCTATTATATCTTCAAGAGGGAGATTAACAAAGGCAATTGTGAGACTGGATGAATGTTTAAGAAATGAAAGCTCTTAGACTGGCGAGACTGCACAAATGTGCAGACTTGTATCAGTCTTCACCGGTTGCAGATACCATAAGTAACAAAATCTCATATGCTTGCCCATGAGCCACGGCATGTGATTTCCAACAATGTGGCATTTTCACAATTGTAGACTCAGATGAGCTTATGCAGCCTCCTTCAAGCGACTAGCAAAGGCTCTGATCAGACTGCGCATATGCGCAGGCTGATCTGAGGCTTTGTCGCACATGCAACATTGTTGGAAATCTCATATCGAGGCTCAATTATTTTCATCAACAGGACTTGGTCAGCACAGAAGCTTTGCAAACTCTTCCAGGGAAGAAATTCTTGATTTCCTAGATGTTGTTAGCAGCCAGGGAGCTCTCCCACCCGCAGACAGCTTTCCTAGCTTAGAAGAACTAAATGAAGATGATGAACAGGTAAATTGACCTTGAACTTTGACCTCCTGTGTCTCATGGCCTCTTCTTGATTTCCTAAATAATGTAAGTAGCTAGAACGCAAGGTAGTTTAACCTTGACCCTTGACCTCCAGTGTTTATCATGACCTTTTCTTGATTTCTTTGATGTTACTAATAGCCTGGGCCTCAGTGCTTCCACCAAGGCAGGCCATGAAAATAATGAACAATATATTTAATTCTTTCATGCTTGGATATTTTTCATGCATTTTTGATATCTGCTGATTCTTGTTCTGTATTAATTTTTTTGAAAAAAATCTTCATTAAGCAATCTTTTTTTTTCTTTTAGACATATTTTGTCTATTTTTGAGTGGCTGCTTAAGACAGGTTTTACTATACCAACATCTCATGTGCTGGCCCATATGATTTTTTAAAGAAATATGAAAATTGAGTCTTTTGAATATATCCTCCTTTTCAGTTCTTGTCAGTCTTATTTACACTGACAAACATCAGGTATAACTTCAATAATTTGAAGAACTCCCCCCACAAAACAAAAATATCAACAAGCTTTGAACTCACAGATTCAAGACCATGCAACTATATTGCTTGTTAACTTGTCTCCCAACATATTAGACAGTATTACATGTATGGCTGACTTCTGATTTTGAGCAATGTACCATAAAATTTCAAGAGGGGGAAGTAATACTACTGACTAGCATAACATTGCAAAACAGGTCTATTTTGCTGTTTACTATTTATTTTTGAGGAAGGTTTCAGAGATATAAATACATGTAACGTCAAATGTAGTTCCTGGCAACAGAAAACACCAAAGCAATCAAGAAGAGGCCATCATAGGCACAAGAGGTCAATGTCAACTCAATGCCTGCTAGTGTCATCTGTTAATAACATTTGCAAACAGTTTGTACCCATGGAGATCAGGCCCAGAGATTATAAAACCTTTTTATGCTCAACTAAACTTTAGCGATAATCGGTCTTGAAAACCAATTTTTAGTCTCCTTTTTGAGTGGCTGCTTAAGGCAGGTTTTTTGTACTTATCCCATATGTTCAAAAGCCTCTAATAATCACCCATACTGATTTATCCAGCAAAGCTAGAAGATAAATGTTTTGTCTTAGCCCTCATCTACATCCATACTTTATGTATGAAAGAAGACGTCACTTGACAACCATGTATATGACTACAAATACAAGCACTATACAGCTCATGGGTATGCAGGTCCTTAGTTAAGAGTGTGTAACAGAAAATAATTTTCTTATTACTCAAACAAAACATATGTTGTGGGTACTCAAAAGAACCGTCTCAATGAGACGGTTCTTTTGAGCAGCCAAAACATATGCTAAAAATTATGGGTAAGAAAATATTTACAATTTTACGCTGATATCTAAACCTGTGGTAACATAACATAGTTAAGACAAGAATTTCTATCCCAGGGTTCAATCAAATCTGTAGGCAAGCTAAATGTCATTGAGCTGGTTCCCTGATCTGCTAGTATCCTACAAATTGCTTCTGACAAAGACTTGTGTAATGATTATTCTATTGATGACAATAAACACAGGATTTATTTAATCCTAACTTTCCAAACTTGTTTCATGCAAATAAAACAAGCTGCCTTTTACTCATTAGCTGACAAGACATAACAAGACATAAGAAAAAATATTGCCAATTTTCTGTTGGAGAATATAGAGAATACTAGGTGAGTGTCTTTTGATATCAAGTTTACCAGGCAAGGCTTTGAGAACGCTTGTTGACATTGCGAGACTTGCTGAGCCTTTCAACATGCGTTTTCAAAGCCGAGCCTGGTAAACTTGATATCGAAAGACGAGAACCTGGTATTCTTTTTATCAGCTTACCCATTGTTTCACTCTTCAAGCTAGCGATTATGACGTAATTTTCAATTTTTGTGTCAGTCTTTAGCAAAATCATTCAAAAAGTGCAACGTCATCATGACCTGATAAAGGCTCATGCTGTGAGATAGACCATGTTTATCAGGCAACATAAAGCAATACATTTAATATGAGAGGTGACTGATAAGTGTCTTTATTACTGCGAGCATTGTTTTTTATTACTGAGAAAACAATGTCATTGTAGATTTAATGTGAATTTTAACTCTTTTCCCACCGTTTTCGACAATTGTTGATGAGCGATCTCTCATTTACTTCTGCTTTTTATTATCTGTCATTGCAAACACCCCTGGGGTCCAAATTAGCAACACCCTGGGGGTCATTAGCTTCCATAGGCTTAAAAATTCTCTGAAACCATCAGGCCCACAGCTTATATATTCAGTATGTACATATAGTTAATATTAGTGATCCCCTACATAAATCCCGCCAACCATGACCCAGGGGTCATTTGCTCCCATAGACTGGTAATAATGTAAAAAAACTCTTCTCTGAAACACCATGACACCAACAGCTCAGGTGAGTGGTACATGCTTATTGTGTTTCTTTTTTGTTACCTGCTGATTTCTTTCAAAAATAAATTTTTCATAGAGTTCTTCCAGGGATTATAAGCATCAGTGTTTTAACAGGCCTGGTCCATGTGCATGTGTAATAGTAACTTGACTGATAAGACATTTAAGACACCATACAATTGGGTCTTAAATGCGTAAAATTTTAGTTAATTTTGAATAAAAATAGCTGATGATAAAAAGCATGCCAAATTTCCCAGGGAACAGCTGATTGGTCAGGGGAGACAACTTAGACGGGTGTGCTTACCTCATTTTTAGTGGCTCTACCATTTGTTGTCTTGAAAAAAAGTCACTTGTGAAAATGGTGATAAAGGCATGTCTCTAAAACTTTTGCATGTTAAATAGTTTTATTAAACTAAATCATGCAAAACAGATGTTAAGAGTAATTATACCTGCTTGTCACAAATAACAAGAAAAGCTGGGTCATAACTGGGTTGTTGCCACGCAAGACTCAAACCAACATGCACAGCTACAGAGACTAGCTAGAATCATGAAAATTCAGATGTGACAAGGAAAGCAATTATGCTATGTAGACCGCAAACAACAAAGGAGCAGATCAGCCTGTGCATTGCACAGGCTGGTCTGCACCTTTGTGGTTTGCATTTTGGCATAAACGGATGTTTTCATGACAGGTTAATGTATGAACCATTACATGAGATTTCAGTACTAAATTATCAGGAGCTGGGAATGCTCAGATAAGCCTGAGCATGAGTGCAGTCTCACTAGAGACTTGAGTTCTTGCATATACAAAGTATGGAAGTTTAGGACGGCTCAGACCACAATTTAGACGTCTAGCCCCTCTGGATATGTCAACATGGACGTTTAAAGGTATGCGATAAGCGCCAAAACTTCGTGTTCTGGCCCGTATTTAATCTTTTACTTGATTGAATGAACATGTTCTTGTAAAGTGCTTTTATAATCTCTGCAGATGTGATTTGACATCTCTAGGGCAGAAATGTCGTTTCCGATTAAACATGCAAAAAATAGGTTAAAGTATGGGTATTGATATGCATGGAGATAGAATTAATATTGTTTTAAAAAATGGCCATTTCAAATAAATGTGTTATTATGTAGCTATATACATAATAGCACATTTATTTGAAATTGGCCATTTTGTGAGGTGATACATGCTCTTCATAATTTTTTAAGTAAATATTTTCAAAGAGTACATATATAGAGGATATTACATGAATGCTCATTTATTATTAAAGTTATTAAACAAATTGGGGAAAAGATATTAAATATGAAGTTTGCCGAGCATTTTATCGCCTTTTCGCAACATGTTAAATAAATTCAATAAACATGAACATGAATGTTAGATTCTATTTATCATATATGAAATTAAAATACTTTGGCATTTTTGGTATGAAAACATTACTATTTTGTCATTATGTACGTACAATATAACGTTGATATGGATATGTCTTTCCATATAGGGGTTACTAAATATGTAAACCACAAGTGGTTGATCGATTTTAATACACAGTGTTATATCACTCCTTGATGCAATATTATGTGATAAGAGCCAGTGCATGAGATTTCCAACAATGTGGCATGTGCGACCAGCAAAGCCTCAGATCAGCCTGCGCATATGCGCAGTCTGATCAGAGCCTTTGCTAGTCGCTTGAGTATTCTATGATTGTTAAGCTACTGACTGAACATCATTTGGAGATTCTAAGCTTATAAGGAGGCTGCAGAGGCTCGTCCGAGTCTACACTTGTCAAATTGTTGGAAATCTCATGCCGCGGCATATTATATTATATTATATACGATTTTGTATGTTTTCAGAATCTGTCTGATGTGACAACTGACAGTTCAAACAAACTAATACGCAATGGCAGCACAGCCAGTACTGACAGTGGTGTGATTGGTCAAGATGAGTCACATGGCTCACAACAAAGTAGTCCTAACAATAGTCTTACACCTTCTCAGAGAATGTCATGGCCAGACTTTAAGCACACAGTGGAGACTAGTCACATGAGTGCCAGTTGTAGTGATTTAACCAAACCACAGGTAGGAATTTTTATTGCGGTTGCCGTCATTGGTCAAGATATTTTACTCAAATTTTGAGTGTAAAATTGTGAATATTTTCTTATCCTTTATGGGAGGATCCAGAGAGAGTGGGGGGGGGGGATCCCCTAAAATCACAAAGCATTCAATGGTGGGTCATTATCGGCACACCAGCAAAACGCCATTTCAATGGCGTTTTGCTGGTGGGCCGATGATGGCCCGCTTTTAGTGGCATTTCGATCCTCTCTCCATCCCCTCAACTAAAAAACGACAACAAAAACGTCAGTATTGGACCCCCTCTGACAAAACTTTCTGGGTCCACACATATCCATCAGTTTAACTCAACAGAACCGTCTCATTTAGACGGTTCTTTTGAATACCCACAACATATGTTTTGGTTGAGAAATAAGAAAGCTGATGGGATCATGAAGTTTTTACACCCACTTGAGTGCCTGGGTGACTCGTGGTCAAAGTCACGGGTTAGAATTTGACCTGCAGAATTGTGTTATGTCCTTGAGCAAGACACTTTGTCTTTCTGCATAATTCATAGTACCAGGTTCAACCCATAAAAATATCCTGAAGTTGCTAAAACCTGTTGACTGGGTCATAAATCACACAAAAAACAACAATTATAATGACTTAAGTTTAGATGTTGAAAGTGCTGGGGTCATGAAAATTAGGTTTATACAGTTATTATTTTGATTATCTCCTGAGTCTCATTAGCCTTGTGTGCTAAATTGGTTTCTTTGACAACCTTTTCATATCTTGCAGTATTAATGCTTTCTTGACATGAACAGCAAGTCCCCCCACCACACACAAACACACACACAAAAAAGTGAACATGAAACCCATTTGTTCCTGAAAACACTGCTGATTTGGGCTCGTACCTCAGTGCAGCCTAATATACGATAGGAATTCACAGAGAAACTGCCAAAAGTCTTGAATCATTCCAATAAAAAAAGTTTGTTTTCCAGATATACCTTCTTTCCAGTTTCCTGATGTGGGAACATGCTCTCAATGAAAAACGGTTACTCATTGGCTATGTTTTCCGGGGATCTGTGCTGTTTTCGAAAGAGGATATAGATTCAAACTCTTTCCATGCCAGTGGCATCTTTTGTCGTCTGCTGATAACCTTTGCAAACAGTTTGGACCAAGATCAGGCTGTCTGTCCTGATCTGGATCCAAACTGTTTGACACTCTGATAGGTCAAGCGTTTCTGTAAGAAATGTTATGAAATAGTTAATTTTGAGCGAAAAAAGTCAGCATATAACAACAAAAAGCATGAAAAATTAACCAGTATGCAAAGAGCTAAATTTTATTTCCTTGTTTCAAGAAAAATAGATCAACATCACTCTTATGCATGATAGATGTAATGCATATCGGTCGTTGATGATGCTGTTGACGTCATTGTTAGAACTCTAAACGACTCCTTATTTTTACGTTTATCCTGTTAAACCAAGATATATTTGCTTTCGTAAACAGTGATCGAGAAGCCAGCTGATTAGGATCTACACTGTTTTCTATACAGCATGTGAGTGTATAGCACTAAGTGGAATCATGTAACAGGCCTATAGTGCGTACCAAAAAATTAATTTTCTTATTCTCAACCAAAACATATGTTGTGGGTACCCAAAAGAACCGTCTCAACGAGACGTTCTTTTGAGCACCCAAAACATATGTTCAAACTGAAAAATTTTACAATTTTACGCTGACAAATTTTGCTTATCTAAACCTGTGATGTAATTTATCTCTTTGTTTGCTAGTGTTATCTGTTGATAACATTTGCAAACAGTTTGGACCCAGATCAGGCCTAATAAAAAATTGTGCCTGATCCTGATCCAAATTAGATGGCACTTGGAAGAATGTTTTGAAAACGTTAATTTTGAAGAAAAAAAAGCCATGAAAAATTATCGAGCATGCAGACGCCAGTTACGACTAATGTAGTCTGCTGTCTGATAATATTTATAGGTAGCCATTATTGCAAACAATATAGACCCAGATCAGACTGCTTCCAAGTAGTGTTTGCTTCCATGATAAAATCTAGTCTGAAGTGCACTTGAATATATGCAGCAGACAAAAAGCAGACATATTTTCAGGACAAAATGGGGTAAGGGTTTAGAGACACTGGGTGTGGTACTTTTGTTTAGTCATCTGGACATTTCTGGGAATCACTTGGAAGTAAATATATGAACTGCAGACATGTGATTTCCAACAATGTTGCATTTTGACAAGAGTAGACTCAGATGAGCCTGTGCAGCCTCTAGTTAAGCTAAGAAACTCCAAATGATGTTCAGTCAGTAGCATAATACTCATAGAACATTCAAGCGACTAGCAAAGGCTCTGATCAGACTGTGCATCTGCACAGGCTGATCTGAGGCTTTGCTGGTCGCACATACCACATTGTTGGAAATCTCATGTTGCAGCTTATATATTTTTACGTTTCCCTGTCTTGTATATACCCATACACAGGCCTTTGATTGTCCCTGTATTAACCGTAAAAATTCCATAAACTACCTGTTTGACTGTTCTAGTTGACTAGAAGTATATCTTAGGTAAATAAATTGGCATTTTTACAGCTGTAACATAATGTCAATAGCCTGTGACCGGTATTACAATTAAGATTTTTCTTCCAAAGGATGGATTGACTTTCCTGTTTCGTTATTGTAAAATATCTTCTGGCTCTGTTCATTCAAGTCATGCTTAACATTTTTTATCAGTCTCTGTCTGTCATGCGTTCATCATCCGTAAACTTTTCCTTTAAACCACATCTCCTGGTCCTGAACCACTGGTCCAAAATTTTTTCACAGAATTGTTCTCCATGATGCACTCTACCAAAATTGTACAAATGGTTCCGCTCCACCCAACAAAGGGATGCCAGAGCTATAGATAAGAAATGTTTTAAAGAAATCTCGTCCTGAATCAATAGTCCAAATTCAAAATAATTTCACAGAATTGTTCCTCATAATACCCTTTCAAAAAAAGAATAAATCAGGAATCAGCAGGACAAGGGTTAATTAATACCATCTTAACTCTTGTCTGCTGATAACTTTTGCAAATAGCTTGGACCCATATCAGGGCCCAACAGAGCACTTAATTGGTATTACTGAAAAATGTTTTTTTTGGAAAAAATATCAGCAGACGACAAAAAGCATAAAAAGTTACCCAGTAGGCAAAAACTAGTGCTGTTACAAAAAAAACCCTTATAAAACAGCTTCGTGACTTTCAATGCTCTCGTTCTGGGCACTTATTTTAAGACATACAGCGGATCTGTTAATTGCTCTTATATATTTATGGAAGAAGGATATTAATGATAATGACCCACCACGTATTGACTGTGAAGTGGTGTCAAAATATAGGGCCATAATTTTTTGCAAATTTTAGTGAATATTTCATTAAACTCAATTATGGAATAAGAGTGATCAAGCATTATTTTCAAGGTATTACTGTATGCCAGGTTCCTGAAAAACATATGTTAATGAAATAAATTATTTAAACAATTTTCTTAAAAAGGTTATCCTTTGGAAGCAAAGAAAACACCCAACACATAGTGACAAAATTGAGTGTTAATATTTTTCTCAAATTTTTGCGAATTTTTCATTGAATTTATGCAATAATAAAATCAAACAGTTTTTAGCTCACCTGAGCCATTGGCTCATGGTGAGCTATTGTGATCGTTGGATATCCGTCGTCATCCTGCGTCGTCAAGTGCTTCAAAGGACATCTCCTCCTAAACTATTGACTGGATTTTGACCAAACTTGGTATATGGCCCTCTTTAAAAATTATTCAAATGGTTCCGGTCCATGACATATCTAGGTAACATAGGCCAAAAATAGATTTTCAAGATGAAAACTTTAAAAATCTTCTTTTCTGAAACCACAATGCCTAGAGAGGGAGCTCAGTGGCTCAGTGGTAGAGCTCTTGACTCAAGACAGAAGGGCCTCAAGCTCGAGCCTCACTGGCGTCACTGCGTTGTGGTCCTTGAGCAAGACACATTTATTCTAGCTTAGTACTGGTTCAACCCAGGAAGACCCATCCCTGTTTAACTGAAAGATTGTTGATTGGACGTAAAGAATCAATTCCAACAAAAACAATGCCTAGAGCATTGATATTTAGTATGTAGCATTACCTAGTCAACGTCTACCAAGTTTGTTCAAATTATCCCCTGGGGCCAAAAATGGCCCTGCCCGGGGGTCACATGTTTTACATAGGCTTATATAGGGATAACATGAAAAATTCTTCTTGCCTGAAACCACAAGTCCTAGCTAGAGCCAAAAATGTCCCTGCCCCAGGTGTCAAATACCTATAATGTAAGCTTTTATAAATCCCCCCCCCCCCCCCCCCCCCCTGTGAATCAACTAATAAAAAAATTCTGGCCTTAACATTGGACATGCTAGAATTTATGACTGTGATTAATCTTAATGACTATTAAAAGAATAATTTGAAAATTTAAATCCAGATTTTATACAAGCTTGTCGATCTGGTGTACATGTTTATGTAAAAATTTTCCTAACTCTTTCCTTGCTTAAGCGCCGCTGATTACCTTTGCAAGCAGTTTGGACCCAGATCAAGACCGACGGAATGTTGTGTCTGATCTAGATCCATACTTTTTGACACTTTAATGGTATTTCGAAAATGTTGATTTTGAAAAAAAATCAGCAGACGACAAAAAGCGTAAAAAATTACCCAGTAGGCAAAGAATTAACAAGGAAATTCATCATAGTGCTGTTATAAAAAAACCCTTATAAAACATCTTTGTGACTTTCATTGCCCTTGTTCTGGGACTCTTATTTTAAGACATACAGCAGATCTGTTAATTTCTCTTATATATTTATGGAAGAAGGATATTATGGATAATGACCCACCATGTATTGACTGTGAAATGGTGTCAAAATATAGGGCCATAATTTTTTGCAAATTTTAGTGAATATTCGTTAAACTCAATTATGGAATAAGAGTGATCAAGCATTATTTTTCAACATATTGCTGGTCATCAGGCCCCGAGGTTATATAAAACTTTTTCATGCTCAACTCAGCTGAGCAAGAAATTTATCCTGCTCATAAATGTTAAAATGCCAACAATTGTTATAGCATTTTGACGTTTATTAGCATGATAAATACAGCATCTGAGAGTTTTAAAGCAAGAAAACTCTTTATTTTCAGCATTTTACCTTTTATGAGCAAATGAAATTTCATGCTCTGCAGATCAGTTGGGCATGAAATAAGTTTTATAACCTCGGGACCAGGTCTCTGAATGACAGATCTTAATGAAAGCACCCCACCACATGTTGCATATGAAACTCTGACAAAATTGGCAATATTTAGAGCGATTATTTAGGAATTTTTCATTTGAATTTATGCAATAATAAAGATCAAATATTATTTTTCAATGTATTAATGACTAAACGTTTGCCGTGTCTCTCAGTTTTTAGCACTTTCTCATAACCCCGCGAACGTTAAAGCATGAAAAACCAAGTGTTTGATCCCAATATTGCATTCTCAATATTGTACAGTAAAACCTGTATAAAATGGCCACTCAAAAATAGACAAAACAAAGATCTTAATGACAAATGGTAGCTTAATGCAGGTCAAAAGTAATGCAGAATGCCCCCCTTGGAGGTCTTTTTAGGGGTGGCTGTTTACACAGGTTTTACTGTATTCTCAATATTTTGTGGATGGATTCTTACCGACTTAACTTCCGTGTACGTGATAATTTATTAAATAGTCCTTAACATTGGACATGCTAGAATTTATTGCTGTTATTAATCTTTAATTGGCTATTAAAAGAATTGAAAATTTAAATCCAGATTTTATACAAGCTCATTGTAATGGTGTACATGTTTTTGTAAAAGTTTTCACATTGTTGACTTCATCTTTAATTCTTTCCTTGCTAGCGCTGACTTTTGATAAACTTTGTAGACAGTTTGGATCCAGATCAGGACCAACATAATGTCGGTCCTGATCTAGATCTAAACTGTTTGACACTCTGAAAGTGTTCCCAAAAGCAATTTTTGACAAAATTACTTTTGTTAAAAGTCAGCAAACAATAGGATGTAAAATTAGTCAGTATTCTAAGAATCAATTTAGCACCAATCATGACTGCAGTGATTGTCAAATTTCCAATATACAAAAATGTAGGGTTCAAACATGTTTTTTCATGCAAATTGTCTCCTGTAATGATACGTTAATTTGCATTAGTAAGAAAGCTCCAATAGGAGTTAAACAGTTAAATTAGTGTTTTAACAACAGCAGAATCTAGGGCAAAGATATTTAATCCCCGGGTGGCATGTCCTCAGTTGCTGTCCATTTTAAGGCATTGATTTCATTTTTGTTGATTCATTGTTGCTTCCTTTGTTGGTTTTTGTATTTGGTCCTTGCTTTGTAGTTCTAAGTGTCCAGCCATCTTCCTGGGGAAGAGGGAGCTGGCTCCTTAATTTTAATTGTGTTCTTTCTGTCATGTGGCTGTCTGTACATGTGTTCCATGTCTCTTCCTCGTGGTGCTACGGTTGGTCTGTGATCCTGGCATTTCCTGGTTATTCTCACTAGTGTTTTTCTGTAAATAAGATTCTTAAACGTGACAGCAAAGAAAAAAATCGCAAAGTCAAGGTCACTTGGTTTGTAACCTTAGCATTGGTTTTCCAGACAATAATATCTCTAATAAAGCTTATTTTTTATTTTTAATCAGCAGAATGGCATAAAACTTAGAGATCAAGATCGTGAGCAGAGTAATAATTTTTTTTTAAACTAACTGCATGCTATGGTTATTAAATATTTTATTTAATGTCATAATTTGATTTGATTTGGGAAAAGAAAGACAATTTATAGCTTTCATTAAGACTTATAGGTTTATTTACTCAGTGATAACCTTTACAACTAAGAAAATTTTGCCAAACAGTATGTATTGTAAAATGTTGATAATTCAAACTCAAATTGTTCCAAGTGTTCCCCTTATTTGCCAAAAAATTCTTCATTTGAAACTTGCTTTGCATTTTTAGCTCACCTGAGCCGAAGGTTTAAGGTGAGCTATTGTGATTGGTCTTTGTCCATCGTCCCTCCGTCTGTCGGTAAACTTTTTCTTTAAACAACATCTCCTCCTGAACCACTTGTCCAAGTTTCATAAAACTTCACATGAATTTTCCCCATGATTCCCTCTTTCAAAATTTCATAAATGTTTCTGCTCCACTGAACAGTAGGGCTGCCAGAGCTCCAGATAAGAAATCTTTTAAATGACATCTCCTGAATTCTTTCATATAATACCCTCAACCAAAATTGCACAAATGGTTTGGCTCCGCTGAACATAATGGCTATCAGAGCTCCAGATAAAAATACCTTTAAACAGCATTTCCTCCTTAACCACTGGTCCAAAATCAAAACAATTTCACAGAATTGTTCCTCATGATGCCTTCTACCAAAATTGCACAAATGGTTCTGGTCTGCTTAACAAAGGGGCTTACCAGAGCTCTATAGATAAGAAATGTCTTTAAATGGCATCTCCTCCTGAACCACAGGTCCAAATTCAAAATGATTTCACAGAAATATTCCTCATGATGTACTCAGACCAATTCAGACATGTCAGTAAATATTCAGAAGGTCATTCATACGGTTTCAAACATGAAATTTTCATGAGGGAATTATTTGTTTCCACTAAAATTGCTCCTGAGGATGGGTGTCATCACGAATGACTGTTTGACTGATCAGTCAACCAATGACTGGTTAATTTGTTTGAATCTTACAGGCAGCTGTATACATATAGAGGACTCAGGTGAGCAATCCAAGGCCCTAGGGCCCTCTTGTTTTCAAAATGTCATTTTTGATATTTTCATAGATGTGCAAGGTAATAAAAAGGCTTTCATTTCTTCCTGAATCCCTTCAAGTGACTTTGATTTCACCATTAGGAACAGCTTGGCATTTATTGTCACATTGCACAGCAGCTGATCAATCTTCCATCAGAAGATATTGGTACAGTTTGTCCTTTATATAGTTCATCTTTAAACTTGCTTGCCCAGCTACCTAGTAGGGCTTGCTGACTAGGATTTTGTCTGAGCCATTATCTGCTCTCATTTCTTTGTGTTTGTGAACAGCGAAAGCTCTGGTGAGACTGCACTTTTGTGCAGTCTCACCAGATTCTTCGCTGTTATCTTATGAGATAAATCTCATTTTCGTATGCACTGGTTGTTTGTTTTCTTGCTTGTGAAATCCTAGAAATGAACAGGACAATATATTCAACTAGTTGCATGCTGGGAAATATTGCCTGCTTTTTTTGTTGTCTGCAGAATATTTGTTTAGAAGGCTTTTATTTGCATAAAATATTTCAGAAAACATCAGATTGTCATACAGTTTAAACCTCAAAATAGAATGCATGGGCTGAATATTATGAAATGCTTCGTGACAAGACGCATAACTCTACTAGCCATTAAACAGATTTCAAGTATATTTGACTTTGACCTATGACTCCAAGGTCACATCTGGCCATAATCTGCAACCAGAAACCTTTGTTGTTATTTAAACACTGGTATAGGCTCATTGTGACAAATAAAAACACCCTCCGTGGAGTTTGCGTTATACTCTTTAAAATATTTTTTGACCTTGACCTTTGACTTCAAAGGCCATATTAAGGATAAGACAATAAGAAACCTTTTGTTGTTACATGTATATATAATCACACTTACTGGGCACAGTAGCGCAGTCGGTAGAGTGTAGAACTGCAGATCCAGGGGTTGGAAGTCTGATCCTGGCCTAAGTCCATACTCTCCTGAAGATTGATCATGAAATCATTTTTATGGTCATTCTCTCCCTTCTGGTTGTTGTCCGAAAGTATGTGCCTGAAGTACTGGTAGATAAGCTTGCCCAGGAAAAAGTGTGGTTATGACAATTGACCATCTCGACATGACAATAACTGTTGACTGAGATGTATAGAATGGAACCAAACAAACAAATATAATCACACTTTAAGCAGTCATTGTGTCATGAACACCCTCCATCAAAAATTGTAAGAGGATTTTGTGCTACATGCCATATATTTTGAAACTGAAGACAAAAGAACCAGCAATTTAGAATTCTCAATGTGTCTGCAGTTCTGTTGTGAAATTCAAGACGACACTTTTCTAAAGTCACATTTTGAGACATATGTTAGATAATTGCAACATGGCTCCTTGATGGCGGCTGATTCTGAGAATAAACTCTTTGCGTGCTGAGAATTTTTCTGTTTCTTTGTCCTCTGCTATTTTTTTAGAAATTATATTTTATCCAAAAAAATTCTTTCAGGAATACCATGAGGGTATCAAACAGTATGGATCCAGATCAGGCTCAACATTTGTTGAGCCTGATCTGGTTACAAACTGTTTTCAAAGGTTATCAGCAGACGGCAAAAGATGTGATTAGCTGGTAAAAAGTTGACAATAAATTGCTTTTGTCTGTGACAGTAATTGCCTAATTGGTCAGTAACCATAGGTTTCTTGGTACAATACACTGCGAGAGACAAATGAAATTTTTGGTTCTTGCACGTAATATTTGGGTGGTTTGGTCATCCTTTTTTCCCGCACTTTCTGCCAATCTTGCCTAGCGAGATTTGTCTACTCATTTCAGACTTTTGGGCCACAATATCATAATCATAATTGGATTTTTGATTAACATGCAGATGCAGGGGCATCATCCACATCAGTGGGCCCCTTTCCAGGTAACTGGCTAGCTGCACGCATAGCAGATCTCACACCTGATCTCCAGGTGCTCCTTTCTTGAGGGTCAACTGTTGTGAGCTTCCACTCACGGCAGTCTTTCTCTGTCAGTTTCTTCCATGTTTGCTTGGGCCTCCCTGCCCCCCGCTTGCCGTCAATCTGCATATCATATGCTGTTCTGATTGCACCACTCGAACGCGCAACATGCCCAAACCAGCGAAGCCTTCTCTCTCTCAAAATGAGGTCGAGTCCTCAAGCTGAAGCTTTGCCAGTAGCTCGCTTGACCTTACCCTGGCCACATCCACTGGCTTGATACTGCAGATCTGTCTGATCATGGCCCTATCATTGCGTTGCAAGCGCTGCAGGTTCGTCTTGGTAAGTGGCCAAGTTTCACTGGCATGGAGCATGGCGCTCCGCATGCAAGAGCTGTACACATGGCCACAGGTCTTGTAAGAGAGGTGGCGGGATGTGAGAACTGGTAGTAGCTCCCTGAACTTCTTCCAGGCGGTTTTCACACGAGTAGTGACCGCCATTTCACAGCCTCCACCAGCAGAAAGCATGTCACCTAGGTAGCAGAAGGAAGCTACCACCTCAAGCTTATCAGGTCCAACCTGGACTTCACTCTGTGGTCTGCCGTCAATAGGGCGAGCATTTCCCATGCACCGTGCACACCTATAATCAGGATTTGGTGTCAGTCTTTGTAGCCCACTGCATTTCTTATGCACCCAAAGTTTGCAGCCATTGCAGTAGATGCTGTTGTTGCCTACTCCTGTACAACAGACAGCGCGTGGGTATTCGCCTTAACTCTGGAAGAGGTCCAGGCCTGTACCACAGATCATGACCTTTGTCTTTCCTGCATTTACCCTCAATCCCTTCTTCTCCATGGCTTCTTTCCATATCAAGAGCCTCCTGACACATTCCTCTAGGGGGTCAGCAATGATGACAAGATCTTCTGCATATAGGTCCTCCCAGGGAACACCAGCCCCGAAACTCACGTGACAAGGCCTCCAGCACAATGATGAAGAGCAAGGGACTGAGTACGGATCCCTGATGGACCCCGACCTTCACCTCAAACTCTTTGCTGAAACCCTTGCCAACTTGAACCCGGCTTCGTGCATTAGCGTACATTCCCTGGACTAACCGCACAATCCATTCCTCAACACCTAGCTTTCTCAGGGCCCACCAGATAACCTTCCGAGGGACACGGTCAAATGCTTTCTCTAGGTCCACGAAGGCCATATAAAGCCTCTTGTTCACTGCTAGGTATTTCTCCTGCAGCTGCCGGACCACAAAGATTGCATCTGTAGTGCCTCTTCCTGGGACAAAGCCAAACTGGGAGTCGTCAATAGACACCACCTGTCTTATGAGACCATCGACAATCCTCTCTAGTAATGTAGAAAAATACCAGTAAGCAGAAATCCAGCAATCTCAAGTGCTCATTAGAAACAACTTTGTGCACGAACATTTTTTTCAACAAATTATAGAGCATATAGTTGAGGTGTTGGAGTTTGGGGTGACCTGGTGTGAGTCACTGGGTGGGCTTCCAGAGTTGCAGGATTAATAATAGGGCTCTATCCAACTGTCATCTGATAGTGATACTTTCTTCTCAACTGCATGAAAGTAGTATTTTAACATTCCTGCTCCTGTATTATTGAATTTATTAAACTTTTTGCGAAAAAGTGATAAAATGCTCAGCATGCAAGCCTCACATCTTATCACTTTTCCCCAAGTTGTTTGATAAATTTAATAAAACATGGGCACTCATTTAAGATCCTCTATTTTAAAATCGCCATCTACTCTAGCTTTCCTGGGCCTCCATTAATAAAAAGGCTGACTACTATTTGGTTTCTTCCTTCTGGTTTGATACAATAAGCTTGGGATATTCCATTGATTCTAATGGACATTGTTTATATAGAGGGGCTAAAATTATACAATTTCCAATTCTTACTCTGAAGATCGTTTTTCTCCTAGCAAACAGAGTAGACTGATGAATGCAGCATTTCATCTGGGTCTTCACTGCTTGCCAATGTACGCATTTATGAGTCACTCAGTAGTATAGTAAGTGTTAAGTTTCATTTTACCACCCTTACCAACTTTAGCACGAACTATCTCACGATGTGCAACGTCTACACTGTTGTAGGTGGTATCAAATATTATACCATATGTTTGTCCACCTGTATGTAAGATAGTCCACTCGTTAAAGCTCATGGATTCTGGGA
The DNA here is from genome assembly GCA_964019695.1 of Loripinus fragilis. NCBI lineage: Eukaryota > Metazoa > Mollusca > Bivalvia > Lucinida > Lucinidae > Loripinus > Loripinus fragilis. The sequence continues at coordinate 40,671,475 of OZ026531.1, read as the reverse complement.
ACAACCCATGGTATACGTATTACATAAATTTGTTGTGTATTATGAAAGAACTTTTAGCAATAAGGCCAGAATTTTTTTATTAGTTGATTTACAAACCCTCTTACTGTAATTTTGCAGAAAGTATGAAAAAAATAAAATTTAATTTCTAAAAAATATTTTTTAATTTATCCACCGACTAAATATTAATTGTTTGGTTGAAATTTTTTTTATTATTTTTGATGTTCTGTCTGTGCATTTTTGAGAGTGACACTGTTAAAAGTGATTGTCCTGTCCAGATTTTTAGGAAAATGATGAGATATTTAAACCTACCTTACTAGTTTTACTGTTTTTCTGGAGATATTTAAAAAAAAAATGAAAATATTAAAAAAAAAACAAAAAAAAAAAAAAGCTCTGAAAATGACCAGTTAACTGGTCATATTCAGAGCTTTTTTATTTATTTTTTTCGTCCCCCCCGACCCTAGATCTGAAAAAAAAACTCCCTTAAATCAACTAATAAAAAAAATCTGGCCTAATTTTGTCAAGGATATGAATTTTTTGACTAATTTGCTTGACCTCATTATCAGCCATGAAATTGGTCACAGTAATATTAGCACCTCTTTGTCAATAAACATTGAAGTTAATTACTATTGGAGAACTTAGATAACTGTTGCTTGACGCAGATAAGGAAATTTTATGAGCGTAAAATTGTAATTATTTCTTACCCATCATTTTAAACATGTGCTTTGGACGCTTCAAAGAACCGCCGCATTGAGACAGTTATTTTAAGTACTCACAACATATATTTTGGATGTGAAATAAAGAAAATAGTTTTCCAATACACACTTTTATCTGAAAAACTGACTGTATTGCTTGATGCAGCGCTTTATTCCCTGGCAATATATTGACATGACTCCGTTTCGTAGCGACACTTTTGCTTTAAGCATTGTGACTTATACATCAAGTGGCTTTGTTGAGTTTTAATTTCATACTGGACGTTCAGAGTTTAATTATATTTTGCAAATTTTATTGTTATCTTTTTTGACGTTTAAAGACTTATTTAGATGTCAACCTTAGTTGGACATATCTAATTACTGTAATTTAAGTTATATTTCTAAGAGTTTGGAATTGGAAGTTTGAAAGATTTTGTGACTTTCTTGAATATTCACACAAATGAGTCTTATAAAGTTCTGCTCACAAACATTAACTCAGAAATATAAATATGAAATACATATTTGGACTTGATAAAATTGTGCTGTGCTAGTTTGAGGGAAAAAGACAAACTTATCAAACTGTAAAGATGCCAGACTTAGACCTTACAGATTTAGATGTTATGGTAAGTGTACTTTATTGATCAAGTATTTTATTTTATAAAATTTGATGCATGCTGGGTAATTTTTCATACTGCTGACTTCTTTTCAGAATTAGTTTTTTCAAAATATTCTTTCAGAAAAACTATCAGGATGTCAAACAGTTTAGATCCAGATCCTGGCCCCGTGGGTATAAAGCTTTTTTCATACTCAACTCAGCTGAGCACGAAATTTACACACAATTGCTGGCATTTTAACAGTTATGAGCATGATTATAAATACCACATCTGAGAGACTTAAAACAAGAAACTTATTCACTTTTCGGTATTTTAGTTTTTATGAGCAGTTGAAATTCCCTGCTCAGATGAATTGAGCTTGAAAAAAGTTTTATATCCCTGGGTCCAGGTTATCAGCAGACGACAAAAGGGGATGCTCACAAGCTTAAGGAAAGAGTTAATTTAGAGTCAGGATCTGGTCCTTTCTTTATATGAGGGTCAAATACACGTTAAAGTTTTTGAAAAAAGTCTTATTTATGTTCTGAAAATTATTTTCTTGTCTTAACAAACAAGTGTGTAGAGTAAAACCTGTGTAAAACGGCCACTCTCAAAAAGACAAAAAATTGGTTTTCAAGACCAATTATTGCTTAATGTAGGTCAAAAGTATTGCAGAATGCTCCGAGTGGAGCATTCTGCAATTCTTTCGACCTTCATTAAGCTATCATTTGTCATTAAGATGTTGTTGTGTCTATTTTTGAGTGGCGTTTCACACAGGTTTTACTATATTATATTGCCCCTCTACTGTGACATTTCATCTTGGTCTTGAACTTCCATCAAAGTTCCTGTTTCCAGTTTTCAAAGGGTAGAGCAATCTACCAGGGACTTTCAAGTTTGCTTTCTTATGGAACCCTTTTCCTACAGTTCACAACGATTGTCAGCTGCTCTCTCTTCCGCATATGTACTTTGATGGCATATATTGCAAACTATATAAACCCAGAGTTCCCTGATAAAATTAGTCTGGAGTGCATTTGAATATTCACTGAAACAATGGTAATAAAATGTCCAGTGTGCATATAGTCATACTGCGTGCATACATAGGCTTATGCCAAGTGAGGCTAGAGGTCTGTAGAATTTGGTCTGATTTTGAATCTACAGTAGAACCTGTCTTATTAGTGGCCACTCAGAAAGAAGACCAAAATTGTTTTTCAAGACCGATTATCGCTTGATGCAGGTCAAAGTTCTGCAATACTTTTGACTTTCATTTAGCTACCACTTAATTGTCTTTAAAACCTTTGTTTTGTCTATTTTTGAGTGGCCGTATAAGACATTACTGTACAACCATATTTTGTATGTGCTATCAGTGAAGAATCAGATGAGACTGGGTGCATGAGTGACCTTTGCTGGTCCCCTAATTATGTGGTAGGTACCAAACTCTAAAATTGTGTAATGGCTCATTTAGTGATGTCAATGCTATGTTATAACCAATCAGATCCTAACATATTATTGGACTAATCAGATCCTATCATATTGCTGGATATTCCAAGTGGAACACAAATATTTACGTAATTATGAAAATTGACTTTCCCTCTCTTATAGAGTCAATTTAATAAGCCAATACCTGTGCTTCTAAGCCTAGTGTGTCAACCGTGGATGGTGGAGTTAATAAGAAATCACATTGTTGGCGTTTTACGTCACACAACCAATCAAGGCTGAGTCTAGATGTAGGATAGGAACAGGTGGTGTGCTGATAACCATTGCAGCCAGTTTGTATCCAGATCAGGCCTGACAAGAATGTCCATCCTGATATCTTGCCATATCATCATTTTCAACAGTTAGCATCAACTAAGGCTGAATTATTGAGATTAGAGGTTCTTGAGATTAGAGTGGTGTCTCAGTGCATGTAGTAGAGTGCTTGACTTAATTGTTGCAGGTTCAAACCTCACAGGAGGCATTGCATTGTGTCCTTAAACAAGACACTTTATCCTCTGCTTAGTATGTGTTCAACCCAGGAAGAACCGTCCCAGCATGACTAAAAAATAGTTGACTGGGATGTAAAGAATCAAAACAAATAAACAAAATTCTTGAGATTACCTTTTTCATATTACTCAGGCATGTACCATCGGTTCAAGATAGATGAGAATCGTTGCAAACAAACCTTGTTTCGGGGCGTGCAGGTAGTCTCAGTTTAAAGTTATAATAAATTTGAACATACCACAGAATACTAAATATGCTCCTAGAGAGCACAGTGGCTCAGTGGTAGAGTGCTTGGACCCAGACCAAGGGGCCACGGGTTCGAACCTCACCGGTGTCACTGTGTTGTGTCCTTGAACAAGACACATTTATCCTTGTTTAGTACTCCGGGTTCAACCCAGGAAGACTCACCCTAACATGACTTAAAAATTGTTGACTGGGACGTAAAGAATCAAATCAAACAAACAAACAAGTCAATACTGATTTGGTATACTGTAAAAACACTTTATATTGACATAGTTTCTCTATTTAAGCACCAGTTATTTTTATCCAAGCCCCCCCCCCCCCAACCTACATGTACGGGGACAGCGGTGGAATGGCCGGGCTCTGGTGCAGGGCAAGTACTTTTTGATTGTCCCTACAGTGCCGTGGAAGTGGGGGGTATAACATTGGACACTTGCCCCGGTGAGATTTTTAGTAGTGTAGGGTGGGGCTTAAAAGAGTAGGGTTGTTACCATCATATTATCCCCACAGGGCGGGGCTTGTACCAGGGCTCTGAAAAGTGAAAGTCACTATCCCTGCCCATCCCTGTAGGTGGGGGAGCAGTCAGGATACAAATGACTGGTGCATTAATGCCAATAAAGTTATTTTCTATTTTCATAGGGGCTAATAGCACCAAATAGAAATACCCGTAAAATATTAGTGTACTACTGTAAAGTAGTAAAAATCTACGCATTGAATAGCTGATAGTAAGTCTATTTGCGTGACAAGGTTGATATACACACATTCGATAGTAAATATAATAGTATTAAGAAGCTTAATTATCATTCTATAAAAAGGAACCTAGAACACTGTAATGATGTTGACCAGATGGGCGGGATATATGGGGTGCTAATTTGATTTCTCTGAGAAAGTACATGTTGTAGCTAGGATATCATTGGAACCGTCTCAGTGCATGAGACATGTCAAATGAGCAACAATTGTTTTAGTAGACAATACAAAACCTAATTTTTTCTCTGAAAAAAGTTGTTTTATCAAGGGCTCATCGTGCCACCATGATGCAGTATGGGCACATATGCGGGCGTGTTAACAAGACTTGTATGCATCCTGTGGAATAGTTTTCAGTAGTTCTTCTAAGATGCATGCCACGTCTCATTAGAACTGCCTCAGATTTCCCAATGAATGTTTTCATGGGATATTGAAGAAAATTTTTGTCAGGTGTCATCAGATAAATAAAGCTTTTCTGGTCTTCTGCAAAGATTAACTAGAACACATTCGATGGCGCGCCATCGCAAATCCCCACGCTCTCAAAGAAATCTAATGGTAATTGACCCTTTGACCCCATCCCAAGGTCACCAGTTTTATCGTAGGTTAAAATTGTTTAGTGTATCATGGTCTACTGCTCATCCCCTTTAATTTGATATGCCACATGACCATGTTCAGAAAATTTAATTTTTGACCCCTCCCCAAGGCCCCAGGGGGCGGGGACCCAAAAAATTGTGCCGGTGCATGTGCCATTCATGTGAGTAACTCACACACAAAATCTGGTTGAATTTCGGAAATTTTTTTTTTTTTACCCCCAACCCCCCACGGTACCCCCAAGTCCCAACCCTGGGCTTGACCCGGGCGGCGAATGAAAATCCCGTCTGATATGTTATATTTATTTCATTTGTGAGAAGATACACAAAAATTGGTTTAAAAACCTTTGAAATTGACTTTGTAATTCAGATTTAATGATATTTGACCTTTTGGCCCCTCCCCAAGGCCCCAGGGGGTGGGGACCCAAAAAATGGCGCCAGTGCATGTGCCATTCATGTAAGTAACTCACACACCAAATTTGGTTGAATTTCGAAAAAAAATAATTTTTGACCCCCAAACCCCCCACGGTACCCCTAAGTCTGACCCCTGGGGCATGACCCAGGCGACCAAATGAAAATCCCGTCTGATATGTTTTATATCTTTCATGTGTGAGAAGACACACAAAGTTTGGTTAAAAATTCTTTGAAATTGACTTTGTAATTGAAATTTAATGATATTTGACCTTTTGGCCCCTCCCCAGGGCCCCAGGGGGCGGGGCCAAAAAAAAATGTGCCGTTGCACACCCTATTTATGTGAGCAACTCACACACCAAATTTGGTTGGATTTGGTCCAATGGTTTAGGAGGAGATAGCGTGACGGACGGACGGACGGAGGCGATTGCAATATCCCCGAAGCTTTTTTAAAAAAGCGTGGGGATATAATAATAACTAGAACACATTCGATGGCGCGCCATCGCAAATCCCCACGCTCTCGAAGAAATCTAATGGTAATTGACCCTTTGACCCCATCCCAAGGTCACTAGTTTGATCGTAGGTTAAAATTTTTCAGTGTATCCTGGTCTACTGCAAATTCCCTTTAATTTGATATGCCACATGACCATGTTCAGAAAATTAAATTTTTGACCCCTCCCCAAGGCCCCAGGGGCTGGGGACCCAAAAAATTGTGCCGCTGCATGTGCAATTCATGTAAGTAACTAATACACCAAATCTGGTTGAATTTCGGAAAAAAACAATTTTTTGGCCCCCCAACCCCCAAGTCCCACCCCTGGGCATGACCCAGGCGCCCGAATGAAAATCCCGTCTGATATGTTATATATCTTCCATATGTGAGAAGATACACAAAGTTTGGTTTAAAAATCTTTGAAATTGACTTTGTAATTCAGATTTAATGATATTTGACCTTTTGGCCCCTCCCCAGGGCCCCAGGGGGCGGGGACCCGTAAAATGGTGCCGTTGCATATGCCATTCATGTAAGTAACTCACACAACAAATCTGGTTGAATTTCTGAAAAAAATTTTTTTTGACTACACAACCCCCCACGGTACCCCCAAGTCCCACCCCTGGGCCATGACCCAGGCGGCCAAATGAAAATCCCGTCTGATATGTTTTTTATCTTTCATTTGTGAGAAGACACACAAAGTTTGGTTTAAAAATCTTTGAAATTGACTTAGTAATTGAAATTTAATGATATCATTTGATATTTGACATTTTGGCCCCTCCCCAGGGCCCCAGGGGGCGGGGCCAAAAAAAAATGTGCCGTTGCACGCCCCATTCATGTGAGCAACACACACACCAAATTTGGTTGGATTTCGTCCAATGGTTTAGGAGGAGATAGCGTGACGGACGGACGGACAGACGGACGGACGGACGGACGGACGGACGGACGGACGGACGGACGGACGGACGGAGGCGATTGCAATATCCCCAACGCTTTTTTAGAAAAGCGTGGGGATAAATATATGAGACACGCAGGCACGCACAAAGAAATCAACGTAATATCCTACCTCACATGTTTGTCTCACGCACATGTTGTAAACACACGTTCATTCACTTGAGTCACAAGTAAGAAAGCAGCCTGACTACATACTAGGTTTTGATCTGCTAGATTTAAAATGTGTTCACAATGCATAGTTGCACTGCCAAATGCAAGTACATCACATGTACACATTAAGTTGAATACAACAAATAAACATTTTTGTGAGACACATTTCTCATATTTTAATGTTTGTTAGATTACTTAATTCTTTATTCCATAAAACCGCCTTTTGATGCCTTTGTAATACCATGTGCTTGAAAATATTATGGAAAATAGAGCATTTGCTTCAAAGAGCAAATGCTCCATTTTCCATAATATTTTCAAAAGTTCGGAGACAATGCTCCATTTTCCATAATATTTTCAAAAGTATAAAAAAACTTGACTTAAATTTTTCTTGATTTTTTTTCAATATTGTCTAAAAATAGAAAATGATGTCATGATCTAAAAATGAATACAAAATTTATGCTATTTACTTTTGGTTGGATGCTGAAGAGACACAAAAATTGCTCAGCTATTTTCAATCCAGATTTACATGCCAATTACATCCCTGCTTACACAAAACGTTTAAACAACGTCATATGAACGTTAGTGCGATGTAATGACATCTCATGCATCCAAGTCCACAAAAAGTTGTTAGGACATCCCTTCTGTTTGCTGAGATTATTGTCTGATCATGTCGGAGAACATGTGCTGTTTAACTCTTATCCCGCTTAGATATATTTTGTCTTGAAAATGTCTGCTGTTTACAACTGCAGCATACTAAGTGCACTACAGACTAGATTTTTTCATGGAAGCAAATTAACACCTTGAACCTTGATCAGTCGGAGACTGCTCACTTGGGAGCAGCAGAGTGTCTGATCTGGGTCCATATTGTTTGCAATATAGGGTATCTAAGAACGTAAGTAACCAAAAGAGCCGATGATTTAAATCGTGAATGGCCAAAAAAAAAAAAAAGTTGAAGGTGATCAAGTGGTGTTTTATAATAGTGATTTTGACCATCTCATTGAGGCTGTTTGAGTACCACACCATATATTTTGGTTGAGAACTAAGAAATATTTTTTTATTTCCCACTCTTATCTGGAGGTCTGTTCCAAAAAGATAATAGGATATTTCACATACTATTAAGCTGGAAGATTAATTGTAAAAGTAAGAATGACAGAGTAATATACTATACGTTCACGTGCTAGGCATCCGCATGCAGGTTATATTTATAGCAAGGACACAGTTAGGTACGTGGAAACAATGATTGAGTTGAACGCACTCAAAATGCAAACAGTCAAAGACTGTCGCACAAACACTGGGTAATTATTTTTAGCCCTTATTGACTGCAATTATATTTTGTCCTGAAAATGTTGTCTACTTATACATCTGCTGCATATATTAAATACATTCCAGATTTCTTTTTATCTTTGAAGCAAACATTATGAGTCTGATCTACAAATGAAGGTTCATAATGTTTGCCATAGTATGTAAGCAAATAAAATACAGATAACATTGTCATGATGGTGTGAAAAGGAAGGGTAAAATATACAGTAGGTGATCTATGTTCTGGCTTGATTCAGCAATATTTCAGTCATGTTGATCTGTCTCCTAAGAAAGTCATGAACAGAGAAAATGAAGGAGAAAATGCAAAAAGTAGTAAAAGGCTCCTGTGCATCCCTGGGCTATATAATTAAGGCTCCTCATGAATCAATCTGTTTTGGTGCCAAAACATTTGATAGGAACGGGTAGCTTAAATCAATAGAAGGGTCTGACTTGTTCTTGTCGCCAGTTTAAATCTGGATTGATCAATATTCATAAATACATTTATTTATTTATTTACAGATTTGTAGGGCGTTGCACATATATAAAAAAATAAAATTAATTATATACTAATACAACTTTTTATATTTATAAATAAACAAACAAAAAACGTGACAATCCCACTGTCCACTGATTTAACTGACATGATGCTAGTAAAATTAAATATGCTTATTTACGTACGTCTTATGAAAAGCTGGATTAACTTTCCATGTTGGATAATTTTGCATGCCATTTGGTCTAGCTTCTTTCAAAATCACTTTTAAAATTGATTCTTTCAGGAATTTACCATCAGTGTCCAGCAGTTTGGATCAAGATCAGGCCCGACACTGATGTGGGTCCAAATTATTTGCAAAGTTTAAAAAATCAAAATGTTAAAATATTTACACATCAACGGGAGACTTACTGAAATAAGAAGTGAATGGGGGACTCCTCTTAAAGAAATGAATTTCTGAGCAGACCCTTATGGTATTAGCGAGGAAGCAACATATCCCTACAGTAAATTACGAAATTTTGGTGAGAATTTCAATTTCACGAGTGGTGTTAACAGACATATTTGTGATGTTAAAAAATCTCAACTAGGGCATGAGTAACCTACATCAGTAAATGGCAGCATGATTTCGCCATTTCACAATTAGGGTTTTATTTTTGAGAAAACTTAGCATCCACAAAGTTTCGGGAAAATAAAACCCTTGCAAAAATTTCTGAATATACAATATAACTTTCACTAAGCGAGAAATATAAGCATAATCCATGGGTGAAATATTTCAGGATTCTTCCTGAAATAAACAGATTCTTATAGCTTCTTTGATTTATTTTCACTTTATCTAAAGACAATTGAGCATTTTAACTTGAAATTGTTAATATTTGTAGGCTTACTGCAAGTGTTAAGATTTGATTTTAAAAAGTTCAGGACTTTGGAAATTTTGAATTTTCACCCATGCATATCAATTACAACAAAAAAAAGCAGAAAGCAAACTTTGCGATATCTTTCATAGTATCTGAAAAAATATGGCTTCATGCTTCAATTAAAATCATCTAAATCAGGGAGCGCAGTGGCTCAGTGGTAGAGTGCTTGACTCGAGACCGAGGGGCCGCGGGTTTCGAGCCTCATCGGCGTCACTGCGTTGTCTCCTTGAGCAAGACACGTTTATCCTAGCTTAGTACTGGTCCAACCTAGGAAGACCCGTCCCTTTATAACTGAAAGATTGATGATGGGACATAAAGAATCAAATCAAACAAAATCATCATATTCAGATGATTCACATAAAAATCATCAAGCTGTTTTACGTAAAAGAAACCCTGACGAAATCTTCTGCATTAACTCTAGGCCTGATGTTGCTTCATTTATAGTAACTGACTCATGGGTTGCATGTCACATAGGTAATTGGCTTTTCATCCAGTCAGCTTATGGTAATGATATTACGTTGGTGTAAGTCACGACATCGTACCAGAAATTCACATGTCCTATGGCCTGGACACATGTCTCGTGTCTCGTGCTCCACTATGGTGTGTGTGAAATAAAATGTGTTGCTTATTGTGAATACCATAGATCTAAAAGTACAGCAAACAAACATGCAATGTCTGTTGCACATGTAAATTGCATTGTCACAGTTACATTTAAAACAAACAGATTTGGAAATTAGCTTAGATTACGTACCATGTACGGATTTAGCTCAACTGTAGTGTGAGGAGCAAGGTAGCTCAGTGGTACTCTGTGTACTCCAGATCGAGCGGTTGCGGGTTCAAGCCTCATTGGCTTGAGCAAGACACTTTATCCACTGCTTAGTACTCAGGTTCAACCCAGCAAGACCACATAATAGAGGACAGTCTTCTGTCAAAGTGAGAATGCAAATACACCTGTATTAAGCAAACACATGTTCAACACAATCAACTAAGTCACTATAGTTCTATCCCTGACTTGAGATAGTCTCTGTTAAGTGGCCATTGAAAACAATGAGATCAAGTACTGGTTGCACTAATCACTCTGGCTGAGATTTTTGAAAGCAAAAAATGGAATACAGAAAAACAACTTTTCCATTGTTGCAAAATGAGAGACACCACAATACCTGCTTTCAGTAATGGGAATGGCTTTTATAATCTTTCACCACAAAACTTGTTTGAAAGAACGTCCTTTTTCTATCTTTTCATAATTCTAGCTGTAATGCAGTTCTCCGCTTATCAATAATTTTCACTCAATTTTGGCATCTATCTTCATTATCTAATGAGTTTAATGTACTAGGCAGCCTCGGATTGATCTCATCTGACGGACAGTTCAAGTGCACTCGTGAATTCTGTCACGTATCCATGGCATCACAGCTGATCGACAGACACGTGTGTTTTGTAGAATACAAATGCGCGATAACATTTAATTTGCTGTTAGATGTATGTATTATGACTGATCCATAATGTGTGATCAGAAACAACCGCTGTCAGGAGGGTGTTTAATATCATTAGCCAACAACTGTTAATGTTTAGAGAGAATTGAATAGTGTTGTCAATATAATTGTGATTATAATATATTGTTGTTGTTGTCTTTTCAACCTTTTTTCTGTCAACATCATCATAAACACGATGATCACGGCCTCTCAGTGCACTATTTTAACCTTTATTTTGTACTTCATGTGCATACTTTAATTAAAAAAATCAATGTACTCTTTTGAGGTTAATAGATATTTTCATAATTAATTGTGATAAAATGTATGCTTTAATTGCAGCAAACATAACTTTCTATACCCTATTTTGAAAAACAGTGTAGATCCAGCTGATCAGGAAATACACTGTTTTTTCATAATCCATTTATTAATATTACTGGCTTGACTGCATGGATATTAGACTGGCCCCAGTCTCTATAATGTCATTTTTTGCAGTAAAACTGATATACTCTCTAAGATAGCAATTTATATGTAATTATATACATTAAGTGGACTGATGCCAGTCTACATGGATATCAGAAGCTTTAAAGATGTACGAAAAAAAAAGCATTTTTAAGTAATATATATAAAGTCATTGTGTGCTGGAGCATTATACAGCACCCTTATCAGGTCAATAATGGTAATCATAATGGTTCAGCTATCAGATCAGACCTTTTTACCCTGAACAGTTGCAAAAATCTAGATCCTATTGTAAGAAAGATCTAGATTTTGGGCATGATTGTGAGAGAGAAAAATGTCTTAAAGCAGACAATTACTGTAAATCTTATTGTCAAAAGTGTCTGAAAGCCAATGTCATGACACAATGTCCTGGAACTTAATGGTCCTAAAAGCTAAGTAAATGTCTTTGTAAGCGTTTTATTGCCGAACAAGTGTTGTGTAGCATAGGAAAAAGGCTCTTAAGGCATTATGGAGGTGCATTTATGGTGACCTCTGTCAGTGCCAACTAGTTTTATGTACTACATTCTTCCCTATTTTTATCCTGTAAACCTGCAGCAATCCAGTTGTAAGAGTGTATATTCAATCAGAGTTCACGTTACAGACTGGATCCTGATCTGATGGCTTTATAAGAAACCAGCGAATCTGGATCTACAATGTTTTCAAAAAATAATTAATCTGTGTTCCACAGAACAAGAGCTAAAATCCTGCGTGTTACAATTTTTTTTTACCATTTTAACCGATTTCAGTGAGATTTGTCACAGTAAACCACATTAAAATTATCTCCCCTGTCCCATTTTTATTTGCACTTAAAAGACATTGAACACATTGACGAAAGGGCCTCTTTTCTATGCCATGTATCAGATGTCGTCTAAGATTATCCATTATAAGTGTCACACTGACCTACATTCCAGTTATCTCCCCTGAAACAGGAGACGAAACGTTTCCATTCCCAATAAAATTACCATAATGTTGCAATTTATTAAGCGAGATACAAAACTCTTGACCATAAAGAAGCCGTTATGGAATTTTCTGTCTAAGTTTCTAAGCTTTAAGAATTTCTCCTACTCTTCAGCTGCACTTCTGGTAAGGTCAAATAAATCCAGACTACAACCTCAAAATTTGGCCTTCGGTTCCGACGTATCTAGTCGGGCTAGAGGTCTAAACTACCCTTTATCTACATTCATACTTTGTGTATGCAAGCAGCAATATATAATGTTCTGGTAACCTGAGCCTTCATAATGCTCTAAAATGCAATACATACTAAAATCTTATGTGCTAACTTACAGATATCCCTTTAAATTACTCCATAGGCTATTTTTAGGTCATGACATCATTTTCTATTATTGAAAAAAAAAAATCAAGAAGTATTTAAGTAAAGTTTTGAATACTTTTAAATTTTTTTTTTTGAAACTTGAGCATCCATAATATTTTCAAATACATAGTATTTCAAAGGCATTTAAAGGTGTTATCATGGAGTAAAGGATTTTTGCTTTTTTCATGACGTAATATGATTTTATTTGACAGATGGAGGGATGTCTTGATTGTGGACACTTTAAAAAGCATGACTTCCCTACGGTGCTACAGATATGCTCACGGTGCTACCATAGGCGAGTGGAACGTAAGAAGACATTTCAAGAGATTCTCGATACAGAGACCAACTACGGGAGAGATCTAAATATTTTAAAGGAGGTTGGTATACAATAGTTTTTTCAATGATTCCAGTAGCTAGAACTGAACAGCTTGATCAAAGTCTGCCTGTATGTTTTGTTTAATTTGATTCTTGATGTCCCAGTCAACAATTTTTCGGTTATTTCAGGGCACTCCCTGGGTACCAGTACTAAGCAAGGATTAGTGTGTCTTGCTTAATGACACAATACAGTGATGCCAGCGAGGCTCTACCCCCAACCCCTTGGTCTTGAGTCAAGCACTCTACCACTGAGCCACTGCGCTCCCCAAAAAATTCTGCCTGTCAAATTGATTTGTTCTGATATAATCTTTAACTATATTTGAAACTTTTAATTTATCCATATCAACTATTTCTCAATTTACATATTTTTCGCTATTTTTGGACCCCATAATTTCAATTAAGCTGTGAATTATGAGTTGTGTCTTGAATTTGGCTATGAATAAGAAATAAACCATATAACCCTAACAAATGGAATATCTCGATTTTTTTTGTAATAAATGAGATTTTACTTTTAACAATACAGCCCATAGCTTGAACTAGGTGGTTTGGAATTGATCCCAAGGGGCGGGGACCGCATGCACTGAAGAATTTTACATACATCTGTCAAGTGGGTGGCTAAATATGCTATATAATAAAATATTCAGACAGCCTCCTAAGTTGCAGATCTCAAGTGGGCTGCTTTATATATACTCATACAATCAAATTAGTCTGATGATACAGACAGCCAAAGTCTCTATTTCTGAGTCTGCAGTGCATTAGGTCTCAACCCTTATCAAACTGAATATATCAGTATGCTACTTTCACTTCTTTAACCAGTCCGTTCAGTTGCAAAAGTTTGTTTTATGGATTCACAGACAGAACAGAAATCAGTGTGGATCCTGATCAGCTGGCTTCTTCAGAAGCCAGCTGATCAGGATCCACACTGATTGTAAAAGGCAATATATTCAGTTTAGCAAAGCAATGGACAAAAAGCATGACTTTTGATTGTCATGAATTCTGCCTACGAACAGTTTTTCTTACTATTAAATTATGTTTCTTTTTAAAGGAACACGTACAGCAAAGATATCATAATGCTTGCTTCCAAAATAATTAGAAAACAAGCAATCGTGGGTGTGAGATGCACCTTTCTTATAGTCCATTATTATATTTGGATAAGTTGATCCACATGTGCACTTATGAGATATTGAAGAACATGTGAGCCACGACATGTGATTTCCAACAATCTGACAGATATCATAATGCTTGCTTCCAAAATAATTAGAAAACGAGCAATTGTAGGTGTGAGATGCACCTTTCTTATAGTCCATTATAATATTGTATTTGGATAAGTTGATCCACAGTCATAGAATATTCAAGCGACTAGCAAAGGCTCTGATCAGACTGCGCGTGTTGGCAGGCTGATTTGAGGCTTAGCTGTTCGCACATACCACATTGCTGGAAATCTCATGGCATGGCTCATATTTTGTTCTAAGCATGGGGAAGGGGTTGGAGGGTTATAATTGGCTGATGTCTTTTCAAACAGACAAAACATCTTTTTACATTCAAAATTGAAGTAATGTCAACAAAAAATCTAAGAGATTATAAAACAAGTGAAAATTAGCTTGAACTCTGCTATTAATTGTGCAGGCACTTAAACATTAGTTTAATTGTATGGCAAAATGTCACAGATTTTAAATAATTGAATGTCACAGTTTAACTGAACCTGGAAAAATCAGCCTTTGAAAGCAGTGCGGACCCAGATCAGCTGGCTTCACACTGTTTTTTATTCAGCTGTTGAATCTGTGGTACTGTAATAAACTGATAAGTTTGAATTTATGCGTTATCATTTTCCTACCAAGTGAGTGACAAAGCATGCTTTTTGGAATTGACTCAATTTTCAGCGAAATATTCATACTCACCTTTTGGCTATGATTCGAAATATCAAACTGTTAGTAAGGTGTCATCTTTCACTTTATGCGGCGGTCTTTTGGGCGTTTTTAACCCTTAAAGTGCCAAGTAAAAAATGCATCTAAAAATGTTGTCTGCTGAAGTCGTCTGCTGCAAATAATTGCCTAACATTACTGACAAATTAAGTATAGAAGCAAACAGCGTGGACCCAGAACAGATAGGAGCAGTCTGATCTGGGTCCACACTGTATGTTAAACATTTCAGCAGACGACTTTTGCTGCGATTGGCGCATTAAGAGTTAAAAGTTATCTTTTCTACACTCCAAGAAGATACTAGTGGGTAAAGAGTTAAGCAAATGTATCTGACATTCATGCAGCCCACAAGGGGACACTGCGCATGAAATGTCAAGGCTTTCGGAAAAGAGTTACCCCATGATGTCGTTCATTTTTTCCTGTTACTATTTTATGCATTTGAACTATTTTCATCGTAGCAGAAATCAGTTTTAATCAAATTCAAGTTTTATTTCAAGATATTAGACATTTTTTTTCTGTCTAAAATTGTTTTAGCATTTCAAATGATGATTATTTAAGGAGACATAATTTCTGTGTGAAACTGTAAAAAATTAAACAGCTTGTGAGAAAACCAGTCTTTCTTGTTTGTGAACACAAAGATGCAGACTAGCCTGCACATTCATACAGTCAGCCTGATCAGCATTGTTGTCATAGTGTCAAACTAATTGGATCCGGATCAGGACTGACAATTTGTCGGTCCTGATCTGGGTCCAAATTGTTTGCAAAGGTTTTCAGCAGATGACAAAAGTTGCCGCCAGCAAGGAAAGAATTGAGAAAGGTCAAATGGTAGTCAGTAAATCTGGAAATTTTCGCGAGAAATTTATTTTCACGAATAGCCCTTAAAGACACATTTGCGACGTAAAAAAATCGCAAACAGGGCATGATTTACCTATATCAGTAAACAACAGAGTGGTATCACCAATTCGCAAGGGTTTGATTTTCACGAAACTTCGCATATGCCAAGTTTCGCAAAAAATAAACTCTCGCGAAAATTTCCGAATTTACAGTATGATATTAATTTCCATTTCAGGAGTTCTACGAGCCAATGAAAAAGACGTGTCTTCTAAATAAAGACCAATTAGACAGTATTTTCTTAAACTTGGATGAGCTGATCCATGTTAATACCTATTTTCTCGGGAAACTGAGAGCAGCCATCAACTCAGCGAATCACAACAATGATGAGGTATGTAATGGTTTTGAATCTGTAATGCATCAGTTAAGATAAACAACATTTTTGAGCGTAAAATTGTAAATATTTTCTAATCTATTGATTTGAACATATGTTTTGGGTGCTCAAAAGAACCGTCTCATTGAGACGGTTCTTTTGAGTACCCACAACATATGTTTTGGTTGAGAAATAAGAAAATATTTTTTTTTGACGCACTCTTAACTAAAGGCCTGGTAATGCATCAGTTATTTGTAACCAGTGGCCCAACCCCCCCCCCCACCCCCCCCCCCCCCCACCACCACCACTGCCACCACCATCTATGGGCATGAGCAGGGCTAATAGCTTTTCATTTTTCAGTGCCTTGGTATTAGCCACTCTTTGGGGGCAGGCTGATAGTTTATGCCCTGCTCAACGTCACATTCTGTGTTGTAACAGCAATTAAATTCAGCTGGAATAAAAATCCACACATACTGGAACCCTAGCATCTCCCCCACCACTTTGGTGTTAAGCAAATTTTTTTTTTTATTGCCACACACTTTAGTCCTGCTAATCCCCACGGAGGGGATAGGGTGGGTGAGGATACAGTGGTTACAAATGACTGGTGCATACAGTGTCAATCAGAACAGCTTTTTCAAGAAACACTTAGTACTTTAGGGGTTATATCTACACTATAATATTTACATTTTCAAGCCTTCCATGAATCTTTAAAAACTTTTGCAACTGTTTAAAATCTATGACCAACAGAAATTTAATTGACAGCTACCGTTTCACTTGCATGTGCAAACCTCTTTAAGCAGTGAATTCATTGGTGAGTAATGACAGTGTAGATGGGACTGACGGAGAGCCCAAGCCTGGTCACACATGCCCTGTTCTGTTTTACAATCCTACAAAACTGTTATATGATTAACTATTAAATATTAAATTTTTATATATCCTAAAGTATATATAAATTTTATATTAGATATTTAATATAAAAATGTTAGTATAAGATATGAAGGTTTATTTCAAAGTTAATGTGACACCCTCAGTGGTAGAGAGCTCGACAAGAGATCAAGAGAATTCAGTCTAGATCCTCACCGGAGGCATTGTGTTGTGTCCTTTAGCAAGGCTCTTTATCTTCACTGGTTCAAGGGCGGATCCAGGATTTCATGAAAGGGGCTCATATGAATAGAGGTATGGAGGGTTTGCATTGCTGATTTTTTTCTCATTTTTCTTAAATATTCCATGAAAATGAAATAATTTGGTCTCACTGAGACCAAATTATTTCATTTTCATATGATATTTAGAAATGGGGGGTAGGGAGGGGGGTTCACTTTTGAACCCTCTCTGGATCCGCCACTGCTGCTTAGTACTGGTTCAATCCAGGAAAACATCCCAAATGACTGAAAAATTGTTGACTGGGGCCCAAGACATCAACTCAAACAAAACTTTCTGTTTTTAGGACCTCCAAGATGTGCGAATAGGGAGCCTCTTTTTGGAATCATCGTCTATGTTCCTGACTTTTGAAAATTACTGTGTTAATCAGGTAGGTTTTTTATCAGATTTACTTTGTTGGGGTCAAGGTCACAGATCCACTCCAAATTGCTGATATGAGCCAATATAGCAAGTATTGGAGCTGTGTCTGGTATCCATTCTCTTTGCAAGCTGGATAATTTTTTCATGCTTGTGTTTTTGTCAGCTGATTTTTTTAAAATTAACTTTTTCAAAAACATATTTCAGTAACATTATCAGAGTGTCTTTTCTGAAAAAAAGTGAAGTGAAAAGAAAAAGAAATTGTCAACCAAGATAAGGCTCAAATCTGAAACAAGGTCAGTTTTTGCCTTACATACGGTTTTGCAAATAGGAAGAATAGATCTACAGTAAGCACTGTCTTAAGCGGCCACTCAAAATGAACACCAAAAAATTGGTTTTCAATATACCGATTATCACTTAATGCAGGTCAAAAGTATTGCAGAATGATCCAATGGGATCATTCTGCAATACTATTGACCTTCATTAAGCTACCATTTTCCATTAAGACCCTTGTTTCGTTTTTTTTTAAGTGGCCACATAAGACAGGTTTTACTGTATTAGAAATAGGCCAGCACACAAGCAAGAAATTGGTACTTATTGTATACCTATTTTGTGTATTTGAGGAGCAAAGGCTCTGATGAGACTGCAGGTATGCGCAGGCTCATCTGAGCCTATGTTGCTGACAATGCGCTAAGTACCGTTTGCAACATCATTTAATGGCAGATGCGCATTGACTTGAAACCTGATGCTATTACATAATGTAAACACAATTAAAATAGGTTTAAATAACCTTCAAGGCTACTTGTGGTCTAAATATTGGATCTCGTTGAAAAGCTTTTATTATACTTAGCTCCAAACAGAGCTTTTTTTTGACTGAATTTTGTTTTGCAATTCATTTTGTCACATATCAACTTGAATAAATCTGTTCAACTTTTTTTGTCATTAGAAATTTTGTATCCTTGTCTGGCAATTGATTTAATTTTTTTCTTGAAATTTTATGTAATCTATTGCTTGTTTTTTTATCAGTTTGAGGGGATAAAAAAAAATATGTTTCTTTGGTCCAGATTAGCAAAAATTTTGTGCCTAAAATTGAGATTATTTTCTTATCCTTCTGTCTAAACACAAGTTTTGGGTGTTTAAAAGAACCCTCTCAATGAGACGGTTCTTTTGAGTACCTACAACATTTGTTTTTGTTGAGTTACAGTCACTCCTATCTGGAGGCCTAATTAATTTGTATAAGGAATTATAGCGTATTAGTTAGCTACACTGTTTTAAAAGAGGATGTTTCTAACCTGGTTATGAAACATAATACAGATTCATTTCTAAGAATTAGTGAAATAGATTAGGATTTGTTAATGGATGGAAATTACAAGATAAAAGGAAGTTCCTCTTTTATTTTCTAGAATTATTGATACACACTGGGTAACAGGCAGTCCCGAGTGCACTGATTGATATCAAATTTCATTCTTTATCGTGCCCAAAAATTTTGATCGTCAAAACAATGCAAATCTGAAAAGTATTTTTGTGATCAAAAATGTCAATTTTGGTCAGATCAGATACTCTGAAAAATGTGTTTAGGATAGCTGTCTGCATACTCTGTGTACAGACGCATTTATCCTTGCTTAGTACTGGTTCAACCCGGGAAGACCTGTCCCGATATAACTGAAAAATTGTTGACTGGGATGTAAAGAATTAAATCAAACAAATACTCTGTTACGGGAAGAATATGTTTATGAGAAGAAAACAACAAACTAGAAAGAAGTTTCTAGTATATACCTTAGTCAATCCGATAAGCACACATGCTCGTATTATATAAGTCTACCCTATTCTTATGAAATACTGATATTCAGTCAGATCTAGTGGTGTAAGTACATTTTTCATTATGTGGATGAAAGCAGGTTAGATTCAGATCAGCTGGCTTCTGATGAAGCCAGCTGATCTGGATCTAAATAGTTTACATAAGAGGGTATAGCATTTTGCAAAAGTTATGTTGACGATGTACTTTTTATGATGAATGTGGTATGCTTTTGTTTAAATTTGCTTAGAAAGGAAGTGTAAATGAATTGTAAGGAACTACCAAACATGTTTGTTGAAATCTAAGGAAAAATAATACCAAACTGATATAAAGTACATAGTTATTTATATAAAACACAGAAAAATAAAGGTACATAAGTGTTTATAAAAAACACGGAAAAATAATACCAAACTGGAAAAGGTACATAATTATTTATATAAAAAACACGAAAGAATAATACCAAACTGAGATAAACACAGTATTTGCGCAAGCCAATGGAACTAAGTCCATGTGCTTATGGTGTGTATGGACTTAAAGTACTATTGGCTTGCGAAGATTAAAACGTGGGAAAATAATAATAAACTAAAATAAGTTAAACTTGTACTTGTGTTCTATGCAGAATTATGATATTTCTCTCAGTCTGTAGCAGCGACACTTGTCTTTTTCTACCACAGTGGAGACATACTCTATATAAATATTTTGACTTTTGTGGGGGGTCGAACCCTCAAATGCCTCAGTACCGTAGTGGTTAAGGGCGTCAGACATTGCAGTGCTAGGCGCTCTATGTCGCATTTGTGTGTTGGGTTCGCACCCAACAAAAGTTAAAATAAGTTAAAAAGATTGACAGGCCTCTGGATAAACACAAACTTTTAATATTTTTCTTATCTATCAGCCTTAACTCCCACTGTGTTGATGTACGTTTCTTACAGTTTTCTGGTATAGTGTTGAAGATGGCATTTCCTGTTTGTTTTAGTCTCCGTAAACATTATTGGCCCACAGTGGCGTTGTTCCCACTTCTCACGTGCCCTGCTGCTCTCCCAATCCTTATCTCACAGTTGTCACTCACAGTGTTTACTGCACATTTGCACGTTTTTTTCCCACGTTTTCTGTCGTTTTGTTTTTTACACAAAAAGAGAAATTCGAGAAAGTTCTCTCAAGAGTACCACCGATAGTGTCAAACAGTTTGGATCCAGATCTGGCCCGACATTTTGTTGGGCCTGATCTGGTTACAAACTGTTTGCAATTGTTTTCAGCAGACGGCAAAGAGTTATTATGTCACATCCTGAATTATGATGTCACTTCCTGAGTTATGATGTCACTTCCTGTTTGTTTCAGGCTCAAGCTCCTGTACTTCTCGAGCAGTTAGAGAGAGAGAAGGAACTTCTACGCATATTTCTTCATGTCTCACAGAGCGACAATCATCTTCTACGTAGAATGCATCTTAAATCATTCCTTATGGTGCCTGTTCAAAGAATTATGAAGTGAGTGAATTACATTCTCAGCAGCAGACAACAAAAAGAATGCAATATTACACAGCTAGTCAAATGAAATTTTATTATAAGCAGGCTGTTAACACTGTATACTGGTTGATTTTGCTTTAATTTTTTGGCTCAGTGGTAGAGTGCTTGACTCTAGACGGAGGGGCCACGGGTTTGAGCCGCACCGGCGTCACTGCATTGTGTCCTTGAGCAAGACACATTAATCCTAGCTTAGTACTGGTTGAACTCAGGAAGACCTTTCCCCATATAACTGAAGGATTGTTGATGGGACGTAAAGAATCAAATCTAACAAATTATTTTTTGTATAAAACCATCACAGAGTTTCAAACAGTTTGGATTCTGATCAAGCTTGACATTTTATCGAGCCATATCTGGGTCCAAACTCTTTGTAAAGGTTATCAATAGACGACACTAGCATGGAAAGAGTTAAGTAGGCACTATTTTTTGTTCTCCAAATTTTTCTGGGCTGGGATTGTGTTTGGCATATTAAATAAGACTTAAAAGTCAAATGTGAACAATGTGAAATATCACAAAATCTCATGAGATGGTTCAGAATCTCATGAGACGACTCAATTCCTATGAGCTTCAACAGCTTATTATAAGGTCTGCAATTAGGAAATGTCAATAGCCAATTATCGAAGATAGTCTCATGAATTTTTTATCCTTTCACACGTTCAAGAAACCATTAGCTAATATTGAAAATATGGTTAAGGGAGCTGATGATAAGATAAGTCAGAAGGAAAATTTCACTATATGCATAATTTTATACCCGCTTTTGAAAATACATGTGTAGCAGATCCAGAGAAGCTAGCTGAGCAGGATCCACACTGTTTTTCAGTCACACAAAAATCAATATAAACAACTCAATAACACACCAGATAGGGGGCAATTGAAAACACTCTTAACAACGAATGCGGATCAAAGATCACTAGAAAAAGTGTTTTTGATTGCCATTTGTCGCCAGTCGGCAACAAATGGCAATCAAAAACTCTGTTTCTAACAAAATTTTTATCTATTTTTGTTGATAGTATTAGCGTTTTCGATTGCCGCCTATCCGGTGTGGTAATGTATTTGGTGTGCATTTATGAGACTGTTAGAACTTATTGGGTCAAAAACGCTAATTATTTAAATATTTAGACACTAAAATTATCCAAAAATTTGAACCAATGTTGTGACAGCCTGGTGAGGGGTTTATATTTTAGTCACAGAAAGGCATACAGTTTACCGGTAAGCTCTGATGAGCTGCTCCCTTTGGAGCAAGCTGATCTGCATTTCTGCTGTGTGATCAGACCTCTCTGTTGAATCTCAATGCTACCCAATTTATTTGTCAAACCTTGGTAAACTTCAGTGTTACCCATTTGATGGGTCAAACCTATATATACACCTCAATTTTAACCCAACGGATTGGCCAAACTTTGGTAAACCTCAGTGTTACCCAATTGGTGGGTCAAACCTAGGTAGACCTAATTGTTACCCAACAGATTGATCAAGACTTGGTAAACCTCCATATACCCAATTTATGGGCCAAACCTGAGTAAACCTCAATCTTACCCAGTTGATGGGTTAAAACTAGGCAAACGTCTATGTTACCCAATATCATTATCTTATACTATGTAACCTTATGTTTGACAGGTACCCAATGTTGTTAGATAGATTATATAAAGCTACGCCATCGAAACATGAAGATAAAGATGCAATAAAGGAAGCAAAAGAGAAGATAGAGGATATTCTTGGACATATCAATGCAGTAAGTTATCTCCCTTTAGCTGCTTGACAATAACAATGTAATAAGTCCTCTCCTATTGCAGTAAGTTATCTCCCTTTAGCTGCTTAACTATAACAATGTAATAAGTCCTCTCCTATTGCAGCAAGTTATCTCCCTATTGCTGCTAAACTATGACCCTGTTCTAAGTCATCTCCTATTGCAGTAAATTATCTCCCTTTAGCTGCTAAACTATGACAGTAAGTTATCTCCCTTTAGCTGCTAAACTATGGCCCTGTTCTAAGTCATCTCCTACTGTTGTAAGTTAGCTCCCTTTAGCTGCTAAACTATGACTATGTTTTAAGTCAGTAAGTTATCTCCCTTTAGCTGCGAAATTAAAGTCATCTCCTATTGCAGAAATTTAGCCTCCTTTTAATTACTGTTACTCAAAAAGAATTATTAGGTAATTATCACTTTTATGCAACAAGTTTGATAAATACAATAATACAGGAGCACAAATGTTAGATTATATTTATCCCCTGACACTGAATATTCAGTATGACAAAGATTGATTTTTTTTATTTCAGAAGTCAAAAGTCTCAATAACTGGCAGTATCAAACAAAGTCAGAAACGGAAGTTGTCCGAGCGACAACACTGTAGCGTCTCAGAAAAGATTGAAGTGCTTAGAGTTGCTCTAGACTCGTTAGGCTGGAACAGAAAGGACACGTGTGATGTGATAACTAGTCGACTTCAAGTAGCGGTGCCTGTCGATCATCTCTGGGCGGCTAAGAAGTGCCGAAATCTCAAGTTTACCTCAGTTCTGGGTGTTCTGCTGACTTTGGGAGAGGTGAGGTTCATTTAACAAATCATTTGAATGTATAGTTAGATCAGAGCTGCTTCAAATTTCATCTGTTCGTTCATCCATCTGTCAAGAATTTACAATTTAGTACTTTTCACTGCAGTTGTTATAGCTGTGAATGTCAAGCCTTTTAGAAAATTATGTATATATATGTGCCATAGTTATGTTGAATAAGTCAATTGCTAACACAAATTTGAAGGTCTATATTCAATTATTGGCTGTTGATGTCATGTCCACCAGAGGATAGCCATGAAGCTGGGTCAATATTGTTATCTTCTGGTGTATACTATATATTAACATTTGCAAAGCAAGCCTTTCATGAATCTTGAGAATTTTGCAACCATTCATAGCCTCATGAATGACACAAAATTTCATTGACAGCTGCCAAGCTCACTTGCCCATGCAATTCGCTTCGAACATAGAATTCATTCGCCATATGTGACACTGGTGTTGTGATTGACAGCGAGCCACACCTGAGTTGCACATGCAAAACAAGCTTCTTGTTTGCTACATTGGCTGTCCGTGTTCACACTGGCTGTTCAGCTTTTCTGTCTTGCACTTCAACAAAACCGTTAATATGATTAAATATTAAGTACAAAATTCTAAATTATAGATAATATTTATATATTAGTCATTTATAATAAAATTTAAATATAAGCAATACATTTAATTTTTGGAAGGTTCATGGAATCATGAATACTTCAGTTAACGTGAAGCACTTTGGGCTTCACTTACTTTTCAAGAGACCCGAAGTATTCATGATTTCATGAATCTTCCAAAAATCGAATTCATTTCTTAAATGATTTCAAATCACTCAACAGTCAAAATGATTTGCTAGAATATATTACTTGAACATTATAATACTTTTGAAATACTTCAACATTACATACTTCCATGCATTGTAAATGAAATTTAAAAAAGTAGCATTTCAATTAACATTACGATGCTAACCTTCCATTGGCAATGTCAAAAAGGCTCCTTAGTGTAAAATATCGGTAAATACCAGCAGTTGGTTCAGATTAGATAACAAAACTTTTTTTCCATAAAAGTGAACTTTAGCCATCTGCTTTGTTCATGGTTTGTTGAGAAATATTTTCATCCAATAAGAAACTCAAATAAACACATTTTCTGTTTTGTTTTCAGCCAAGTTTTGAGCAGTCAGATAAAAATCTAGTCTTTCCAAATACATCTTCAGTGCGGAGTGCTGCTGTGGTGCTAATAAGAGAATATCAATGATAGATGTATCTTTTGTTCAATTTCAGCCAAGTTTTGAGCAGTCAGATAAAAATCTAGTCTTTCCAAACACATCTTCAGTGCGGAGTGCTGCTGTGGTGCTAATAAGAGAGAAGAATGGAAAATATCAAGCAGTTAGGGTAAGTCTTTAAGTCTTTACATGCTTTTTTGTCATTTTTTTTGCTGATATTTTTCAAATTTTTCTTTTTTCAAAACATACCTGGGAAAAGACTTATGGTGTCAAATTTGCATAGATTGGGACATGATGAAAACTTGAATAGATTTTGGTGCTCTAATATCAAGGTCACAGCCATGCTAAATAGGTTAAATTTGAGCATTTGTAGACTTAATTGGAGTGACACTTTCTTATGCCCAAGATATCTCATGAGCTAGCTGGTGGATTTGAACCAAATTTGGATGGGTACAACATTGGGGCATGATGAAGACTTTAAAAGTTTTTTTTTCAAGGTCACAGCAGAGCTGTTTTCTCTGAAAACAATACTAGATTTGCATGAAGATGATCACATTCTTTCATTGACTTTTTCAGGATCCATTTATGTTGGAGAAATGTGTTGTTAGTCAGGATCCTGAATTTACCGAAGTATTTGAGGTGCTTGAGTGGAATAAAGAATCCCTTATCATTAAGGTAGGTGACATCATTTTATAGCTTCTTTATGGTAGGCAACATCATTTAATATACTTGTTATGTAACTCATTTATTTGTTTGTTTGAGTCAATGCTTTAAGTCCCAATTGACATGTTTTCAGTCATGTTGGAAGTTTCCTGGGTTGAACCAGTACTGAGCAGAGGATAAAGTGTCTTGCTCAACACAGTACCTCTTGTGAGGCTTGAATTAGTGAGCCCTTGGTCTCAAGTTGGGCACTTTATCACTGTCAGAGCCAAGGGGCTCTGCTGTGTACCTGATTTAAAGACATACAATACGTCACTTTTCTAAGAATAACACAGAAATATATTATTAGCAAGGTGATATGGTACTTATCACCTTGTCAAGCAGTAAATTCCTACTTTAAATAAGAGAGCAACAAAAGCTCTGGCGATTCTGAATCACCAGAGCTTTTGTTGTTCTCTTATACAAAGTATGGTTGTAGATAAAGATTCAGACTAAAATTTAGACCTATAGTCCCACTGGATATGTCTTCATGTATGTTTTAAGGAGACTTTTGCTCATACATTTACCTGCATGTAAT
This sequence comes from Loripinus fragilis, assembly GCA_964019695.1. Classification (NCBI taxonomy): domain Eukaryota; kingdom Metazoa; phylum Mollusca; class Bivalvia; order Lucinida; family Lucinidae; genus Loripinus; species Loripinus fragilis. The sequence goes on along the minus strand of OZ026531.1, from coordinate 40,645,354 downwards.
AAATACCAAAACCTCATGTGCTGGCCTATATAAACCTTAACAGCTATATCAATATGAGGACCTGTCTTTCTCAATAAAACTGAAAAATAATACTAACTGAAGCAGGATCTATTTATCCAACATATTAGTTGATCTAATAGTAATGTTTGGGATCCTTTCGAAAAACATAGCAAAATAAACTGGATTTCTGTCCAGTTATCAAGTGAAATGCATGGTGTGTCTATTGTACAGGGATTAACATTATCATCTATGGAAAGTTATCAGGTGTTGCTTTGATGCAAGCTAAGTCAGGATGGTCCATTGTATATATTGACAAGTCAGTTTATAATTTCCCCAAAAATATTATTTTTCTTTCTCTTAAGATTGAATTTGTTTCACCAAACAGTGCAGACCCTGATGAAATGCCACATTCTGTGGCATTTCATCTGGGTCTTCACTGTTTGCAAAAGTACCTGATTAGGTTTATGTTAATTGTTTGAAGATATATAGCAGTGTATATTAAATGGTTCCCCATTATTGATTACAGGCTGACAGTCAGAAGGAAACCAGCCAATGGGTTCAGTATCTTCGGCAACAGATGCAGCAACTGGGGTGCTGGCGTAAACGACGCAATGCCTTACCTAATATTCTTCTCAATCATCTAGCACAGTGAGGCCTTATCAAAGAGGAGAACTTTATATACTCTTAATTTAAGAAAGGTGGTTGTTTAACTGCTGTGCCTGTGGCTTGTTGAAGCTTTCTAAGGCAGCATTTGTGCAGGGAGCATACCGTAGAGTGTTACTGATGATGACTAATGACCTCAAGTGGACAGATTGTTCCTGGAACACTTAGATGTGACCAGTTAAATCAGTATTATGTAAGGACAGCATTGTTGGAAGGCAGAGTTTGGTTGTAAATGGATTTTTCAAGGCAGAAATATCGAGAGAGAAGTTGGGAAGAATAGTTACATGGGTGAAAGTTTTTAGGATTATTCCTGATTTCAGGATTTCTATAGAAATGTCTGCCTCAAAAGCTGAATTAAGCAGATTTGAATAGCTTATCTGATTCATATACAGATTATCTAAACACAGTTAAAAATTATTAAACTTGAAAGGTTTCATTTTTGAAGGCATCCTGCAAGTTTTGAAATTTGAATTTTCTAAAATTCAGGATTTTGGTAATTTTAGGCTTTCATCTTTTAGTATTTCCCGAAGACAGATTTTGGTGGCAAATGAATTCACATCAGACTTATGAAGAAAGCTAGCAGATTTTGGTTATCAATGACAGTACGTCAGAATTATGTCGTATTTTAAAAAGAAAGGTTAGAAGACAGATTTTGAATGTTGATAACATTTGGGTGTTGATATTATCCCATTTAGAATTCTGGATAGACAGTAATGTGTAAAGACTGGAAAGATGGTAATGTGGGAAGATAGACTTTGGTTGTTAATGGAATTCTCTAATGAGAGAATAGTCAGATGATATTGTAATTATTGATGGTATCTCGTCAGAATTATGGAAATGCAGACATTGTGGTTTTAAAAGTATCAAATCAGAGCTATGTAAAGACAGACTTTTGAGTGTTAATGGTATCACATCAGAGCTATGTAAAGACAGACTTTTGAGTGTTAATGGTATCACATCAGAGCTATGTAAAGACAGACTTTTGAGTGTTAATGGTATCACATCAGAGCTATGTAAAGACAGACTTTTGAGTGTTAATGGTATCACATCAGAGCTATGTAAAGACAGTATTATTTGAAGATTGGCTTTACTTACTCATCATAGTTGTCAAGGTGGCATCTTTTGAAGAAAAACTTAAGTTTTGTAAGGGTTCTGTAATAGAATTCTCTAACTTAAGAGGGCAGAGTCTGTTTGTTAATAGTATGCCTAGCCTACATGATTATGTTAAAATTGGTACTGTTAGAAGGTAGACTTTGGTTTTGATTTGTAAAACATCAGAATTATGGAAAGAAATAATTGTCATGGGATAGATTTTAGCTGATAATGGTATTACGTGATATCAATATCAACAGAACAGGTCCATTCCTATTGAAACAAACTAACATTATAAAAGGGAGCCCACTCTGTCTGGAAATGGGCTATTGGCTTGTATGTTAGATACAGTTATAGTATCAAGGATTTTACAATGCAAAAGTAGTATTCTATAGTAGAATATTATTTATTTGGTGCAGGAGGCTCCAGCTTGGTTAGACTGTGATAAAAAGATGTCCTGCTGAACCTCGATTTATCCTTTTTTGAAAACAATGTAGTTCCAGATCAGCTGGCTTCTGACGAAGCCAACTGATCAGGATCCACACTGTTTTCCACTCTGATTGAAAATACATGCTTGTAACCGGAATGTTTCAGGAAAAGAGATGAAATGCAAGGCTTGCCATGCATTTTATCTCTTTTTCGCAACGAGTTTAATAGATTTAATAATACAAGAGCGTGAATGTTAGATTCTTTTTATCATATGACATTAAGATTACTGTGAAATCTCATTTCTGGAGTAAAAACATAATAATTTTGTCATTATGTACGCAACATTGTTATGGACGTCATAACGTTTCACGAAAATCTGTAAACCACTAGTGGTTTATCGATTTTATTGCATGGCGTTATTTCACTCACAGACGCAACATCATATGAAAACTTGCAGTATTCCGGTGATTAGTATGTATTTGCAATTTGATACATCAGGGATCAGCATGGTATTGGTTAAGATTTTGTTTTAATGTAATTTTAAAATTTTAATGTAAGATTAAAATTTTGATGTCCAGTAACAAGTTTGATACTTTTTATGTTTTGAGAGAGTTTGGGCATGTATCTGGTTTATTGAGGAGATAAATTATTATTAACAGGAGGGCATAAAGATATTAATTTTTATGAGTATTTTTATAAAATTAAACTTTGCTCCACATGTTGAAGATACATGTACCTCCTTTGAAAAGTATGTACAAAATTTCTCCTCATTGAAAAATGGGCCGCATAATTGGAAATTTTACTATCAAAACAGCAGATTACATAGGCACTGATCAATATGTAGCAAAATTGGGAGAAAACAATAGGCATGTATCTCTTTCGGTATAAAAATGCATTCTTGCCAAAAATTGTCATGATTGTCGTATGATTTGTTTTTGTTTAGAAAATCTCTGATTTTTGTCTGCATGTAGCAATCAGAGTTACCATACATTGAGGATCTGTATTTACCCTTTTTATTCTGATGGATTTTCCCATACATACTGGGATCATTCATTATATATTTCAAGGGTCACAAATCAGATTAATTCAATTGGTGGCAAATGACATTAAAAATTCATGCTCAAATGAGTTGAATATGAAAAGTATTGTAACCTTGGGGCTTGAATTGTTTGATTTAATACTGTATCGTTTTAGATATTTATAGAACCCTTGGAAAAATATATATTTTGCTAGAGAAATTTGTGATATTATATATGGGTATTGTTATATACTTTTGACTTTTTTTGTGATCATCTTTTTTGCAGGGTTCATACGAGCTAGACAGTGTACAATTCAAGCATTTTCAAGAACTTTTAAAGGACTCCAAACTAATTTTATCACAGAAGCAAACACTACTAACCCTGATCAGACTGCTCCTTAGGGAGCAGTCTGATCTTGGTCCATATTGTTTGAAATAAGAAGAAGTAGAAAAGCAGAAGAGCAGACGACAATTTTCCTTGTATAGCGGGAAAATGGATAGGACCTGAAAACCTTGTTTTGTTTGTTTTGATTCTTTACATCCTAGTCAACAATTTTCCAGTCATGTCGGTATGGGTTTTCCTGGTTGAACCAGTACTAAGCAGCAGGTAAAGTGTCTTGGTGAAGAACACATAGCAGCGACTCCACAGGCGGTGAGAATTAAACTAGCAACCCTTCGATATGATTTTCAAGATAGCCATATCTTTTCAAGTACTACTCAAGAACTAGTATGAACTCTGCTTTGTCATTTATTCTATTTTTGATACCTTGAGGTGAAAACAACAAATATGAACCCCTTATGACTGTCACGTGGGGTTATAAGAATCTTATCATGAGGGGTAAAGATTATTGGGGTGCCTGTTATGGGTTTGACCCTTAATCTACCTCTAATCTATCATTAAGCTATCATTGTCATTATTCATCAAAAATCATTATTTATTTTAAGCATATTTGTATTTAAATGTTTCATCAAACTCATCTCCCCCCATTCCAAATCATTTCATTCTCATTTGTGTATTGATTCATTCTCAATTTGGAGGTTTTGAAGAATTTGTCTATCGCTCCATTGTTAAATCTGTTTTCCTGTAACGTTCAGGCATTTTCATTCAATACTAAACCGATCAGCTGACTTGCAGAAATAAAATGCATTAAAAAGGGTTGTTTAACATTAAGTTACTAGGCAGATACTCTTTGAAATAAATTTAAAAAAAATTGACTGAAAAAATGGCCTTGAACTGTTTCAGTTAGATTGCAGTCTAAATGTATTTATTCTTTTTTGAGGCTCTCACAGGGGCTTGCGGTAGCATATAAATGAATGAAAGCATTTATTCTAGGGAAATAAAGGCATAGGTGAAATTCTTCAGGATTAATCCTGAATTCAGGATTTTGAGGCCAACTTTTCATAGAAAGTCGGCCTCAAAATGCTGAATTAGGCAGATTATTTTTGCTTCTAAAGACAATTGACCATTTAAACTTGAAATAGTTAGTGTTTTGTAGGCATACTACAAGTTTTAAGACTTTAATTTTTAAGTTCAGGATTTAAAGAAATTTAGAACTTTCACTCATGTAAAGGCAAAATGGAAAAAAAAAATTGTTATATTTTTGAGAACAACACACAAATGTGAATTAGGGAGCACAGTGGCTCAGTGGTAGATTGATTGACTTGAGACAGAGGGCCCACAGATTCGAGCCTCACCTGCATCAGTGTGTTGTGTCCTTGAGTAAGACACATTTATCCTTGCTTAGTACTGGTTCAACCCAGGAAGGCTTGTCCCAATAAAAAATTGTTGAAAAATTGTTGACTGGGACGTAAAGAATCAAATCAAGCAAAAACCAAAGTGAATTATTTCTGGGCAACAAGAGAATAAGTTTCCTACTTGGGATGGTCTCATTTTGTCAAGCTGTACTCGTTCTTTCTGGCTGGACTTAAGTTAACGAAAAAACTAAAATTTAATTTTCTTCTTTCTCAACCAAAACATATGTTGTGGGTACTCAAAAGAACCGTCTCAATGAGACGGTTCTTTTGAGCACCCAAAACATATGTTAAAACTGATGGGTAAGAACATATTAACATTTTTACGCTGAAAATTTTTGTTTATCTAAACCTGTGTTTCTGGTACATGTATTTTAAGAAGAAATATGAAACTCTCTGTGATATTGATATTTAACTCTGCCTGCTTTTGGTGTCTGCTGATAAACTTTGCAAACAGTTTGGACCCAGATCAGGCCCGACAAAATGTCGGACCTGATCTGGATCCAAACTGTTTGACACTCTGATGATACTTCTGAAAGAATTTTTCAAAAAAGTTGATTTTGAAAAAGACAGCAGACGTCAAAAAAGCGTGATAAATTACCCAGTAGGCAAAGTTGATTTGTTACATGAGTCATGACACAAGAAAGCCTGTCTCTGGGGTTTGCAACCAGTTAACACTCAAACTAGTCTGCTCAGTACAAACATTTTTGATTTTTTGTGAATAACAAAGATGCAGATCAGGCTGTACGGCAGAACACTTTAGACTGTTTTGCACCTTGTTCACATACAGGGTTCACACAGGCTTGAAAAGTACTTGAATATACAGGACTGTCTTGAAAAGTCCTTGAAAATTAAATTTGCCTTGAAAAATGCTCAAAGGCCTTGAAAAGTCCTTGAATTTTACACAAACTTGTCTGTATGAACATTGACATATCATTTACATGTGCAGTCTTACCTACATCATAGTTGTTTGCATAAAAAGCTATGTGGATGTGTTTGCATATTTCAAAGACAGGTTTTCTGACAATGTGGCCCAGTTATTGTGATTTATTGTTTCTTTGATGAATTGTATCGTTTGTAATATAAATACAAAGCTGTTAAGAACTTTTTTAGAGAAAGAATTTTCATAAGGATTTATTTTCTTTCAAATTTTATTTGAATCCTAAGGACCCGAGTTTTTACCAAATTATATTATTAATTCGAATTAAAGGGAGCAAATCTTGAAATAACAAAACAAAAATTCAGTATTTCCTATCGAAGCATATGATCTGGATGCTTTTAAGCACCCAAAACATGACTTTTGATTGGATATTACTAAATTAGTTCATCAAAAGGCTCTATTCTCTAAATCCAATGCATTTCAAATATAGTTCAACTTAGTGTGTGCTTTAAACTATCAGGTTCAAATAACTAAGTTTTCACTGTTAACAGGTTTCCACAAAAGAAATGGTTGAAAAATCTTCAGCAAAATGATTCTGTATGTAGTCCTATTTTCTCAGAAAATTGATGAGTATTTAAAATTGATTGCAAATGATGTTGATTGAATCCTGCTTATGTTCTATTGTCGAGTGATTTAATTCATTTCTTGTTGTTTTGGACCAACACAAAGTGCTTTATTTATTGTTTTGTTGAGAATTTGATACTTTAAAAAAATAAATCCAATTTATTGAGCAATAAACAATTGAATGAAGATGTTCTTTAGTTGTTTTTGTATTCCTTCATAGGTTTTCCCCCAGCTAGGCAACAACAAAATATTTTGTTTCACCTAACCAAAGAAAGAGGTCAAAGATCAGGAATCAATACAATCAAGCACCACACCCGACCAAGGTTACCAATGGGAAAGTGACAATGTCACAATTAGACATCACAAACAAGAGCCAAGAGGTCAGCCCTTTCCCAGCAGGTGACCACAAAGCATCAACAAACAGACGTGCATGAAAGCATAACAAAACAAGACAGAAATAAATAAATGATCCACAAAAGAAGCACTGCCTTGGAATGGTCAGTAAAATACTTTACTGCAGGGTTTAAACCAGTTAAACGCTGCACCAACCTCACCTTTAGTTCAGATGTGGATCACAACACATAGATGTTCGGTTTGCATGAAAAAAAACCTACATGAAAAGGAAAACATTCTGGATCTGAAAAAAAATAATGCCAAAATGGATACTGCATGTATAATTTCTACAAAACCTTTTTTGTTACACCAACTTGTACTGGTGACCTTGACCTATGTTTCACACTCCAGTGACTTTGTCATTAATATACATGGTAATGTATATTTTTGCAGCAGTGATAACTGGGAGTGTCAAACCTTGCATAGTAATTGTTATTGATGTACTCCCAGAGCATGCACTGTTTCCTGGTGACCTTGACCTTTCATGCTCTAGTGACTTTGACATTATCTACATAGTGAAATGTTTTTTTCACGGATCTTCAGTTGATCAGATTTTCTTAAGGTGGCCAGTCTGATGTAAATTCTTTAAAAAGTGAGAATGATCAGGAAATATGACAATCATACACTGCAGACCAACCCACGGCATCGTGGGGGAAGAGCGACAGAACATAACAGTAACAAGACATAAGACAATTTAAGCTCTCTCTCTTCCTTGTCAAGATGATTGCAAAACTAGAAGACAAAAAATAAAGCATACCAAAACAAAGACCAACACAGAAACCCCACAGACAATGGAAGGTACTGTCATGCCAACCAAGAGTGACAGTGACATATTTTTTTGTTTATAATTGCTTAGTAAAATATTGACTTGTATACTCCACTTTAGCTAACACGAATCAATAGTTCACTTGTGTATTAAACTTATCCTGCAGATAGGATTAATACACAAGTGATCTATCGATTATAAGTCCCTTATTACTTTGTAAACAAAACATGACATCAATGTCACTCTTGACTGGCAGGACAGTACATAAAACAATACATTAACAGAACCACCGCCTTAGAACGAACGGCAGCCTAAGCCACCGGAGGGCTTAAATGCAGTTTACTGGTGCTAAATTTTTGCCCTAGATTCTGTTTTGTTAAAACACAAAAATTTTAAAGCTCGCATGGAGGCTTGTTAACTAATGCAATGCATCATCACAGAGAAACAATCTAATTAAATTAACACACAATGATGAAACAATGAAAAGGGCTCATGAATCCCAGATAGTCAAGAGCTAAAGAAAACCTCAAGTTGAGCTATCGTAGTTCCAGCCAAAGACAAGCATCAGGCACCGACCAACAGATTAAAGCTATATGTCAGGGCGGTCATTGAGTGAAGCCTGACCCACCAGTCTTATTACTGTGTCATAATACTATGAGGTAATGTGCAATGCTCCGCAGTAAGGATACATGCAGGTGTAAAATCTTGGCTAGTACAGTAAACCAGCGTAAAACAGCCACTAAAAATAGACAAAACAAAGATCTTAATGACAAATGGTAGCTTAATGAAGGCCAAAAGTATTGCAGAATGCTCCAAGGGGAGTATTCTGCAATACTTTTGACCTGCAATAAGCAATAATCGATCTTGAAAACCAACATTTTGATAGTGACCCTTTTACACAGGCTTTACTGTAATTGTCCTTGGTGTTCTCTTTGAGCACCAGTATTTCACACCTCTAGTGAATATCATAAGTCGTTGCCTTAAAAGTGCCTTTCTCTGCAGCAGTGATAACTTCCATTGTCAAGTCTTGCATACATGTATTGGTAGTAATTGTCCTAAAAGGAATTTTTAAGGTAATCCTTTCACAGTATCTGATCACCCCCCACCAAGTTTTCAAGGCTGCAGGCCATATAAGGTTTATATCCTGCTAACAAAGTATGCAGGACAGAGGGACGGACAGATGAACATGTCTGAAATAGTTTCCCCACTCAACTTTCGTATTTGGGTACATAACAATATATACTATTCCAACTTCGATAACCATCACCATAAAGATTTCTGTATGGTTCAATGTGCCGAGACTATCTATTTGGCACTCAATAACTTTCATCGGTTTTCCTCAAATTCAACAAAATTTTCATTGGTAATTGAAAATGCTATGAGCTACAGCTTTTTTTGCAAATCACTCACTAGACGGTCCTATGGATGCCTGTAGGTCAGAAAATGCAAATTGTAACATTTTCAAAATTCCACCCAACATTCGAGTTCATTTCTCCCTTATTTTAAATGATCAGAAACACATTCTCAACCTTTCAATATTTGATTGAAACCAGTTTGTATCCAATATGAGAAGTTCTGGACACAATAATTACAATTTGAAAATTATGCACTTTTCTGTTAAAACAATAATTTGCATTTGTGGCCCAAAACTGGACCATCCATTCTGTGATTTGCATTGAAATATTTAGTTTGAAGTAATCACAAGTTCCCCTATATATTTCGTTGAAATTAAAGGAAAACACCAAGTTATTGAGTGTCAAAGAGGTAGGTTTATAGCATTGAACCCTATGGAAATCTATAAAGTAATCCTTATCAAGTTTGAGTAGTATAGAAGACAATTGGCCTGCAGGTTTTGGAGATATTTAAAAATATTGAAAGACCGAACGAACCCAGTCATTGGTACTATGAGCCTTTGGCTCAGCTGAGCTTACAAACACATAGTAGGTAAAAATAATAAAGAACAACCTTAGAAGTTAAAATTTACTTTCACCATCATAAATAAATAAGTCATACACAAGCTTCCATACATTTTCACAATTGTACTATGGCCTCTTGAAACAAATAAACCATATCAGTGTATGACAAAGATGTAACATGCCCATGCACTGGCTGCAAACAGATCATGTTCTACGGTAGAAATGATGAGGGTACCATTTCATGGTATAGAACATGTTAGTGCCAGATGCAAAATTCAGACTAAAAGGTCAGTATTGTGTGACCATAGTTGATAATATATATATAACTTGTTAATTTGTTCGTGAAATTTAACCCTTCCTATGCTGAACTTAGATATATTCTGTTTAGAAAACACTGGGAATCTGGATAGCTGGCTTCTGAGAAGCCAGCTGATCAGGATCCACAGTGTTTTCAAAACAGGATCCACAGTTTTACACTCTGCTTGTAAATAAATGTAAATCACCTGAACCCTGAAGTTATCAGGATAATGATTCAGGAGGACCTGGAGTGCAGCATGAAAAAAAAATCCTGAGAAGCCAGCTAATCAGGATCCAGTTTTCCACTCTGCTTGTTAATAGAACCCTGCAAGTTAACTGGACTTCAGGAGGAGTGCAATATGAAAAAAATATCCAGTACATGTATATTAAGGTAACAACCTGTTGGCCAAACTGAAATACTGTGGGCAGTTTGAAGGAAAGTTTAGTGCGTCATTAGCTGATACAAAGTGTAAATTGCTGTATATTTCCACTTGTCAGTCAAATGGAGTTCACTGGGTTACCTGTAAGAGAACATTCAATGTACTTTAAAATCACGCGCACAGTTGTCACATGCTTTTCTACCCCATGCGCAGATCCCGAAAGTTTTATCAGAGGGGATCCAACTCCGACGTTTTTTTTAATTTGATGAGGGGAAAGGGGCTCCAAATACCACTATATGCGACCCATCATTTAAATGGCATTTCCCTGGCATGCCGTTGATGGCGCAACATTGAATGCTTGCTTGGTAGTTTTGAGATTTTCAGGGGATCCGGACCAGTATTGCTAAGAAACCCTATACTTTTGTGATTTTTCAGGGGGGTCCGAACACCCTGTTCCCCCCCCCCTCTGGATCCGGGCATGAGGTCCCTATGTAAGCAATAGTAACCCAAGCTGAGGGCACTGTCAAGGCTTATAGGCTACCCTGGCTGGAGGGCCGTCAATCAACCTTTGCTTTGCTGTTTTACTTCCCAGTCAACAGCTATGGTCATGGGGGACGTTTAGTTCACCTAACCACACTTTTACCCGGGTAGGCTTGAACAAGCAGTTAGCAAGTTACTAGTGCACATTCTTTCGATTGTAACTGACAACAACCCTTCTTGAATGATTCAGCAGAAGGGAGGAGAATGACTGTCAAAATTATTTCATGATCAATCTCCACGAAAGTATGGGACCAGGCCCGGATGGAACTCAAGACCCCTGGAGCTGCAGTCAGATGGGCATCTGTTGTCATACACATTACCAACTGTGCTAAGCGGCCCGGTACAATCAACCTTGGTAGTGCCTGAAAAATTACAGTTTCTATTGCTTTTATGCATTGAATGTCTACTCCATGCTTGAATTTTATGCCAATTTATTACTTAGCTGCAAATAAGGTAGAATATTTCATGTAGATTGATACACGCATACTTATAATTCACATGAAACATTATGCCTTATTCTACACCCTGTTTCGTCCTGAAAATGAAGCAAAATGACACAATATGTACTCTGTAGCAATCACAGTTAGCACTTGAAGCAAAAGAAATCAATCAGACCCTAAGGTGCACAGTGGCTCAGTGGTAGAGTGCTTCACTTGAGATTGAGTGGTCTACCAAAAGCACTGTGTTGTATCCTTAAGCAAGACTTGTAATGTAAAATTTCTTGGCTTATCAGTCAGAAGCTATTCATTGCACTTTAAACCATAAAAATCATTTCAGTATTGTGTGTAACTAGCGGATTAAATACACAAAACAGTCCATTTTCAAGTATAAATTCATGATACATACTGTCAGCCTTATCCCAAATTCATCCAGTCACCAGAGAGGCTGTTCAGTGCTCTTAAAACAATTGACAGCTTTTCAATATTGTGTGTTATTGGGGGGTAAAATACATGATTGACTGTTAATATACACTTGATAACTTAACAAGCTGTCAGTCAATTGGAGTTCATTGGTTACCAGTAAGAGAACATTCAATGCAATTTAAAATCACGTGCACAGCTGTCACATGCTTTTCCACCTCATACACAGATCCCTATGTAAGCGGAGGGATCTGTAAAGGTTCATAGGCTACCCTGGCTGGAGGGCAGTCAATCGACCTTTGCTTTGCTTTGTTTTACGTCCCAGTTATCATCAGCTATGGTAATGGGGGACACTCAGTTCAACTAACTACACTTTTTCCCGGGAAAGCTTGAACAAGCAGTTTGCCAGTAATTAGTGCACATACTTTTGCTTGTAACAGACAACAACCCTTCTTGAATGATTAAGCAGAAGGGAGGAGAATGACTGGTAAAATTATTTCACAATCAATCTCCACAAAAGAATTGTAACAGGCCCGGATTGAACTCACGACCCCTAGATCTGCAGTCAGATGAGCATCTGTAGTCATACATGTTACCAACTGCGCTAAGCGGCCCAGTACAATCAACCTTGGTAGTGCCTGAAAATTTACGGTTTCTATTGCTTTTATGCATTGAATGTCTACTCGATGCTTGAATTTTATGCCAATTTATTACTTAGCTTCAAAGAAGGTAGAATATTTCATGTAGATTGATACACACATACTTATGATTCACGTTAAACATCAGGCCTTATTTTACACCCTTCTTGAAAATGAAGCAAATTGACACAAATTGTAATCTGTTGCAATCGCATTTAGCACTTGAAGCAAAAGAAATCAATCGGACCTGAAGGTGTGAAGTGACTCAATGATAAGAGAGCTTGACTTGAGAATGAGGGGTCACTAGTACGAGTCTTACCAGAAGTTCTGTAATGTATCCTTGAGCAAGACTTGTTATGTATAATTTCTTGGCTTATCAGTCAGAAGCTTTTTGCACTTGAAGCAATAAAAACCGTTTCAGTATTGTGTGTAACTAGCGGATTGAATACACAAAACAATGTTAATTTTCATGTATAAATGCATGCAAAAAACTGTCAGCCTTATCCCAATTTCATCAAATCACCAGAGAGGTGATGATCAGTGCACTAAAGACAATAGAAATATTCCAGTACTGTGTATCTTAGCTGATAAAATACACAAAACTCTGTTAATTTTCATGTATAACTTCATGATACAAACTGTCAGGCTTACCCCAATATCATCCTTTCACCAGAGAGGCTGTTCAGTGCTCTTAAAACAATTGACAGCTTTTCAATATTGTGTGTCATTGGGGGGTAAAATACATGATTGGCTGTAAATAATATTAGGTTATCAAGTGTATATTATACACATGATAACTTAACAAGCTGTCAGTCAAATGTAAAGTTCACTCAATCTCGGACTCAATAAACACAGACTGGGCACTTACATACAGGTAAATGTATATATTGGAAATACCTTGTCGTGACTCAACGGTGGCTGAGCTTTCAAAACTGATGTATGTTGGAGATTAAATAATCATTTCTCCATTATTTCTCTGCATATCTTTGAATTTCCTTCAAAAAGCAATACTATTTTTCAGACTGTATTGTTATATTTATAAAAAGTGTATCCGTCTTTATGAACATCAGCAAGAAACCTAGATACCCTTTTTAGCTATTTTCTGCACTTTTAGCTAAAAATCGTCAGAAATCAACAAATAAAAATTAGAAAACTTCAATCCTTTTTACAGTAAAAAGTATAACGACAGTAACCTCTTATAATCCTGTGTATGTTCAGAATCAATTTTATTGGTTGTAGTACTTTGAAATAGCCTAAAAATAAAGCCTCGACAACATAACTTTGTATTTCCGCTAGTGGCCAGTCCGTTTATACTGGGTTCGAGACTCAATTAACAGTTAAAATAGGCTCATCAGTGCACTCTAAGGCACTAGAGACCTTTTGCTAAGGTAACTATGTACATTGTATGGGATCGGGGTATGACTAGGGCTGTTTGCTTTTTGTTTGTTATGTTGCTTTACGTCCCAAGTCAACAGCTATGGTCATTGCGGGACGGTCAGTTCACCTATCCACACTTTTTCCTGGGCAGGCTTGAACAAGCGGTTAACCAGTAATTCGTGCACACACTTTCGCTTGTAACTGACAACAATCCTTCTTGATTAAATCAGCGGAAGGAGGAGAATGACTGTAGAAATTATTTCATGATCAATCTCCACGAAAGTATGGGACCGGGCCGGGATCGAACTCTCAACCCCTGGATCTGCAGTCAGACACGCATCTGTAGCCAGACACGTTACCGACTGCGCTACGCGGCCCGGTAGGGCTGTTTGCCACTGCTTAAGCTTATGCTCCCTGATACAAACATTGAAGTAAAGCATACTACAGTCTTGTCCATTTCTAATGCTAATTGAGTGAACTTTACATTTGACTGACAGCTTGTTAAGTTATCAAGTGTAAATTAAAAGGCTGTTTGCCACTGCTTAAGCTTATGCTCCCTGATACAAACATTGAAGTAAAGCATACTACAGTCTTGTCCCTTTCTAATGCTAATTGAGTGAACTTTACATTTGACTGACAGCTTGTTAAGTTATCAAGTGTAAATTAAAAGCCAATCGTGTATTTAACCAGCTTATGCTCCCTGATCAGAACACTGAAGTAAAGCACAATACAGTCTTGTCCCTTTATAATGCTATGTTTGGGGTCCAAATGAACGGACAATGTCATAGTTGAATCGTGTTATAATTATAGGTTTAGATAAACAAAAATTTTGAGTGTAAAATTTTACATATTTTCTTACCCATCAGTTTAAACATATGTTTTGGGTGCTCAAAAGAACCGTCTCATAGAGAGGGTTCTTTTGAGTACCCACAACATATGTTTTGGTTTAAAAATAAGAAAATTAATTTTTTGGTACGCACACTTATCTAAAGTCCTGTATAAAGGGACATTATTACAACGGAATTACAATTCATTTGTAAAATTCGCTTGTATGATAATTCTGTAGCCACCACATGACTGCTTTATAATAAAGCGTGTTATAAAGGGACTACACTGTTATAAGAGTAAAATAAACACAATTCAAGGAAACAGTCATACAGTATCTACCTTATAGCACACATCCTCACTGAGTGTTTACACTATATGAACTTCAGGCCTTGAGATTATAAAACTTTTTCTATGCTCAGCTCAATTGAGCATCAACTTTTAATGGCTCACAAAAGATCAAATGCTGAACAATAAAGATTTTTCTTGCTTTCAAACTCTCAGATGTTGCATTTATCATGCTAATAATTGTTAAAATGCCAACAAGTGTTGGCATTTTAACATTTATGAGCATGATAAATTTCATACTCAGTTGAGTTGAAAATGGAAATAGTTTTATAACCTCAGGGCCTGATTTCCCGGTCCTAAGAATATAACAATCCACCATGAGTGCCCATGTAGGATAGAGAAATCTCACCCGATGGGTCGGAATTTAAACCAGGGACGAGGCTTGCCGAGTCCCTGGTTAAATTCCGACCCCGAGGGTGAGATATCTCTATCCTACATGGACAGGCTCATGATGGATTGTTTTTCTCCCACTTTTTCGAAGATTTTTTGTCCGAGCATAAAAAGTCCAAAAACGTGAAAATTCTAACTTTTTTTACTCGTTGGATTAATATTATTTCTGAGTTCACGAGTGCTTTTATTGGGTATTAAATTGGGTGAAAACATAGTTTGCACCTTGTTTTTCAATGGAAACCACGATTGGAGCATCAGTTGAGTTGCAAAATGCAAAATAAAATCCTGCTTGGCTCCTTGTGCCATTAGTGTCGCATTGCCGTTTTCGTCACGCGGTGCACGTTCGGTGACGTCATTAACGTTGTATGACGTCAATAAGTAACGCTTACCCTTGCTTGGTGCCTTTGGGCTACCTAGGCGCAACATATTGGTCCTTTAAGTATCCTTTTTCGAAATAAAAGAATATTTAACTCTGCCCATTTAAGAAAGCAGTCACGTGGTCATGTAAGATAGAAATTTCTTACATGAGCTGACAGCCTATCTTACATGGGCAGAGGTGGGAGAATAGGATATGTACTGTTCATGGCACTCCATTAGGCTGCTATAGAAAAACTGATCATACCTGATATTTAGTTTATTTACCCTATTCTTAGGTGTCTTCCGGTCAATTCAGTGGTATAATTTTAATATTAACAGAAAGCGCCACCTATAATTTGTAGTAGACGACAATTTCAAATTTTGCTGCTTTTTCAAAAGTATCAAATAAGGCATGATATTTCATGAGAATCGTCTGCTGCAGACGATTCTCATGAAATATATTGCCTTATTTTTTTTTCGAAAATTAAGAAAGATGTCTTAAAATTTGTCGTCTGCTCCATTCGTACTTGGTGCTTTAAGAGTAAATATGGATTTGTTGTGTGTAGGAAAAACACTGATCAGCTAGCTTAACCTTAAGTCCACTGGCTTTATAAGGTGAGTTTTGGTTTGATTTTTTTGATTCCCTTTCATGTTTCAACCCTTTGTAGGATAATGGGATATTCCATAAAGCTTGAAACTTTAAGTATGTCCATTGCATATATTGAGGGGTCATAGGTAATACTATTGTATTTCTTTCAATAAAGATTGTTTTTGCTTCAGGCAAGCAGTGCAGACCCTGAAGAAATGCCGCATTCTGCAGCATTTCATCTAGGCCTTCACTGTTTGCCCCCCCCCACACCAAATTTTTTTAGCATAATGTTAAACAGCAATACTTTACATTCAGTTGTAGAAAGGGAGAATTGAGACTGATTTGGGAGCAGTTTCCTCCAATATCTTCTACTAGCTTGAGTTAATAAGCCATCAGGTTCCTGCCTGATTAGATCTTTTGACTAGATTTTCACAATGGCTATCAACACTCACCATGCTGACCCCAGATATACAGCTGAATACCAATGGCACAAACACCTTTGGGACCATTAAACATTGTTTGAGATGTGGGTAGCTTGAGCCACTGAGAGTTAACTATAGCACTAGATCTTGAGATATATATTGTGAGTATTTATTAGAATCACCTCAACCAGGTGATTCTAATAATAACACATAAAATACTTTTAAACCTGCCTAACAGATTTTAAAATATGTATATCTGGAGCTATGGAAACATGTACGGATCAAGAAAGTTTTGTCAGAGAGGATCCAACTTTGACATTTTTTTTTTAGTTGATGAGGGTTCCAGAGCGTTTTGCTGGCGGCGTGCCAATGATGGCCCAACAATGAATGCTGGCTTGGTAGTTTTATGATTTTTCCAGGAGAGACGTACCAGTATTGCTAAGAAACCCTATATTTTGTGATTTTTCTAGGTGGGAGGGGGGGTCCAGACCCCCTGTCCCCCTCTCTGGATTCGCACATGGGAAATACTTTTCTAGCGACTCAAGATGAAATTTGAATTAGCTTTGATAAATGAGACATAAATGTTCGAGCCATTGAAGTTTATGAATTATTTGTCCACAGTTTGTGTATCTTCCTCAACGTGCCATTTGTAGATATGTGGTCTGTGATTGTGACATTTCCTGGTCAAAACTTACTTGCTTTTTTATTATTGCATTTTTTCCATTGAGACACATGTTTACCCCTTGAATTCTTCCAAATAAATCTAGATTCATCTTAATCCCCTTTAAAACTTCCAAATAAATCTAGATTCATCTTAATGCTTGAAGTGCTACCTACAATTTGTAAACAAAAATTTCAAATTTTGTAGCGATTTATAGTAACATTATAAGGCTTAATATTTCATATGAATTGTCTGCCAGCAGATAATTCATATGAAATGTCAAGCCTTATTTTTCTTATACATCATTGAAGAAATCACAAATTTTTTGTCTGCTGCAGTTTTTTTTTTGTTTTTTTTTTTTGTGCCTTATGGGTTAAGGAAATATTTATTTGTTTGCATACCCACGAAGACAGGTTTTCTGCTTACTTATCTGTTTATACACTTTGGAAACCTATATTTCAAACATTCTGGACCCATAGAGGCCGTCTGATCAGGGTTCATAGAGTTTTCTTCCATGATCAAAAGTAGTTGGAAGTGCATTTAGCAGACGTAAAAAGCTAACATTTTCATAACAAAAAATATTGGAATATATGTCATAATGAAACAAGCTTTAGCAAGATTCATAAATTTAATATGAATTGACCAAAGAGAGTAAAATCCTCTTGGCCATATATCTGTTTCAACCGGAATCTTGGACTTAAAAAAAAAAGAATTTCAATAAAAAAAAAACTTAGTCATGTAGAAAAGTATCATTGAATGTGTTGTCATATCAATTTTAACGACATGATATCATTCACTGAAAAACAGCAAAATCAAATAATATGATAATATTGAGATTTTGGAATCACAAATTCCTGTTTTTCAGTTTAATAAATATGGCAGGTCCGTTTTTTTGCAAGATGTCAATCTTTGAAGCCATTATAAGCCTTTGAGCTGGTTCATTAAGTCATCGAGATCTTGTCCACTTGTCTCAACAGTATCACCCTGGTCACCCTGAAATGGACAAAACAATGACGTGAGAAATAAGTCATTATAAGCCTTTGAGCTGGTTCATTAACTCATCCAGATCTTGTCCACTTGTCTCAACAGTACCACCCTGCTCACCCTGTAATGGACAAAACAATGACGTGAGAAATGAGTGAGTCATTATAAGCCTTTGAGCTGGTTCATTAACTCATCCAGATCTTGTCCACTTGTCTCAACAGTACCACCCTGCTCACCCTGTAATGAAAAAACAATGATGTGAGAAATGAGTGAGTCATTATAAGCCTTTGAGCTGGTTCATTAAATCATCCAGATCTTGTCCACTTGTCTCAACAGTACCACCCTGCTCGCCCTGTAAAGGACAAAACAATGACGTGAGAAATGAGCAAGTCATTATAAGCCTTTGAGCTGATTCATTAAATCATCCAGATCTTGTCCTCTTGTCTCAACAGTATCACCCTGCTCAACCTGTAATGGACAAAACAATGACGTGAGAAATGAGCGACTCATTATAAGCCTTTGAGCTGATTCATTAAATCATCCAGATCTTGTCCACTTGTCTCAATAGTATCACCCTGCTCAACCTGTAATGGACAAAACAATGACGTGAGAAATACGTCATTATAAGCCTTTGAGCTGGTTCATTAAATCATCCAGATCTTGTCCACTTGTCTCAACAGTATCACCCTGCTCACCCTGTAATGGACAAAACAATGACGTGAGAAATGAGCGAGTCATTATAAGCCTTTGAGCTGGTTCATTAAATCATCCAGATCTTGTCCACTTGTCTCAACAGTATCACCCTGCTCACCCTGTAATGGACAAAACAATGACGTGAGAAATACATCATTATAAGCCTTTGAGCTGGTTCATTAAATCATCCAGATCTTGTCCACTTGTCTCAACAGTATCACCCTGCTCACCCTGTAATGGACAAAACAATGACGTGAGAAATGAGTGAGTCATTATAAGCCTTTGAGCTGGTTCATTAAATCATCTAGATCTTGTCCATTTGTCTCAACAGTATCACCCTGGTCAACCTGTAATGGACAAAACAATGATTTTGTTTGATTTGCTTCTTTACCTCCCATCAACAATCTTTCAGTTAAACAGGGACGGGTCTTCCTGGGTTGAACCAGTACTAAGCTAGGATAAATGTGTCTTGCTCAAGGACCACAACGCAGTGACGCCGGTGAGGCTCGAACCCGCGGCCTCTCGGTCTCGAGTCAAGCACTCTACCACTG
This sequence comes from Loripinus fragilis, assembly GCA_964019695.1. Taxonomy (NCBI): domain Eukaryota; kingdom Metazoa; phylum Mollusca; class Bivalvia; order Lucinida; family Lucinidae; genus Loripinus; species Loripinus fragilis. The sequence goes on along the minus strand of OZ026531.1, from coordinate 40,625,909 downwards.
AGCCACTGCGCTCCCGACAAAACAATGATGTGAGAAATGAGCGAGTCAATATAAGCCTTTGAGCTGGTTCATTAAATCATCCAGATCTTGTCCACTTGTCTCAACAGTATCACCCTGCTCGCCCTGTAATGGACAAAACAATGATGTGAGAAATAAGGGAGTCATTATAAGCCTTTGAGCTGAATCATTAAATCATCCAGATCTTGTCCACTTGTCTCAACAGTATCACCCTGCTCAACCTGTAATGGACAAAACAATGATGTGAGAAATAAGCGAGTCATTATAAGCCTTTGAGCTGATTCATTAAATCATCCAGATCTTGTCCACTTGTCTCAACAGTATCACCCTGCTCACCCTGTAATGTACAAAACAATCACGTGAGAAATAAGTCATTATAAGCATTTGAGCTGGTTCATTAAATCATCCAGATCTTGTCCACTTGTCTCAACAGTATCACCCTGCTCACCCTGTAATGGACAAAACAATGATGTGAGAAATGAGCCAGTCATTATAAGCCTTTGAGCTGGTTCATTAAATCATCCAGATCTTGTCCACTTGTCTCAACAGTATCACCCCGCTCACCCTGTAATGAAAAAACAATGACGCAAGAAATCAGTGAGTGTATGAGAACTTAGTACAGTTAAGTCCCTTATCCGCTATGTCTGGGATCAATAGGAATGGACAGGGTTATAGGTAAATCTTGTTAAATAGGTAAATCTTGTTATAAAGGACTAATTTTGCAAAGAAAATATAGGAAAATGACCATTCTATGGTCATTTTCCTACAATTCTTTTGAAAAATTCATTTTTACAAACTTTTGGGAGCAACAACATGCTTGTGTTTATCCAAATCTGTGTTATAACATGATGTTATAGAGCAACATGATGTTATAGAGGAGACTGCACTGTACATGAGAAATAAGCTAGTTCATGGGAATTTGGTACCTATCACTCAGGTCATAATGACATTACAAAATTATGTTCATTTATTTGCAAGTGCCTGTAAATGACATCAATTTTTTGACAGCCCCAGAATGCACATACATAAAGTCAAAAGATGTGCATTTACATCACACAAAGATGATTATATAGTGTAAACAACACATAAAGTAAGCAGTATGCTCTATTAGTATCATGTCTGCTTATTTGGTAGAAAATGTGTGTATCATTAGAAGTATATAGTGAATTCTATCTTAAGTGGCCACTCAAAAGAAAGAGAGAACAAAAATCTTAAAGCCATGTGGTAGCTTCATGCTGGTCAAAAGTACTGCAGAATGCTCCACAGGAGCATTCTGCAATACTTTTGACCTGCATTAAGCGATTATTGGGCTTGAAAACCTATTTATTTGTCTTCTTTGAGTGGCCAATTAGGCTAAAAGGGTAGCCTACCGGAGTTGGTGCTGGTTTAGTATAGGCTACTGTTACACCCTGTGTTAATTCTGGTTTTTCTCCTTCTGCTAATCTCAGCTCTTCTTCTGTTGTTTCTGATACTATACATATACCTGCAAACACATATGTTCTGATCATTGAATATACCCCAAATACATATGTTCTGATCATTGATTATACCCCTAAATACACATGTTCTGATCATTGATTATACCCCTAAATACATATGTTCTTATCATTGATTATACCCCTAAATACATATGTTCTGATCATTGATTATACCCCTAAATACATATGTTCTTATCATTGATTATACCCCTAAATACATATGTTCTGATCATTGATTATACCCCTAAATACATATGTTCTGATCATTGATTATACCCCTAAATACATATGTTCTGATCATTGATTATACCCCTAAATACATATGTTCTGAGCATTGATTATACCCCTAAATACATATGTTCTGATCATTGATTATACCCCTAAATACATATGTTCTGATCATTGATTATACCCCTAAATACATATGTTCTGATCATTGATTATACCCCTAAATACATATGTTCTGATCATTGATTATACCCCTAAATACATATGTACTGATCATTGATTACACCCCTAAATACATTTGTTCTGATCATTGATTATACCCCTAAATACATATGTTCTGATCATTGATAATACCCCTAAATACATATGTTCTGATCATTGATTATACCCCTAAATACATTTGTTCCGATCATTGATAATACCCCTAAATACATATGTTCTGATCATTGATTATACCCCTAAATACATATGTTCTGATCATTGATTATACCCCTAAATACATATGTTCTGATCATTGATTATACCCCTAAATACATTTGTTCTGATCATTGATTATACCCCTAAATACATATGTTCTGATCATTGATTATACTCCTAAATACATATGTTCCGATCATTGATAATACCTCTAAATACATATGTTCTGATCATTGATTATACCCCTAAATACATATGTTCTGATCATTGATTATACACCTAAATACATATGTTCTGCTCATTGATTATACCCCTAAATACATATGTTCTGATCATTGATTATACCCCTAAATACATATGTTCCGATCATTGATTATACCCCTAAATACATATGTTCTGATCATTGATTATACCCCTAAATACATATGTTCTGATCATTGATTATACCCCTAAATACATATGTTCTGATCATTGATTATACCCCTAAATACATATGTTCTGATCATTGATTATACCCCTAAATACATATGTTCTGATCAGTGATTACACCCCTAAATACATATGTTCTGATCATTGATCATACCCCTAAATACATATGTTCTGATCATTGATTACACCCCTAAATACATATGTTCTGATCATTGATCATACCCCTAAATACATATGTACTGATCATTGATTATACCCCTAAATACATATGTTCTGATCATTGATTATACCCCTAAATACATATGTTCTGATCATTGATTATACCCCTCAATACATATGTTCCGATCATTGATTATACCCCTAAATACATATGTTCTGATCATTGATTATACCCCTAAATACATATGTTCTGATCATTGATTATACCCCTAAATACATATGTTCTGATCATTGATTATACCCCTAAATACATATGTTCTGATCATTGATTATACCCCTAAATACATATGTACTGATCATTGATTATACCCCTAAATACATATGTTCTGTTCATTGATTATACCCCTAAATACATATGTTCTGATCATTGATTTTACCCCTAAATACATATGTTCTGATCATTGACTATACCCCTAAATACATATGTTCTGATCATTGATCATACCCCTAAATACATATGTTCTGATCATTGATCATACCCCTAAATACATATGTTCTGATCATTGATTATACCCCTAAATACATATGTTCTGATCATTGACTATACCCCTAAATACATATGTTCTGATCATTGATTTTACCCCTAAATACATATGTTCTGATCATTGATCATACCCCTAAATACATTTGTTCTGATCATTGATTATACCCCTAAATACATATGTTCTGATCATTGATTATACCCCTAAATACATATGTTCTGATCATTGATCATACCCCTAAATACATATGTTCTGATCATTGATTATACCCCTAAATACATATGTTCTGATCATTGATTATATCCCTAAATACATATGTTCTGATCATTGACTATACCCCTAAATACATATGTTCTGATCATTGATTTTACCCCTAAATACATATGTTCTGATCATTGATCATACCCCTAAATACATATGTTCTGATCATTAACCATACCCCTACATACATATGTTCTGATCATTGATTATACCCATAAATACATTTGTTCTGATCATTGATTATACCCCTAAATACATTTGTTCTGATCATTGATTATACCCCTAAATACATATGTTCTGATCATTGATTATACCCCTAAATACATATGTTCTGATCATTGATTATACCCCTAAACACATATGTTCTGATCATTGATTATACCCCTAAATACATATGTTCTGATCATTGATTTTACCCCTAAATACATTTGTTCTGATCATTGATTATACCCCTAAATACATATGTTCTGATCATTGATTATACCCCTAAATACATATGTTCTGAGCATTGATTATACCCCTAAATACATATGTTCTGATCATTGATCATACCCCTCAATACATATGTTCCGATCATTGATTATACCCCTAAATACATATGTTCTGATCATTGATTATACCCCTAAATACATTTGTTCCGATCATTGATTATACCCCTAAATACATATGTTCTGATCATTGATTATACATCTAAATACATATGTTCTGATCATTGATTATACCCCTAAATACATATGTTCTGATCATTGATTATACCCCTAAATACATATGTTCTGATCATTGATCATACCCCTAAATACATATGTTCTGATCATTGATTATACCCCTAAATACATATGTTCTGATCATTGATTATACCTCTAAATACATATGTTCTGATCATTGATCATACCCCTAAATACATATGTTCTGATCATTGATTATACCCCTAAATACATATGTTCTGATCATTGATTTTATCCCTAAATACATATGTTCTGATCATTGATTTTATCCCTAAATACATATGTTCTGATCATTGATTATACCTCTAAATACATATGTTCTGATCATTGATCATACCCCTAAATACATATGTTCTGATCATTGATTATACCCCTAAATACATATGTTCTGATCATTGATTATACCCCTAAATACATATGTTCTGATCATTGATCATACCCCTAAATACATTTGTTCCGATCATTGATTATACCCCTAAATACATATGTTCTGATCATTGATTATACCCCTAAATACATATGTTCTGATCATTGATTTTATCCCTAAATACATATGTTCTGATCATTGATTTTATCCCTAAATACATATGTGTTGATCATTGATTATACCCCTAAATACATATGTTCTGATCATTGATTATACCCCTAAATACATATGTTCTGATCATTGACTATTCCCCTAAATACATATGTTCTGATCATTGATTATACCCCTAAATACATATGTTCTGATCATTGATTATACCCCTAAATACATTTGTTCTGATCATTGATTATACCCCTAAATACATATGTTCTGATCATTGATTATACCCCTAAATACATTTGTTCCGATCATTGATTATACCCCTAAATACATATGTTCTGATCATTGATTATACCCCTAAATACATATGTTCTGATCATTGATCATACCCCTGAATACATATGTTCTGATCATTGATCATACCCCTAAATACATATGTTCTGATCATTGATTATACCCCTAAATACATATGTTCTGCTCATTGATTATACCCCTAAATACATATGTTCTGATCATTGATTATACCCCTAAATACATATGTTCTGATCATTGATTATACCCCTAAATACATATGTTCTGATCATTGATCATACCCCTGAATACATATGTTCTGATCATTGATCATACCCCTAAATACATATGTTCTGATCATTGATTATACCCCTAAATACATATGTTCTGCTCATTGATTATACCCCTAAATACATATGTTCTGATCATTGATTATACCCATAAATACATATGTTCTGATCATTGATTTTACCCCTAAATACATATGTTCTGATCATTGATTATACCCCTAAATACATATGTTCTGATCATTGATTATACCCCTAAATACATATGTTCTGATCATTGATTTTACCCCTAAATACATATGTTCTGATCATTGATTTTATCCCTAAATACATATGTTCTGATCATTGATTATACCCCTAAATACATATGTTCTGATCATTGATTATACCCCTAAATACATATGTTCTGATCATTGATTTTACCCCTAAATACATATGTTCTGATCATTGATTATACCCCTAAATACATATGTTCTGATCATTGATTATACCCCTAAATACATTTGTTCTGATCATTGATTATACCCCTAAATACATATGTTCTGATCATTGATTTTACCCCTAAATACATATGTTCTGATCATTGATTATACCCCTAAATACATATGTTCTGATCATTGATTATACCCCTAAATACATTTGTTCTGATCATTGATTATACCCCTAAATACATATGTTCTGATCATTGATTTTACCCCTAAATACATATGTTCTGATCATTGATTATACCCCTAAATACATATGTTCTGATCATTGATTATACCCCTAAATACATATGTTCTGATCATTGATCATACCCCTAAATACATATGTTCTGATCATTGATTATACCCCTAAATACATATGTTCTGATCATTGATTATACCCCTAAATACATATGTTCTGATCATTGATTATACCCCTAAATACATATGTTCCGATCATTGATTATACCCCTAAATACATATGTTCTGATCATTGATTATACCCCTAAATACATATGTTCTGATCATTGATTATACCCATAAATACATATGTACTGATCATTGATTATACCCCTAAATACATATGTTCTGATCATTGATTATACCCCTAAATACATATGTTCTGATCATTGATTATACCCCTAAATACATATGTTCTGATCATTGATTATACCCCTAAATACATATGTTCTGATCATTGATTATACCCCTCAATACATATGTTCCGATCATTGATTATACCCCTAAATACATATGTTCTGATCATTGATTATACCCCTAAACACATATGTTCTGATCATTGATAATACCCCTAAATACATATGTTCTGATCATTGATTATACCCCTAAATACATATGTTCTGATCATTGATTATACCCCTAAATACATATGTTCCGATCATTGATTATACCCCTAAATACATATGTTCTGATCATTGATTATACCCCTAAATACATATGTTCTGATCATTGATTATACCCCTAAACACATATGTTCTGATCATTGATAATACCCCTAAATACATATGTTCTGATCATTGATTATACCCCTAAATACATATGTTCTGATCATTGATTATACCCCTAAATACATATGTTCCGATCATTGATTATACCCCTAAATACATATGTTCTGATCATTGATTATACCCCTAAATACATATGTTCTGATCATTGATTATACCCATAAATACATATGTACTGATCATTGATCATACCCCTAAATACATATGTTCTGATCATTGATTATACCCCTAAATACATATGTTCTGATCATTGATTATACTCCTAAATACATATGTTCTGATCATTGATCATACCCCTAAATACATATGTTCTGATCATTGATTATACCCCTAAATACATTTGTTCCGATCATTGATCATACCCCTAAATACATATGTTCTGATCAGTGATTATACCCCTAAATACATATGTTCTGATCATTGATTATACCCCTAAATACATATGTACTGATCATTGATCATACCCCTAAATACATATGTTCTGATCATTAACCATACCCCTACATACATATGTTCTGATCATTGATTATACCCATAAATACATTTGTTCTGATCATTGATTATACCCCTAAATACATATGTTCTGATCATTGATTATACCCCTAAATACATATGTTCTGATCATTGATTATACCCCTAAATACATATGTTCTGATCATTGATTATACCCCTAAATACATATGTTCTGATCATTGATTTTACCCCTAAATACATTTGTTCTGATCATTGATTATACCCCTAAATACATATGTTCTGATCATTGATCATACCCCTCAATACATATGTTCTGATCATTGATCATACCCCTAAATACATATGTTCTGATCATTGATTATACCCATAAATACATATGTTCTGATCATTGATCATACCCCTAAATACATATGTTCTGATCATTGATTATACCCCTAAATACATATGTTCTGATCATTGATTATACCCCTAAATACATATGTTCTGATCATTGATCATACCCCTAAATACATATGTTCTGATCATTGATTATACCCCTAAATACATATGTTCTGATCATTGATTATACCCCTAAATACATTTGTTCTGATCATTGATTATACCCCTAAATACATTTGTTCTGATCATTGATTATACCCCTAAATACATATGTTCTGATCATTGATTATACCCCTAAATACATATGTTCTGATCATTGATTATACCCCTAAATACATATGTTCTGATCATTGATTATACCCCTAAATACATATGTTCTGATCATTGATCATACCCCTAAATACATATGTTCTGATCATTGATTATACCCCTAAATACATATGTTCTGATCATTGATTATACCCCTAAATACATATGTTCTGATCATTGATCATACCCCTAAATACATATGTTCTGATCATTGATTATACCCCTAAATACATATGTTCTGATCATTGATTATACCCCTAAGTACATTTGTTCTGATCATTGATCATACCCCTAAATACATATGCTCTGATCATTGATTATACCCCTAAATACATATGCTCTGATCATTGATTATACCCCTAAATACATATGCTCTGATCATTGATTATACCCCTAAATACATGTTCTAATACAGTAAAACCTGTCTTAAGGGCCACTCAAAAATAGAAGGGCCACTCAAAAATAGACAAAATAAAGATCTAAGTGACAAATGGTAGGTTAATGGAGGTTGAAAGTATTGCAGAATGTTCCCCTTGGAGCATTCTGCAATACTTTTGACCTGCATTAAGCGATAATTGGTCTTCAAAACCAATTTTCAGTCTTTTTGAGGGTGGCCATTTTACACGGGTTTTTACTGTATGCCTGGATAAACATCAGAAAATGAAACTCATCAAACTAATACTGTTTACTGCATTAAGCAATAATAGGTTTTAAAAAAAAAAATTGTCTTCTTTTTGAGCTTGAAATTTCAACAGTTCATAAAACTAAAATACAAACGAATAATGAAGTTTCTTGCTTTAAGTCTCCCAAATGTTGTATTCATCATGCTAATAAACGTTAAAATGCCAACAATTGTTGGCATTTTAACATTTATGAGCAGGATGAATTTCATGGTCTGCACAGTTGAGTATGGAAAAAGTTTTATAACCTCAGGGCCTGATCGGAATATAATGTTTTTAAAAGAGAATATTCCAAATTCAACAGAATAAGAGTTAAGCCACCATGATGAAGCCAGTTGATCAGGATATATTGTTTTCTAATGAGAATATTTCCAAATTCAACAAGACAATGGTTAACAAACCATGTGAATTTCATTAATTACCCCAATCCTCTTCATGTACAATTTTTTCTTCTTCTATCACAGTTTGTGTCGGCTGTTTTGGTTTTGATGCTTCTCGAACCTAAAAACAAATAAACTCAGTAAAAGTACAACAATTTGAACTTCTATTTTTTTTAAATACTCGTTAATTCAAAATAAATTTGGGACACTCTGAATTAAGAGAATAGGACCTATTCATGATCTATTTTAGTAACTGTTGATAATTACATATGTTTTGGGTGCGTAAAAGAAACATCCCATTGAGACGTTTCTAAAACTTATATTTGATAGAAAAAAACTGATAATAATTATTTTAGGTGTTCTATATCTTAATATCTAACTCCCTGTAATTTGAACTATTGATAGTTCCGGAAAAAAAACCTAGTCCCAAGGACATTTAATTTACAAGATTCCACTGTATGTGAGATTTTGCTCAGTGCTCAGATTCCACTTTATGTGAGATTTTACTCAGTGCTCAGATAAACCAGTCATCCCTGCTATTAACACCTGTGAAGATCCAAGTATAAACAAGGAAATATTCACATGCTGTTAATAAAAGGATTTGCAACAATCAATAAAATCATTCCAGGCCACTATGTTTTACAAATTGTAATTGCTGATCCATAAATCACTCTTATAAAATGATTTGCACTAGAAGATATATATTGACTGAAACACAAGCCATGAGAAATGGTGTCAAAATACAATCCCATATTTTGGGCAAATTTTTATGAATATTTCTTTACGTTTATGCAATAAAAGCAATCAAACATATTTTTCTTAATACACTAGCATTTGCCAGATCCTCCAAGTGAAATAAAAAAAACGCTTTGCCCTCTGCATTTTAACATTTCCCTAGGGACCTGGTGAATTTTAATGCATACCAACCATGGTACAAACCCTATAACCAATCAACCAAATGGCTTAGATAAACAAAACTTTTACAGTTTGAACATATGTTTTGGATGCTCAAAAGAACCGTCTCATTGAGACGGTTCTTTTGAGTACCCACAACATATGTTTTGGTTGAAAAATAAGAAAATTAATTTTTTGGTGTGCACTCTTAACTAAAAGCCTGAATCAATCTTACCTGAAATTCTTCTTGCTGTTTTCTACAATGACAATCATCACATTGTGGATTTGGCTTCATAGACATGGTGGGAAAGAAATCTTGTAGAGCATTATAACCTAGGTAGTAACTCACTTCACCAAAACCTAGTAAATACCTAGAACAAATTGTAGTCTATGAGATATATCATCACACTAAAGGTTTGGCTTCATAGACATGGTGGATAAGGAATCTTGTAGAGCATTATAACCTAGGGAGTAATTCACTTCACCAAAACCTAGTAAATACCTAGGATAAATATATTGTAGAGCATTATAACCTAGGTAGTAACTCACTTCACCAAAACCTAATAAATACCTAGAACAAATATATTGTAGAGCATTATAACCTAGGGAGTAATTCACTTCACCAAAACCTAGTAAATACCTAGAACAAATTGTAGTCTATGAGATATATCATCATACTGTGGGTTTGGCTTCATAGACACAGTGGGGAAGAAATCTTGTAGAGCATTATAACCTAGGTAATAATTTGCTTCACCAAAATCTAGTAAATATCTAGAACAAATTATATAGTCTCTGAGATACATTATCACACTAAGGGTTTGGCTTCATAGATATGGTTGGAAGAAATCTTGTAGAGCATTATAACCTAAGTAGTAACTAACTTCATCAAAACCTAGTAAATACCTAGAACAAATCAAACAGTCTCTGAGATATATCATCACACTGAGGATTTGGCTTCATAGACATGGTGGGGAAGAAATCTTGTAGAGCATTGTGACCTAGGTAGTAACTCACTTCACCAAAACCTAGTAAATACCTAGAACAAATTATAGTTTGATATATGAATATTGTAGAGCATTGTAATCTAGATGGTACCTCACTTCACCAAAACCTAGTAAATACTTAGAACAAATTATACAGTCTCTGAGATATATGAATAAACCTAGGTAATAACTTGCTTCATCAAAACCTAGTAAATACCAAGAACAAATTATAGTCTCTGAGATATATGAATAAACCTAGGCAATAACTAACTTACCAAAACCTGGTAAATACCTAGAACAAATCATTATAATCTGCGAGATAAATGAATATTGTAGAGCAATGTGACCTAGATGGTACCTCACTTCCCCAAATCCTAGTAAATACAGAGAACAAATTATAATCTGCGAAATCTTGTAAACTAGATAGTATCTCACTTCTCCAAACCCCAGTAAATACTTAGAACAAATTATAGTCTGAGATATATGAAAATTGTACAGCATTGTAACCTAGACAGTATCTCACATCTCTAAACCCTAGTAAATACTTTAATAGAACAAATTATAATCTGTGAGATATATGAATATTGTAGAGCATATTACCTAGGTAGTAACTCACTCCACCAAACCAAACCCTAGTTTTACCTAGAACAAATTATAGTCTTGAGATATATGAATATTGTAGAGCATTAAAACCTAGGTGATGGTTTACATGAAATTTGATTAAACTTGGTCAACTGACTTTAGAGATATACTTCTTTGAAAATGTGAGCGGACATCAATGGACCCTTGCTATACTGATACCTCACTTGTGCCTTTAGCTCAGATGAGTTAAAATGTAGAGCATTATGTTGATGCTTTCATTGAACAACTGTGTTCCTTTTCATCAAGTGTAAACAAACAATAAAGTACTCAATGTGCGCTTATAAGAGCATATGCTTAACCCATTTAAGCCCAGTGGAATTTCCCACTATTATCAATTGGACTGGTCCATTTCAATTTTAAGGGTTGTAGGGTGGTATTTCTCATTTGTATTCAACTTTTGATAGGGCATTTTTAAGCAAACAGTGGAGAACCTGATCAGATGCCGCATTAAGCGGCATCTGATCTAGGTCTGCACTGTTTGCCTATGTTCCACAAAAAGGATGCAAGGCTTAGATGGGTTAATACATTTGAAATAGGACCTTTACATCCTCTGGGGCATTGCAGGAGCAATTTTGAGACTTTTTTACATGTAAGATGATACTCACTTTAATGTGTTTTGTACTAAAAATCCAGCTACAACTGCCATAGTGGTTGGTAAACTAGCCGCACATACACCTTCTCGCTTCAACGTCTTTTCATCTGTATTTGTGGCAACTACCAGAGGTGGGGCACACTAAAAACAATTTAAACCTTAAATAATGTCATGTAATCTGCATTTTTGGCCTAACCTTTTGAATACTGGTAACCCACTAAGCACACCAAGGAGGTTGGGTCCCTTTTACTCCATAGGTTTTTTTAGATCATGACATCATTATCTATTTTTAGCTAACCTAAAAAAATTCAAGAATAATTTAAGTCAAGTTATGAACACTTTTTAAAATATTATGGAAAATGGAGCTTTTGCTCCAAAAGAGCAAATGCTCCATTTTCCATAATATTTTAAAATATCTGTGATATTTCAAAGGTGTCAAAAGGCTTTATTATGGAGTAAAGGAATAATATGTTTATTTTTTCCTCATGTAATACAAAATTGATTAAAGATATTAAAAACTGACTCAACAAATGCAAAATTTCAAATGTTTGACCTTTGATTCCACCAAAGGGGTTAGAGGGTTGGTATAAAAGCTTTGACACTGTTGTGCTAATCTACAGGCACAGGGCATTACAGCCTATAGTGAGAAGTTGCCAGATTTGATAATAGCTTTGGGGCATTCTCGCGAAACCTGACGATACCTCATCTAGATCTTTCGCATTTCGCCCTTTGCATTATGAGTACGTAGCGACATTTGGCTAGTCCCGTTCAATTCTCGCACTCCTGTAGTGACAGAATCTATTGTTAAAAATAGCAAAAAATTAAAATTTTGACAGTTTATCATTTCTCTTTTAGTCAATATTTTCTGAATGTAAAGTCCTGAGTCATGCAAGCAGTGATCGCATAATATATTTTTAATAATAATGGTGGTTCAATCCCAGTGTGAACAGAGGGAAAGGCGACAGAGTGCTAGCGTGCTTCCTGTCTGCGACAATTATGAGCTTTGGGGAAATGTTAATGTTTTAGTTCACATCACAAAAAGTTCAGATTATCAAACAATTTTCTTGTAAGCGTGCAAAAATACAAAGTATGGTAGGTCATTTTCTTAACCCTTTGTATACAGGAAACCATTAAACAGGTACTTTGACAAACAGTAAAGACCCAGATGAAATGCTGCATAATGGGGAATTTCATCAGGGTTTACACTGTTTGGTAAGAAAGATCTTCAGATAAAAAATACAATATTTTTTGAAAACTATAACCTGATACCCCTAGGTACATACAATGGGTCATTCCAAGTTTATTGTATCAAACCAGAAGGAAGAAACCATTAGTATATACAAAGGGCTAATAGGATCATAAGGAATATTTTGGTGAACATTTTTGTCTTTTCCCTTTCTTCATTCCAGTTGGTCCTGCTGTTAAGGTTTCAATGTTGATAGACAAACACATTATGTTATGTCATCACAGTATCAAATACACAAAATTTTTGAACGTAAAATTGTAAATATTTTCTTACTCATCAGTTTCAACATATGTTTTGGGTTCTTTTGAGTACCCACAACATATGTTTTGGTTGAGAAATAAAAAAAAATATTTTTTAGTCCACATCCTTAGCTAAAGGCCTGGTCATCATAAATACTACATCATGTGAGAGCATCAGTGACATAAAGTGCAAAAAATCAAAATTGTATATGATATAAAAAAAAATCAAATTTTTGTCAATAATATGACATTTATTTCATCTTGTGAAGCAAAAAATGCATATTTCATTTGTGGCTTCATTACTCATTCATAAAGCATACATTTTTCACTGCACTTGATGAAATAAATGTCATAGTCATTCAAAAAAATTGAAAATAAAAGGCTTTTGAAGGTTTGAGGGTTTTTATTTACGAACTTGGACACTAACTTGCATAATAAGATGGCAAACATATACGGCTAAAACACAGTATTGGTGCTGATTGGTGTCTCACTAGGCAAAAAATAAAACACTCGATACGATAATATATTATCATTTTCTACATTGCTTTTTACACATCTTACCTAAAACTAGTCTTTGTTTTTGAAAATGTTCCTTCATATAATTTTTTATACGTTTACTTCTGCCTGTTGATAGGTTACGGACACTACATCTAAGGTATAACATGCAAGATAAGAGCAAAAATATAAATATCTGCAGCTCATTTTCTCTGGAACAACAATGGGAGATACTGGTTAGCATTATGAGAGGCCAAACAAAGAAGATAAACACTTAAATATGTAAAATGTAAGCTTATCTTTATGACAACCGTTGGCTGAATTTGTCATAAATTGCCCTCTATCAGATTGCATCTCTTAACTTTTACCAGAAATATATCTCAATGCTCAAAATCATTTTCTGAATACAGTAAACCATACTTAAAGACATCAAAGTAGTTACAGTGGTCCAAAAGGTAAACTATCAAAAAAATATTCTTTGTCAAAATGCACTTAAATCTGGTCAAATGTTCCATGTAGTGTCTGTAACTTTTTCTGATGCTAATTTCTCATAGATTCCATTTGTCATGACAATGAAACTTTGTCTATCTGATATTTATGTTGAATGACATAAAATATTAAAAGGAAGTAATTCTGAGATTGAAAATCTTCAATATTTCGCTTCATGAAATGTCATGGTTACAGACACTACAAAAATTTACTTTTTTGTTCCTGACAGAAATGTTCTATGGTGCGAAGCATTGGCCTAACCTGGAACGCAAACTGTATTTTTTGGAAACTATAGTCTTTAATGATATAATGGAAATGAATTTTACTTAAATTAACACATTTCTTGTATAATCATGGGTATAGTACAGTGTATTAGTGTCGTTCTTGCAGTTTTTATCAAAAACACTATCTTTAGGAATGTGAGGAGAAAATCCACAATTTTTTACCAATTCCTTTACATCAAATTGCAAAATGGAGAAGATAAGTGTCTTTATAAGATGCAAACAGTTCTGTATCAATATTTGAATAGAAAACATGAATTATTTGGACTTTAAATGATTTGATTTTCGAAATGAGACTGCATAACGCTTATAAATGGCCATTTTGGGAGCACATTATAGACCATATCTCCAAAACAGGCAATGTTAGCAGCTTGAAATTTTCGGGCAAACAAGATCTGACAACACCTTTTTGCATAACTCTTACAAAGTGTTCCTTTATGACATAGTTCTTCTGTAGCATAGATATAACATGAAAAAAATTAAATCAGCACCAATACCATGTTTTAGCCGATACTTCTCCGCACAACTTCCACTTGGAAACCAACAAAAGCCATGCCCTTACCCAGAGTGGGGGACAAGGGGTACGTACCCACCTCCCTGGAAAAACACAAAGCTATGGGTTTCCTTAGCTATACTGGTCCAGATCCCCTGGAAAATCACAAAGCTAACAAGCCATCATTCAATGTTGGGCCATCATCGGCTAGCCAGCAAAACGCCATTTAAATGGCGTTTCACTGGCTGGCTGATGATCATCAACTTATAAAAAAGGTTGTCAGAGTTGAGTTAGGCCCCCTCAGGCAAAACTTTCTGGATCCGCTCATGAAAGAAGTCACAATAAGGCAACTTGCATGTTAGCAAAGAAATAGTCCATGAAAACTCGAATTTGGAGATATAGCTTTCATGCAAAATAAACAATTAGCAGTACAGTGACCGGAATTTTATTGCTGATTGGCAGTTTGGGAGGTTTAAAAGAGGTAAAGACAATGAACATGATACTTGGAAAATATACATTTCCAAATAGTTTTCTTCCTTATTTTCAGTACCATATGTTGCAGGTACACATTAGAATTGCCTCTATGAGGCAATTTCAATGTGTACCTACAATATATGTCATTTCAATAAATGAGTTTTTCACAATAAACTTTTTAAACAAATTCTCAATCACATTCATTTATTCAAAGAAATGAACATGTAGAAATGAACAACTTTTCATGTAGTTTGTAATGCACCTGGATGATAATAGACTATCTATTTTATGCTTCTGACAGCTTATCTTGAGATGTTTAATGGAAGTATATTGCTAAATTGCTAGTTGCGTGGTTGTACGACACTAAGACTAAGTACTTACTGCAAAACATGCTGTTTCTCCCGGTTTGATGAGCTGTATATGACCAGAGACTGCATTCTCACTCACTCCCGATTCTACCCAGATCTGACCTACTTCATTACAAGCCTGTAAAGGAAAACAATTAGCCTTCAAAACCTACATTAAACAATGAATTGTCTTCCACTTTGACATGTGTAAGCTCATGTAAGAACTTTGTTATGTTATCATGTGACAGCTTTCTTACATGAGAAGAGTAAAATATCCTTTTTCTCTTACAATGAACCTATATACCGTACTGCACCTAAGTAACTCTAAGGCACTAAGCAAGGTTTAGCATAACTTACTGACGTCACTGAAAGCTAATGACATCAAAAAATTGATATCACATGACTGTATTGGCAGTGTGGTGCTTCCAGCATAGGGAACCTAGGAGGATGCTATTTTGCATCTGACTAATGCCCCAATCGTGTTTTCCAACCATTAGGAAGGTGCAAACTATATTTACTCATTTTCATACACAATAAACACACTCATGCTCTCAGAATTAAAGCAAAGCAATTAGTTAAAAGTTGTAATTTCCTGTTTTATGGTCTTTTTATGTTTCAACTAAAAAGCATGGAAACGTGGGAGAAAAATAAGCCATTATTAGCCTGTCTATGTAGGATAGAGAACACCCTTGGGGTAGGAGTTTTAACCAGAGACTAGGCAAGCCTCCTCCCTGGTTAAATTATGACCCCTCAGACAGATTTATCAATCATACGTGGACACTCATAATGGATTCTATCATTCTTTCAAATATGGAATTTGAGAATTACAAAGATAAGAGTTATTTTCTGCTAGTCTGTTTTAATGTCTAAATGTCACATCAAATAGACATGACTTATATTTATATATCAATTCAGATTCTTTTTTTTTCGAGAAGTTGTGAATTGCAAAGGATTAACTAAATCACAATTGAGCCGTGACATGTGATTTCCAACAATGTGGCATTTTGGCAAGTGTAGACTCGGACAAGCCTGTGCAGCCTCCTTTTAAGCTTAGAAACTCCAAATGATGTTCAGCCAGTAGCTCAACACTTATAGAATATTCATGCAACTAGTAAAGGCGCTGATCAGAATGCCCGTATGCGCAGGCTGATCTGAGCCTTTGCTGGTCACACATACCAAATCGTTGGAAATCTCATGCAGGGGCTCAATTTATAGCTCTGAATTTTCCTGTTTAACTGCACATGGTGGGCCAGGCCTCTAATTCTGACCCTGGCCTAAAACTTTACTTGGTGATTTGGTACATGATGCTTGTCTTTGACTGGGCCTACCTTGCCCTTGGCTCATCAGTTTAACCCTTAAAGTGTCAAGAAAAAAATGCATCTGAAAATGTCGTCTGCTGAAGTCGTCTGCTGCAAAGAATTACCTAACAATACTGACGAATTAAGTATAGAAGCAAACAGCATGGACCCAGAACAGTCTGATCTTGGTCCACACTGTTTGCCATAGAGGCTTCTTAAACATTTCAGCAGACGAGAAAAGCAGACAACTTTCGTTGCGATTGGCGCATTAACCCTTGAAGCACCAAGAAAAAAATGCATTTGAAAATGTTGTCTGCTGAAGTCGTCTGCTGCAAATAATTGCCTGATTTTACTGATGAATTATAGGAGCAGTCTGATCTGGGTCCACACTGTTTGCCATAGAGGCTTCTTAAACATTTCAGCAGACGAGGAAAGCAGACCAATTTTGTTGTGATTGGTGCATTAAGGGCTAATATTTAGGGTAAATTGGTAATTCTTCACTTCAGATAGTCTATACGGAAAATAAATTCCTCTTTTCCCAAAATTTTTTTTTCTGGCTGCTCCTTCAACTTCCTTGGCAGTAACCAGTACTCAGGGCTGGGAAGTTAAATGTTTTTTGTGTTTTTTGTGTCCGGGAGCACCCAGGGTTCAACTGGCAGTGGTTCAGATTTAAAAATCCCAGAGATGGGGCCACAGCTTCGTTTCACCCTACAGACAGGTGAAGCTGGGATTACTCAGGACCTCTGGGTACAAGGCAAGAGACTTATCCATTACACCACATCAGCTCCTTGGGTGAAATAACAAAAATCCTGAACTTTAGAAATTCAAAACTTAATATAACTACTACTATTTTCAATTTGAATGACAGAGTAGTGCGGCCCCCTGCCCAGGGATTATGGAGCCCGTAGTCTTCACCCAGTTTTATGCACCCAAGTAGGCTTTGAGAAAGAAGTTCTGGCTGTTTCCCACATAATTCATGCCTGACCCTATTAAATAAAGGGTGATGAAATAAAATAGTTTGAATTTTGAGAAAGTACAAATTCAGGCTTAATCACGCAGGTCTTGACTTGAAAATTCCATAAAACGTGCAACATGGGCATAAAATAATTTCAAGTTTAAATGGTTAACCGTCTTTAGATCATTTGAAACTAAATCCGAGAAGTTAATTCAATCTATCTACTTCAAGATTTTGATTTAAATTTCTTTAATTGAGAAATAATCCTGAAAACTTTTACCCATGCTTTACTTACTGTATTTATTGCCATTCTTGCTTCAAAGTTGTCTACACAACTCAACACTAGATCTACAGGCTGATCTCCCTTTAAACTACCTTTTCTGAAACAGAAGTACATGTAAAGACATTAGTCTGTTGTTGCTCTTGTTGTGCTTGGGTTAAATGGTACTTTCAAATCTTTTAAAAATCACCGTATTTTGAGAAAGTAAGATGGGATATAGATTCACACAACTGTTAGTGTATGAAAAAATATTTATCACATGATGTTACTTCTTGGAGTGAAATAACACCATGCAATAAAATATATAAACCACTAGTGATTTACAGATTTAGTAAGGTTACATAATGACATCCTTTATACTGTTGCGTAAAAGATGGCAATAGCTTGATGTTTTAATGACTAAACTGCAATTTTTAAATAATTTCAATGTCATCTGATAAATAGAACCTAACATTCATGCTCCTGTATTATTGAATATATTAAACCTGTTGCTAAAAAGCTATAAAATGCTAGGCAAGCCTTGCATTTTATCGCTTTTCTCCATCTTGATTAATAAATTCAATAAAACATGAGCCTCTATATATCCATTATAGCAGCCTTTGCATTTGAGATTAACCCCCAGCACAAGTCAAGCGTAACATAGTAATGAAAAACATGCAATATAGGGATCTTACATGAGTGCTCATGTTTTATTGAATCTATTAAACAAGTTGGTGAAAGCGATAAAATGCAAGGCTAGTCGAGCATTTATCGCTTTTTCGCAACCAGATTAATAAGAGCACAAATGTTAGACCTTTTTTATAATTTGACTTTTATGCGTTTAACACTACATCAAGATATTTGGACGATATTTTAAATATTAATAATATTTATTCTGACAATATGGTTAGTCAAATATACCCTTCAGAGCTCCAACTGAATAAAGCTAATACCTCTGATACCGAAGCCGCATTTTTAGACTTGCATTTGTCAATTTCTAATATTGTTTCTACCAAAATTTATGATAAACGTGACGACTTTGATTTTGAAATTGTCAATTTCCTATTTTTAGATGGTGATAGTCCTCGTTCTACATCCTATGGAGTCTATATTTCTCATTCCTTTTGCTAGAGCATCTAGCATTGTCGCTGACTTCAACACTCGCAATAAATTGTTAACTCAGAAACTTCTTAAACAAGGCTATCGGTATCATAAACTTCGCAAAACATTTTCAAAATTTTAAAGACGATACTATGATTTGATTTCTAAATTCCAAGTTGGACTTAAATCTCTTTTGTGCCAAGGACTTTCGGAACCTGATTTCTATGGTGACCTGGTGTATAAGTTTTGTATAAGAAGATTGTTGGCTCTAATAATTTTTCAGCACAGTTCATTAAAATAATTTCCCACTATAAAAAGATTGGCTATAACATTAATGTATTGCAACAGACTGCATGCTTGTTGGTCAACCCAATCAAGGTTGGCAACTTTGCTTTCCTCTTTAATTGCACGCCGGTGGGTTGGACTTCAGACTCTATGATGGTTCCGACTTAAAGACTTATCTATTGATGAGATGGTAGGAGATGGTAGGGGCCTTATGCTTTGGCTGTTTGTCGGGCCCTCCAGGGTTTACCTGTTGGATTTCTTTTACTCCGGTATTCAGTTTTATTTACTGTTGAGTCCTTATCTTTGCTTTATCTCCTTGTTATATCTTGATTTATATTGTTTGTTTTGTTGCTTTACGTCCCAAGTCAACAGCTATGGTCATTGCGGGACGGTCAGTTCACCTAACCGCACTTTTCCCTGGGCAAGCTTGAACAAGCAGTTAACCAGTACTTCGTGCACATACTTTCGCTTGTAACTGACAACAACCCCTCTTGAATGATTCAGCGGAAGGGAGGAGAATGACCGTAGAAATTATTTCATGATCAATCTCGACGAATGTATGGGACCGGGCCGGGATCGAACTCGCGACCCCTGGATCTGCAGTCAGACTCGCATCTGTTGCCAGACATGTTACCGACTGCGCTACGCGGCCCGGTATCTTGATTTATATGTTTTAGATGATGCATTAAGGGTCTTTCATGCAAACCTAATATCTATGTGTCTTGATCCACATCTGAATTAAGGGTGAGGTTGGCGCGCCGTTAAACCGGTTTAAGCCCTCCAGTAAATATTTTACTGACCGTTCCAAGGCGGTACTTCTTTTGTGGATCTTTTATGTTTTTGTTCTGTCTTATGTTTGCTATGTCTTTGTGCGTGACTAGTTATATGTGCTTTGTGGTCACCTGCTGGGAGAGGGCTGACCGCTTGGCTCTCGTTTGTGGTGTCTAACTGTGAGTTTGTAACTTTCCCATCGGTATCCTTGGTCAGGTGTGGTACTTGATTGTATCGACTCCTGATCTTTGCACCCTTACTTACTTTTAAAATAATTTTGCAATCTCCTTTTCTCCTTCTAGATATTGCCATAAATACCAGACATTTTTACGTGATATGAGATTTCCAACAATGTGGTATGTGCGACCAGCAAAGCCTCAGATCAGCCTGCGCATATGCGCTGTCTGATCAGAGCATTTGCTAGTCGCTTGAATATTCTATGACTGTTAAGCTACTGACCAAACATCATTTGGAGTTTCTATGATTAAAAGGAGGTTACACACTGGTTTGTCAGAGTCTATTCATATCAAAATGCCACATTGTTGGAAATCACATGACGCGGTTTATGTGATAGATTAAAGGCTTTAAAATTTAACAAATGCATGAAATTTGTACAGGTCTCATATTCTGTACGCTTACAGCCATGTGATGTTACAGCGAAACACTTTTTTCAGGCACACATCTATGAATATGGAAGAATCATGTGAGGTATAATTACATTTCCTTTAATAAATCTTTAGATTTTTGCAACCGTTTATAGCCTCATGAATTATACAAATTTGATTTACAGCTGCCAAGCTCATTTGCATTTGCAATACGCTTGGAACATCAAACTCATTTGCCAGTAGTGACAGCGAGCCACACCCAAGTAGCAATTGCTAAACAAGCCTCTTGTTTGCTCCATTGGCTGTCTGTGTTCAAGCTGGCTGTTCCGCTTTTCTATTTCACACTCAGACAAAACCTTTTATAAGATTATATTTTAAATACAAAACTATTTTAATTCCTAAATTCAAAATAATTTTTTTATTTAGATTTTTATAGATTTTTTTTACTTTGTAAGAGACCCGAGAATTCATGATTCCATGAACATTCCAAAAATTGAATTTATTTCTTAAATAATAACAAAAAAATATTGTTAAAGAAATAATTTAATTTTGAATTACACGTAAATTGCCAACTCTTAGACAGTCATCATAATATCTCTAATTTTAATCACTGAAGCAACACTAAGTTTTGTGAAGAATAATGACCTGATCATATTAATTATACTCCTAAATGAAAATTGAATAAAATTTTGAATCTAAAGACTTCATTAATCATCATCGGCTTCATTTTTTCACTCTTTTCGAGTTCCTTCCTCTTAAGCTGGCAAAATCTTGTCAAGTCTCACAGTCCATTCAGAGTTGGACTGTTTGTAATGCGCATATATTTGTATCTGATCCTAGATATGCCCAGGTATAGGGAACAAGACTATACTTTTACCAGCACTAATTCGTCTGATTTCCTTTGCATATTGGATAATTTTGCATCTTTTTTTTCCTCTGCTGATTCTTTACGAAATTAACTTTTTCTAAAACTCCTTTCACAAATACCATCCCAGTGTCAAACAGTTATGATCCAGATCAGGCCTTATCTGGGTCAGAACTGTTTGCAAAGCATTCAGAATGCCTCAGCTCAATTCATATCAGACCTCAGATGTATGTAAAGCCCCTGTCCCACAGAACTTTCGCCCGCACCGCAATCTCTCCACAACTAAAATGACAATTGCAGACAGGTTGGAGAAGTCACAGTTTTACAAATCAATTGCAACAAGATTGTCAAGCAGTCGTCGATCAAAATCAGTTGCAGCCAGTCTTTTGAGCATGCACAGAAGACTAGCTGTTACTGATTTAGACCGGTGACTGGTCACAAAGGTATTAGAAGTCGCTGACCAGCAGCCGATAGGTGTCATCAACACTTTGGTTCTGAAATTGTTGGCAACTGATTGGCAACCAAATGGGGACAGGTTACAGTGCCAGCTTCAACAAAAAGGATATGAGCCGCAACATGTGATTTCCAACAATGTGGTATGTGCAACCAGCAAAGGCTCAGATCAACCTGCGCATACGCACAGTCTGATCAGAGCCTTTGCTAGTTGCTTGACTATTCTATGAGTGTTAAGCTACTGACCGAACAGCATTTGGAGTTTCTAAGATTAAAAGGAGGTTACACAGGCTTGTCTACACTTTCAAAATGTCACATAGTTGAAAATCACATGTTGCAGCTCATATCTTGGTATCCTTCTGAGGGTGTAATATTGGATTACACGTATAACCACAGGTTTAGATGAACAAAAAATTTCAGCGTAAAATTGTCAATATCTTCTTACCCATAGTTTGTAGCATATGTTTTGGGTGCTTAAAAGAACCATCTCATTGAGACAGTTCTTTTGAGTTCCTACAACATATGTTTTGGTTGAGAAATAAGAAAGTTATTTTTCTGTTACGCACTCTTAACTAAAGTACTGTATAATTATGGGGTTCATGTACTTTTGATTTTTGTTATTTGTTTTCAAGTGAAAATTGAGTGAGCTTTGTCTGATAGCTATGCAGGTTAGCGACCGGGTAAAAGGTGAAACAGTGTTCAGACCAAGATCAGCTTGCACAAGTGCCAATGTCCGTCAGTCGAGTGCTGAAATAATTCATGCTTTAAAAATAACATCCATATTTTTTTTGTATAAATGCAAAATGAAATTAGTTTCTGAAGTGAGTGAGATTTCTAAGGCAGTGGCTCTGTTGTTGTTGATCTATTGTTTAATGTACTTCCCTTTTTTTGTGGGAGTTTTGCGTTTGTCTTTGTTTTGTTATGCATTGCTTTGTGTCCATTCTAGTTTTGCAATCATCTTGAAGAGGAGGAGAAAGCTGGTTGCGTTGTTATTATTGTCTTACAGATGTATTGTTACTATAAATGTTCTGTGGTTCTTCCTCACGATGCTGTGGGTTGGTCTGCAGTGTGTGATTGTGGTATTTCCTGATCTTACTTACCTTTTGTTTTTACTTACTTGGTGCAAAAAAGACAATGACAGTACTTTTCTGGTACTTAAACTGAGGTTAAAGTGGTGCACTGTTATTCTCTCAAATTAACAACAGGCAAATCCCATGGTATGGTTGGTTGTGATTGGTTTATTGATCAACCAATCAGATGTCCTGTTATATTTCTTCAAGTTTAGCGTGGGTTGTAAACTGTTGGACAATTACAATATTTTTTAATTTTAATCAATAAAGAGAGTCTTATGAAAAATTGTTTATATGTTTTACTGGATTCCTGACTCAAATTTTGTTCAAAAATCAGAAAGAGGTCCCTTGCACTTCAAAACTTGCGAAGTTTGACTGTACTGCTGCCAACTTTTATGCCCACTGAATAATATTTCTTGCAGGTTTTTTCAATATGACTTAACCATTGCACTACCACCTTTTGCAATGAAAATACTTCACGGCAACGCAAACTGTCGCAATGGGTTAAAACTGTTGTCAAACTGATCAATCAAACATTAAACAAACTTGCCTGTATGCTGGGTTAAGCTGAGGAAACATTTATTTTGCTGTTTTGTTTTCTGTCCATCATAAGCATACATGATTGATTAATTGTCTCTTAGAAAAAAAAATATATATTTGAGCCGCGGCATTAGATTTCCAACAATTTGACAAGTGTAGACTAGGACGAGCCTCTGCAGCCTCCTGATAAGCTTAGAAACTCCAAATGGTGTTCAGTCAGTAGCTTAACAATAATAAAATACTCAAGCCACTAGCACAGGCTCTGATCAGACAAACCAGATTGTTGGAAATCTCATGCACTGGCTCATTTTCAATTGGTTATGCCTCTCATATGTTCCGAGAGCTTACACTTTGGAGAAACATTGGTTATGGTATAATGTACATTATGTGCTTTCATGGGATGGATATTGCCATTTTGAAGTGAATACTGTTTCTGTTATATCATTTCAGATTCATATCAGAGAAAAATATGGCGAATATTTACATAGGTTTAGATAAACAAAAATTTTCAGTGAAATAGTAAATATTTTCTTACTCATAATTTTTAGCATATGTTTTGGTTGCTTAAAAGAACCGTCTCATTGAGACGGTTCTTTTGAGCACCCACATCATATGTTTTGGTTGAGAAATAAAAAAGAAGATTATTTTTCTGGTACACACTCTTTACTAAAGGCCTGATTTATCATCATTTTTTATTCATTATCCTTAAAATTGTTGATTTTTAGGTTGTTAAGAACACACCTCAGAATGCTTGGAATATGCACCAGATTGCATCGCTTTTATCAACATTTTCCAGACCCCCTAGCAAGAATGTGAATCTACATCAATAGAGGGCTAGCAATGTGCCTGGTTATATAAATTGTGACAGTCCCTTTAAACTTACCTTATTCTACTTATGAAATGATTAAAATTGTTCATAGTTGTAATGTTATAATTGTGACAGTCCCTTTAAACTTACCTTATTCTACTGATGAAATGATTAAAATTGTCCATAGTTGTGATGTTATAATTGTGACAGTCCCTTTAAACTTACCTTACTCTACTAATGAAATGATTAAAATTGTCCATAGTTGTGATGTTATAATTGTGACAGTCCCTTTAAACTTACCTTATTCTACTAATGAAATGATTAAAATTGTCCATAGTTGTGATGTTATAATTGTGCGTTTCAAACTCTACATCTGGACTGATTTCTCTGCAATCAAAATACAGAAACAAATAATAAACCTTATACAGAACCACTAAAAAACCAGGCAACCACCAATTTAGCATTTTATTCCAATGCAACATCTAAAGATTAGCTGTCAATAATATAAAATTGGCTATTTATTATTATCATTCAAGTGCTAACTAAACTACACAAAAAATTTGTTCATTACACTGAAACAAAAAAAAAATAGTTGGGAAGTTTGTGAAAAAAAGGTTTATGGTAAAAAACACTAATTTATTGATTTGACATATAAGTTGAAGGTGCATATTGGAATTGCCTCAGTGAGGCAATTCCAATGACTCAGGCTATTCC
This sequence comes from Loripinus fragilis, assembly GCA_964019695.1. Lineage (NCBI taxonomy): Eukaryota > Metazoa > Mollusca > Bivalvia > Lucinida > Lucinidae > Loripinus > Loripinus fragilis. Next base: position 40,599,939 of record OZ026531.1, on the reverse strand, counting down.
AATGTGTACCAACAACATACAACAACCAGCTTAGCCAAAGCATAGCTCATGAAATCAAATTTGGTGATATAGCCACCAAATTTGGTGATATATAAACAATATACCATATCGAGACATGTATTTAAATACTGATAGGCAGATTGAGATGTTTTAAAGAGACAAAGCTAATGGACATGATTCTTGATTAGTGTATATATTTCAAAATAGGTTTTCTTGTTTTCAGTAACATATGTTGTTGGTACACCAATTCCAATATGCACATACAACATGACTTTTCAATAAATGAGTGATTTTCACCATATACTTTTTTTCACAAACTTCTCAAATAGTTTTTAATTGCTTCAGTGTAATGAGCATGTTGAAATGAACAAGATTTTATGTAATTTGGTGTGCACCTGGGTGACAATCATAGATGACCAATTTTATATTATTGACAGCTAATCTTTAGATGTTTCATTGGAATGAAATGCTAAATTGGTGGTTGCCCTGTTGTATGTTACTGAAATTAAGAAAACCTATTTTGAAATATACATTTATCAAGAATCATGTCCATTAGCTTTGCCTCCTTAAAACATCTCAATCTGCCTATCAAGATTAAAATACCTGTCACTATGTGGCATTTTGTTTATATTTTCATGACAGCTATCACCAAATTTGATTTCATGAACTACGCTTTTGCTAAGCTGGTACTTGCATGGTTGTAATTTAAATAATCTTGGTAGAAGATCACCAAAATACCATTTATTCCAAATCATTTTCAAATCGACCAAGTAGTGTTTGACAAGAAACTTTTGAAGTTTACCCAATGTTTACATAGGAACAGCTGGCCTGGCGCCCTGGTGGCCATATTTTTTGACTGATCAATATAATTTTAACAATCTTAGTAGAGGGTCGGTCACCCAAGGCCCATCTGTGCCAGATTTTTTGTTCAAATCGACCCAATAGTCTTTGACAAGAAGATTTTAAAGTTTTCCCTATGTTTACATTGGAAAAACTGGCTCCGCCCTGAGGCAGTCTTGTTTTTTGAAGGATACATATATTTTGAACAATCTTGGCAGAGGGTCAGCAAAGGACCATTTGTGCCAAATTATTTTCAAATCGGCCCAGTAGTTTTGACAAGATTTTTACAGTTTTTCCTTTTGGTTGCCCTGGCAACCAGAATTCTGCATGGAATGGAAATCTTTGTCCAAATTTAAAGGTGACAACCTAAGGATCATTCCTGCGAAATTTGGTGAAATTCCACAAAGTGGTTTAGGAGAGAATGTTATTTAAAGGAATTGTTGACAGACGCCCGAGGGACTGATGACAGACATCCTATGATCACAATAGCTCATCTTGAGCATATGGCTCAGGTGAGCTAAAACTCATTTATACCATGTTTTTGTATCTGACAAAGTACTTTTCAAGTGTCTTAAAGCTACTAATAGGTTGATAATTGTGTTTGATAGTTCAGTCTAAGGAGCACAGGTTTAGATAAACAAACTTTTGAGCATAAAATTGTAAATATTTTCTTACCCATCAGTTTTAACGAATGTTTTGGGTGCTCAAAAGAACCATCTCATTGAGACAGTTCTTTTGAGCACCCACAACATATGCTTTGGTTGAGAAATAAGAAAATTAGTTTATTGTTATGCACTCTTAACTAAAATCCTAACTTCAGTCACGTTCATCAAAGTTCTTTTCAAGTGTGTTTAGTGATAGTTCAAGCTAAGGAGCACAAGTTTAGATAAACAAAATTTTGAGCGTAAAATTTTAAATATTTTCTTACTGATCAGTTTTATCAAATGTTTTGGGTGCTCAAAAGAACCATCTCATTGTGATGGTTCTTTTGAGCACCCACAACATATGTTTTGGTTGAGAAATAAGAAAAAAAGTTTATCGTTATGCACTCTTAACTAAAGTCCTAACGTCAGTCACGTTCATTAATGTAGTTTTCACGTGTCTTTAAGCTACTAATAGGTTGATAATTGTGTTTGATAGTTCAGTCTACAGAGCACAGGTTTAGATAAACAAAATTTTTGAGCGTAAAATTGTAAATATTTTCCTACCCATCAGTTTGAACAAATGTTTTGGGTGCTCAAAAGAACTGTCTCATTGAGACAGTTCTTTTGAGCACCCACAACATATGTTTTGGTTGAGAAATAAGAAAATGAGTTTATCGTTACACACTCTTAACTAAAGACCTAGCTTCAGTCACGTTCATGTAAAGTCATGAAGACGTCCAATGATCCATGTTTTTGTATCTGTCAGCGTCTTTAAGCTACTAATAGGTTGATAATTATGTGTGATAGTTCAGTATAAGGAGTCAAATGACCCATTCTGACTGCTGAAAAGTGCAGCTGAAAAGTGCAAAGTGAAAAGTACAAATGTATTCCAGGATTGAAGTCATACAAAACCTCAAGCAATACCTGCAACTCACCAACATTATTGCATAAAAAGCTGTGTCGCACGCTATTAACAGCCATGTTTTAACCGGCAAAACCCCATGTATTAATCAGGTCATTCACGTGCTGTTGATGCACAGCTTTTGTACTTTACATATACCCATTCTATGACATCACAAAAATTGACGTCATCAACAGTAACATGCATAGAAAACAATGTAATTTAGTGACATTAGGATGACGTAAGTCTTGCTCTGGAACAGGCATTTTCAAACCCTACGAATTCTTCATGGTTTTATGTGCCATTATAGTAGCAAAAAAATTAACTTTTTGACACGTTTTTCCAAAGTTTTCAAGTCAAAAATTACTTAATGCAATGATAACGATCAAACATGGTTTTTAACATCTGCTAGACACCTCGGGGATTGTAAAAACCCTCGCCTTTCAGGCTCGGGATTCAACACCACCTCAGGGTCCAGCCGATGTTAATGCCTAGAAAAACATGTTTGATCCCTATATTGCAATTCACTTACATTTGTATAAGACAGAAAAATAATTTGACATTTTATCATTTCTATCTGTGTCCCTGACTATCCTGAACCTTGCAGTGCATTCAGGCCCCCAGATAAGAGTGTGTAACTGAAAATTATTTTTCTTATTTCTCAACCAAAACATATGTTGTGGGTTCTCAAAAGAACCGTCTAGATGAGACGGTTCTTTTGAGCATCCAAAACACATGTTTAAACTGATGGATCAGAAAATAATCACCAATTTTACGCTAAAAACTTTGCTTAACTGGCCCTATGGTGCATTGTTCAATTATATACATTTTTGAAAGGTAAAGTGGAATCTATACAATCATATACCACACCTGACCCAGGACACCATATGGGAAAGTGACAAAAACTTAAGAAAATTTCACATACAAGACAGCCAAGAGGTCAGCCCTTTCCCAGCAGGTGACCACAAGGCTGCAAGGAACAGACAAGACAGCATGACAGACATGAAACACAAATAACAAAAAGGATCCCCAAAAGGCACCGCCTTGGAATAGTCAGTGAAAAAAGTCTCAAGCATGTTAAGAGCTAAACTCCTGCAATCAACATTTTCATGATGTCTTTATAAAGAGGTGATTAAGGTGCAAAGATTTTAATGATTAGTGATTTTGTGACGCCAATCCAGACCCTAATATATTGTAATGCACACCAAACTACTTTTGACATAGACAAACTGTATGAACCCTAATGACAGGCTTATCTGGGTCCATATTGTTTACAACATAAACTACAGGCCCCCAGATAAGAGTGAATTACGGAAAATTATTTTCTTATTTCTCAACCAAAACATATGTTGTGTGTACTCAAAAGAACCATCTCAATGAGACAGTTCTGTTTAGCACCCGAAACACATGTTTAAACTGATGGATAAGAAAGAACCAAAAACATGTTTAAACTGAGGGATAAGAAAATAATCACACTTTTACGCTGACATTTTTCGCTTAACTGGTCCTATGGACTACCAAACTATATCAGTAGATGACCCAAGCAGATGACAATAAAGGCAATGATAAGGTTTAAAGCCGCCACTCAAAAATAGACAAAACAAACATCTTAATGACAAATGGTAGCTTAATGAAGGTCAAAAGTATTGCAGAATGCTCCCCTTGTAGCATTCTGCAATAATTTTGATCTGCACTAAGCGATAATCAGTCTTGAAAACCAATTTTTGGTCTACTTTTTGAGTGGCCTCCTAAGACAGATTTTATGTAATAATTTTTATGACAATAATCACCTGAGTGTTTTCTCTGCTGCTTCAACTTTACTCATTCCTGACTGGTGTGGTTGATAAAATAGTCTGTTCATGTTGGCCAACTCCACTTTATCATAATCAAATAGTATCAACTGAAATATATCACAAAGTTATTTATAAATATTTGATGCGGTTAATAAAATAGTCTGTTCATGTTGGCCAGTTCCACTTTATCATAATCAAATAGTATCAACTGAAATAAATCACAAAGTTATTTATAAATATTTGATGTGGTTGATAAAATAATCTGTTCATGTTGACCAGCTCTTCCTTATCATAATCAAATAGTATCAACTGAAAAATATCACAAAGTTATTTATAAATATTTGATGTGGTTAATAAAATAATCTGTTCATGTTGGCCAGCTCCTCTTTATCATATTCAAATAGTATCAACAGAAAAATATCACAAAGTTATTTATAAATATTTGATGTGGTTGATAAAATAGTCTATTCATGTTGGCCAGCTCCACTTTATCATAATCAAATAGTATCAACTGAAAGATATCACACAGTTATTTATAAATATTTGATGTGGTTGCTAAATAGTCTGTACATGTTGGCGAGCTCAACTTTATCATAATCAAATAGTATCAACTGAAATACACCGCAAATTTATTTATAAATATTTAATGTGGTTGATAAAATAGTCTGTACATGTTGGCCAGCTACATGTAGCTCAACTTAATCATAATCAAATATTATCAACTGAAATAAAGCACAAAGTTATTTATAAATATTTGCTGTGGTTGATAAAATAGTCTGTTCATGTTGGCCAGCTCCACTTTATCATAATCAAATAGTATCAACTGAAATATATCACACAGTTATTCATAAATATTTGGTGTGTTTGATTAAATAGTCTGTTCATGTTGGCCAGCTTCCTTTTATCGTAATCAAATAGTATCAACTGAAAATATCACAAAGTTATTTTCAAATATTTGATGTGGTTGATAAAATAATATGTTCATGTTGGCGAGCTCCACTTTATCATAATCAAATAGTATCAACTGAAAGATATCACAAAGTTATTTATAAATATTTGATGTGGTTGATTTGTTTGTTTGGTTTGATTCTTTACGTCTCATCAACAATCTTTCAGTTATTTAGGGACGGCTCTTCCTAGGTTGAACCAGTATTAAGCTAGAATTAATGTGTCTTGCTCAAGGACACAACTGAGTGACACATGTGAGGCTAGAATCCGTGGCCCCTCGGTCTCAAGTCAAGCACTCTACCACTGAGCCACTAATATCCCCAGGTGCTTTAAGGGTTAAAAATTACATGCACAGCTACCTAGTAGAGCTGGAGGCCTAAATTTTAGACTCGGGTTTCCTTTATGTCCATACCTTGTGTGTGCCAATAGCGAAGGCTCTGGTAAAGACTGCATGGATGTTCAAGCTCGTCTGAGCCATGGCTGCTCACCGTTGCGATAAATACCAAAATCTTATGAGCTCCCATTGAGCTCAGGCCCGTATATTTTATTTTGAGATTAAAAAAACATAATTCATAAATCTGCTCACTATGCACTTTAACCCTTAAAGTGACAATCACGACTGCAGCAGACGACGAATTTTGCGACATCTTTCCTAATTTATGAAAAAAATAAGGCGTGATATTTCATGAAAATCGTCTGCCAGCAGACAATTCTCATGAAATATCATATTTTATTCATTATTTTTGAAAAAAAAACATCAAAATTTGAAATTGTCATCTGCTGCAAATTATAGGTTAACATGATGTAGTACAGTGATGTCTCCTACTTGTTTATCCTTACATTAGTCAGAAAACAAAAATTAATCATTCTGATTTTTCATACCTTCCCAATTCCACACCTTGTCAGCATTTCAGCGGTAACACTACCTACACCACCTACCCCCACAACAGCAACTGTAAAATCTCGTATTCTCTGAAATAAAAACAATCACTGACTAGGTCAAATCTGTGACAATATATCACCATTTTCCACTAGACTGCACTTTACCGGTCTCTACTGACTTTGACTAAGTTTTATGGGTGGGATTGAATCTAAATGTTTATACATTGTATTTCTGTATGTTTTTGACATCCTTACTTACAATGTGTAAGGGGTGTGGGGGCTGCAGTCCCCAATATTTATAAACTTTTGGAACTAATTTTAAACAGAGACTGGTAAAGTGCCGTTGTCCCCCATTTTCTGGCCACTATTTTTTGTCCTGTAAATGCTGTCTGATTTTTACGTCTGCTGCATATATTCAAGTGCACTTCTGACTAGATTTATCAGTGAAGCAAACACTGTTAACCCTGATCAGACTGCTCCCTTATCATTTGCATTGTATGTTTCAAAGAATGTCAACAGATGAGAGAGCAGACAACAAAAGAAGTGATTGGCCAGGGGATTTTCTGCCCATCTCTAGGGGCTGAATTTTGGCCCCATTCCCAATCAAAAATAGCCACCTTTTCCCCAATACCATGTCTGATTTTCCATTTTTATTTTTTTATTTTTTTTACTTTTTTATAGAGACCACTAACACTTATGAGAAACAATGACCCATTTCAGAATGGTACTAAAACACTTGTGCTTAAGTGGTATGCTTGACATAATACAATCTAAAATAACTTGATTTGGAGGATATATTTTGCTACCCTTGTTATGTTCTATGTCCTTAATTTCTCCCAATTTTGATGTTAAGTCAAGAATTTTTTCCAAGTCTGGCCAGAGGCCTTTTCCCAAAATTGCTGGAAAAAGCCATGTTGGCTGGAAAAGGGTTAATCTAGGTCTAAATTGTTTGTGATATAGAATGTATGAAGGTTACCTTGAATAAAAGCAAAAGGGCAGAACAGAAATCCTGAGTGGCAGGAAAAGCATTTACAAGATTCAGCTTAAAAGGATATAGCTATAGCACAGGTTTACTGGCATCACATATAACATGTACTTATTTTAATACACTGTCAACACACAGGTTTAGATAAACAAAAAATTTCAGCATAAAATTGTAAATATTTTCTTACCCATCAATTTTAACATATGTTTTGGGTGCTCAAAAGAACCGTCTCATTGAGACGGTTCTTTTGAGTACCCACAACATATGTTTTGGTTGAGAAATAAGAAAATTAATTTTCGTTACGCACTCTTAACTAAAGTCCTGCATCAGTCATTCCCTGCTATTGGCAACTTTTTTTGCCTGCAAATATACATTGCAAGCAGATAAAGCATTGACACTCAGGTGATATTCCTTAAAGCAAATTTTGATGAAATAAAATGACAAATGATTGGGCAGCATTGGTGAAAGTTCTAAGATTCTAGAATCCTGAAATTATTGTGATACACACAAGATTTTGATACTTACTCCATTTGTGTATATGCCTCTAATAAATGCCTATGCTGACATTTGTGAAGCTAGATGCTAAAGTTTGATTTGAGCCTTCATCTACATCCATACTTAGTGTATGCAAGAAGTGAAGGCTCTGAGGAGTCTTCGCTTGTCAATGATGCAAAAAGTACTGAAATCTCGTACATAGCCAAAATCGTGTGCACTGGCTCAATTAGTTTGCTTGTAAGTATGCCTTTTGTAGTATAAAAGTTAATGGTGCTGTTCTGAGGACTCAAACTGTGGAAAAAGAAGCCAAGCCAATCACTAGAATTGTTCTTCTATGAAAAAAAACAGATGTCTCCCCCCTTTTAGGAATAAAAAAAATCACAAAATTGCATTTAGTTATGTTACAAGAGGAATAATTTGAAAAATATACATCAAAGAGTTATGGTTCTTGTGCACAATATGTCGTCTGAATGTGCTTTACAAATGTATGAAGTTTCATTGAAATATCTCTAATGGTTATCAAGTTATAGAGCGGACACCAAATAGCATTGCAAATGATCAAAGGGCAATAACTACAAAAATATCCCAGAGTTATGGTTCTTGTGAGTGACACATCGTTAACAGCAGATATGGAGCTGACACGAAATTCAAGGGTAAATCCCATGGCCTTGAACTGTGACAATGACCTTGAGTCTGGGTAGCTGAGTCATGGGTTTTCTGCATGCAGTCTCACTGAGAGGAACATTTGAGCGAAGATTAATGAAATCGCTCAAAGGGTTCAGGAGATATGGAGTAGGCAGGAAAGTGTTATGGACAGAATGATGGACTGATTTACAGATGAAGGGCATTCCTATAACCCCCAATCAGATTAAAAATAGGCTAAAATTACCTGATAGTTGTCAACTATTCCCATTCTTTTAAGGGCCATCAAGCGACTGAAAACAGAAACAAGAAAACATTTTCTTGCAGCATTATATACACATGTACTGTAAAAATTCGGAAATTTTCGCGAATAGCGTTAAAAGACACATTTGTGACGTAAAAAAATCGTGAACAGGGAACGATTCACCTATATCGTAAACAACAGAGTGATATAGCCAATTCGCCAGGGATTGATTTTCATGAAACTTGGCATATGCAAAGTTTTGCGAAAAATTAAACTCTCGCGAAAATTTACGAGTTTACAGTATCAATGGTCCAAACAGATAAGGACTTTTAAGAAAAGTACAAATTTTGGCCCTGATAAATACATTTTTGACAAAACTAACTTTTGGCTTAGTATCTCATCAGACCCAAACTACATTAATATAATTGGAAATGTTATGGGTTGATATTTGCTTTGTAATTGATAAAAATTAGCAGTACCTTAATTAATTTTTGAACAATTGTGTATGTTACCCACTCCTTTTTCATTCATTTGGGTATTGCAAATGTTAATTGGGTATTCAACATTTCTAATAAATATATTTATTTGGGTATTTTGGTTTTTCAATTGGGTATTTTTGTAACTGTTGATATTTTACTATTGCTGCTTTGAACATAACATATGCTGCTCATAATTGACTTTCCCACGCCCAGGCTTCAACTTGAAAGCCATTCTTACCAAAAACAAATACATGTATCCGATACTGGTTCTCTCAGACCATATTGAATAAATACTGAAAACCAGTCAGTTGGCTGTGTACATTTAGCCACCCTGAACTTACAGACAGCAAAATAAGTGATAAAATCTTGTTATACATGATTGTAATGGGTATTCTGAATTTCTTTTGCTAATTTGTTACCCTACCAGATCAATTTTAATTGCGATTTTCGATAATAAATTTGTGCAAATATGCAAATACACATGCTAATAAAGATACTGAATTAGGGGCTATAGTACTCCTATTTTATGGTTTTAATACATCTGTTTGCTTTTTTTGCTAAAGTTTTGATGATATAGATCATTAAAACTTATCTTATTATATGAAGCCCACCTTCAACACTTTGAAATTGTGATTACAAGCTTCTTGCATTATCATGAAGTAACCATAAGTCCAGATAAGCAAAAAAATCTAGTGTAAAACTGTGAATTTATAAGTTCTTACCCATCCATTTTAGCATGTGTTTTGGGTGCTCAATAGAATCATCTCATTTAGATGGTTCTTTTGAGTACCCATATATTAACTAAAACCAAGTTACAACATATGTTTTGGTTGAGAAATAGTTTTCAATTACGCATTCTCATTTCGAGACCAGAGTAACAGAGCAAGTATCAAAGTGCCGAAAAAGGGGCTTCTTCAACAATAGGAGAATGGTTACTGTTGAGCCCCGACATGTGATTTCAAACAATGTGGCATTTTGACAAGTGTAGACCAAGACTAGCCTGTGCAGCCTTCTTTTAAACTTAGAAACTCCAAATGATGTTCGGTCAGTAGCTTAACACTCATAGAATATTCAAACGACTAGCAAAGGCTCTGATCAGACTGTGCGTTGCACAGGCTGATCTGAGGCTTTGCTGGTCGCATATATCACATTTTTGGAAATCTTATGTTGCGGCTCAAATGTGGAATACACTTTGGGGAAAAACATGGGTCCAGATGGGCAAACTTTTTGATTATATAATTGTGAATAATTTGTCGTCTGCCAAATTTAAACATGTACATGTTTTGTTAGCAACCCCAGCTGATTTTTTTTAGTCTAAATATATATGTCTCTAAATAGCTGCACAGAACCGTTTAAATTTTGTAGATACCTTTACAAGAACCAAAGCTACAGCAGATTGAAGTTCCTTAAAATTGGGCGTTTCCTGGAATTTTTCATCTATTAAGGAAGTTGATTTGAAGCACTGGGCGAAGGACCCAGTGTGAATGAAAATTTAAGGAAATCTGCTGTAACTTTTTTGTTCTTCAAGGGATTTGTATTTGTTTGTTTGATGCTTTACGCCCCATCAACAATCTTTCATTTAAGCAGGGACGGGTCTTCCTGGGTTGAAACAGTACTAAGCTAGGATTTATGTGTCTTATTCAAGGACACAACGCAGTGATGCCAGTGAGGCTCGAACCCATAGCCCCTCTGTCTAGAGTCAAGCACTCTACCACTGAGGCTCTGCGCTCCCCAAGGGATTTGATTGAAATTTTGTATGCTTATGTAATTTTTCCTGCTCTTTTCATTTCTGTCCTTTTTTTCACTATAAAGCATGAGAAACAAGTAAGTTATTGAAGGAGTCTTGCTACAAAATTTTGATACTTTTATTTTTAAAATTGTCGATTAGAAAAAAAGCATCTACATGTATGGGTAACATGCAAAAACGTGCAACTGATAAAAATATAAACAATAAATAGCAAATACATCTTTTTCTTTTCCAAACAGTCCTTTTATTTTCAATTAGACACACATTATGGTACATGTAACAAACACTTTTTCTTTCTGTTCTCAAATATAATGCTGGTTAGGCCATCCTTTAAAATATATTTGTTTGCCATGCTCCTACCCATCAATTTCAGTTTGGGTAGGTACTGGTAGGTAGGATTTTTTTTTTCAAATTCAGCATAATTTTATGACCTCTTCTTACTATCACTTTTAGAGGTCTACAAACTAGTTTTATGTTGTATATAAGGTCAGAAAGTATATAATAACAGTCTCTGTAATCTTTCTTCAATTAGAATACAGCTTTTAATGATTTTAAAGAAGGGTTTGTTAGCAGAATTAGAGAAAAATAAGAAAAAAAAAGATACTCAGAAATGCAATAACTTTTTTGGGTAGGCCTCTTTTTGGGTGGGTAGGAGCACGGCAAACCAACATTTTTTAAGGTCAGCCTACCATATAGCAAATAGGGAAGAACCTAATCAGAGCATTATGATCTGGGTCTGCACTGTTGTTTGGCCTCTTTAGCAAGAAACTATGTCTTTCCAAAATTTTAAAACATTTATTACACTTTTGAAAGTGCGCAAATGTGTCAGACTGCCATGTTGTATCCAAACAAAAAAGTAAAGATTACAAACATGTAGAAGGAATACTTTGGATCCAGACCAGGCCCCAAAAATGTCAGTCCTGATCTGAATCCCAACTGTTTGACACTGTAGGTCAATAGAAGTTGTGTCCCACATCTTTGGACTGTTTTATACATTATAATGACTGCTGATAACCTTTATAAATGGACCCACATCAGGCCAGACAAAATGTGTGGTCTCATCTGGATCCAATCTGTTTGACACAAGGTGATATAAACTGGTTTATGCCAGAGGGATGGCTGCTGGTAACTTTTACAAATTTGACCCAGATATGAGATACCCGACAAAATGCCGGTGTAACAGGCCAGAATTTCCCCCCAGTCAGTTTTTTCCCCGGGGAAAGAATGGGCCGGCCCATTCTTTCCCCGGGGAAAAAATAGGCTGGCCCATTCTTTCCCCACCCAGTCAGTTTTTCCCCCCCTAATAATTTCAAAAATCATAATGAAATTATTATTTCTTTGCATAAATTTAAAAAGCCGCTATTAAATTAGCGATAGGACTCAAAAGTACTCATACTTATTGCTGTTTGGTTGTGATTTCTAGGGGTTCAGACCATTCACTTTTACTATCAGTCTTTTGGTTTATTGTACTCTTTCACTGTATCGAAATACTTTCGAATGACATGTCAAAGAGATCTTCGACTTTAAAACCCGTTTAGCTAACTGGTTCTTCTAAATAGGGGGTGGGGAAAGACTGGGCCGGCCCATACTTTCCCCCCTCTATTATTTTCTAACCTTTCTATTTATCTCTCAGTCTTTAGGTTTAACCTACTCTTGCACTGTATCTGAACACTCATGATTCTTGCACTGTATCTAGAAATTCAAGTTAAGAAAGCATTTAGCTAACTGCATGTTCCTTCTCAAAAGTGGGGTGGGGAAAGACTGGGCCGGCCCATTCTTTCCCCCCTCAATTGGGTTCTAACCTTTCAATTTATCTGTCAGTCCTTGGTTTAAACTACTCTTACACTGAATCTGAACACTCATGATTGACATATCTCAAGGAGAAATTCAAGTTACAAGCATTCAGCCAAATGATTCTTCTAAATAGGGGGTGGGGAAAGACTGGGCCGGCCCATTCTTTCCCCCCTCTATCATTTTCTAACCCTTCTATTTATCTTTCAGTCTTAAGGTTTAACCTACTCTTGCACTGTATCTGAACACTCATGAATGTCTTGTCCTAAGGAGAAATTCAAGTTAAGAAAGCATTTAGCTAACTGCATGTTCCTTCTCAATAGTGGAGTGGGGAAAGACTGGGCCGGCCCATTCTTTCCCCCCCCCCCCCTCAATTGGGTTCTAACCTTTCAATTTATCTGTCAGTTCTTGGTTTAAACTACTCTTACACTGAATCTGAACACTCATGATTGACATATCTCTAGGAGGAATTCAAGTTACAAGCATTCAGCCAAATGATTCTTCTAAATAGGGGGTGGGGAAAGACTGGGCCGGCCCATTCTTTCCCCCCTCTATTATTTTCTAACCTTTCTATTTATCTCTCAGTCTTAAGGTTTAACCTACTCTTGCGCTGTATCTGAACACTCATGATTGTCTTGTTCTAAGGAGAAATTCACGTTAAGAAAGCATTTAGCTAACTGCATGTTCCTTTTCAATAGTGGGGTGGGGAAAGACTTGGCCGGCCCATTCTCCCCCCCCCCCCCCTCCATTGTGTTCTAACCTTTCAATTTATCTGTCAGTTCTTGGTTTAAACTACTCTTACACTGAATCTGAACACTCATGATTGACATATCTCTAGGAGAAATTCAAGTTACAAGCATTCAGCCAAATGATTCTTCTAAATAGGGGGTGGGGAAAGACTGGGTCGGCCCATTCTTTCCCCCCTCTATGATTTCCTAACCTTTCTATTTATCTCTCAGACTTAAGGTTTAACCTACTCTTGCACTGTATCCGAACACTCATGATTGTCTTGTCCTAAAGAGAAATTCATGTTAAGAAAGCATTTAGCTAACTGCATATTCCTTCTTAATAGTGGGGTGGGGAAAGACTGAGCCGGCCCATTCTTTCCCCCCCCCCTCCATTCGGTTCTAACCTTTCAATTTATCTGTCAGTTCTTGGTTTAAACTACTCTTACACTGAATCTGAACACTCATGATTGACATATCTCAAGGAGAAATTCAAGTAACAAGCATTCAGCCAAATGATTCTTCTAAATAGGGGGTGGGGAAAGACTGGGCTGACCCAATCTTTCCCCCCTCTATTATTTTCTAACCTTTCTATTTATCTCTCAGACTTAAGGTTTAATCTACTCTTGCACTGTATCCGAACACTCATGATTGTCTTGTCCTAAGGAGAATTTCAAGTTAAGAAAGCATTTAGCTAACTGCATGTTCCTTCTCAATAGTGGAGTGGGGAAAGACTGGGCCGGCCCATTCTTTCCCCCCTCCTTAATCTTTCGATCTTCTATTGATCGTTTCGTCTTTCGGTTTATGTTACTCTTTCACTCTATTTTAACATTTATGAATACCTATACCAAAGTGAGAATCAAGTTTTCAATCCAACAAGATTATTGGTACTTCTACATTGTTGGGTGGGGAAAGACTGGGCCGGCCCATTCTTTCCCCCCCCCTCCATAATGCATGGATCTTTCAATTTATTGTTTAGTCTGTCGGTTTATGTTACTCTTTGACTGTATCTGAACAATTTTGAATGACCTAATCCAAAGAGAGATCAAGTTTTTAAACCAACAAGTTAATTGGTATTTCTACATTGTGGGGTGTGGAAAAACTGGGCCGGCCCATTCTTCCCCCCCTCCTTAATCTTTCGATTTTCTATTGATCGTTTCGTCTTTCCGTTTATGTTACTCTTTCACTCTATTTTAACATTTATGAATACCTATACCAAATTGAGAATCAAGTTTTCAATCCAACAAGATTATTGGTACTTCTACATTGTTGGGTGGGGAAAGACTGGGCCGGCCCATTCTTTCCCCCCCCCCCCCCTCCATAATGCATGGATCTTTCAATTTATTGTTTAGTCTGTCGGTTTATGTTACTCTTTGACTGTATCTGAACAATTTTGAATGACCTATTCCAAAGAGAGATAAAATTTTAAAACCAACAAGTTAATTGGTACTTCTACATTGTGGGGTGGGGAAAAACTGGGCCGGCCCATTCTTTCCCCCCTCCAAAATGTTGGGATCTTTCTATTTATCCTCTAGACTTTTTGATTATGTTATTCTTTGCTGTATCTGAACTCTCTTGACTTATACCGAGCAGAGAAACAAGTTTTTAAACCATCAAGTTTATTTGTAATTGTAGGGTGGGGAAAGACTGGGCCGGCCCATTCTTTCCCCCCTCCTTAATCTTTTGATCTTCTATTGATCGTTTCCTCTTTTGGTTTATGTTACTCTTTCACTCTATTTTAACATTTATGAAAGAACTATACCAAAGTGAGAATCAAGTTTTCAATCCAACAAGATTATTGGTACTTCTACATTGTTGGGTGGGGAAAGACTGGGCCGGCCCATTCTTCCCCCCCCTCCATAATGCTTGGATCTTTCAATTTATTGCTTAGTCTTTCGGTTTATGTTACTCTTTGACTGTATCTGAACAATTTTGAATGACCTATTCCAAAGAGAGATCAAGTTTTTAAACCAACAAGTTAATTGGTACTTCTACATTGTGGGGTGGGGAAAAACTGGGCCGGCCCATTCTTTCCCCCCTCCAAAATGTTGGGATCTTTCTATTTATCCTCTAGACTTTTTGATTATGTTATTTTTTTGCTGTATCTGAACTCTCTTGACTTATACCAAGCAGAGAATCAAGTTTTCAAACCATCAAGTTTATTTGTAATTGTAGGGTGGAGAAAGACTGGGCCGGCCCATTCTTTCCCCCCTCCTTAATCTTTCGATCTTCTATTGATCGTTTCGTCTTTCGGTTTATGTTACTCTTTCACTCTATTTTAACATTTATGAATACCTATACCAAAGTGAGAATCAAATTTTCAATCCAACAAGATTATTGGTACTTCTACATTGTTGGGTGGGGAAAGACTGGGCCGGCCCATTCTTTCCCCCCCACTCCATAATGCATGGATCTTTCAATTTATTGTTTAGTCTGTCGGTTTATGTTACTCTTTGACTGTATCTGAACAATTTTGAATGACCTATTCCAAAGAGAGATAAAATTTTAAAACCAATAAGTTAATTGGTACTTCTACAGTGTGGGGTGGGGAAAAACTGGGCCGGCCCATTATTTCCCCCCTCCAAAATGTTGGGATCTTTCTATTTATCCTCTAGACTTTTTGATTATGTTATTCTTTTGCTGTATCTGAACTCTCTTGACTTATACCGAGCAGAGAAACAAGTTTTTAAACCATCAAGTTTATTTGTAATTGTAGGGTGGGGAAAGACTGGGCCGGCCCATTCTTTCCCCCCTCCTTAATCTTTTGATCTTCTATTGATCGTTTCCTCTTTTGGTTTATGTTACTCTTTCACTCTATTTTAACATTTATGAAAGAACTATACCAAAGTGAGAATCAAGTTTTCAATCCAACAAGATTATTGGTACTTCTACATTGTTGGGTGGGGAAAGACTGGGCCGGCCCATTCTTTCCCCCCCCCCCTCCATAATGCTTGGATCTTTCAATTTATTGCTTAGTCTTTCGGTTTATGTTACTCTTTGACTGTATCTGAACAATTTTGAATGACCTATTCCAAAGAGAGATCAAGTTTTTAAACCAACAAGTTAATTGGTACTTCTACATTGTTGGGTGGGGAAAAACTGGGCCGGCCCATTCTTTCCCCCCTCCAAAATGTTGGGATCTTTCTATTTATCCTCTAGACTTTTTGATTATGTTATTCTTTTGCTGTATCTGAACTCTCTTGACTTATACCAAGCAGAGAATCAAGTTTTCAAACCATCAAGTTTATTTGTAATTGTAGGGTGGAGAAAGACTGGGCCGGCCCATTCTTTCCCCCCTCCTTAATCTTTTGATCTTCTATTGATCGTTTCGTCTTTCGGTTTATGTTACTCTTTCACTCTATTTTAACATTTATGAAAGAACTATACCAAAGTGAGAATCAAGTTTTCAATCCAACAAGATTATTGGTACTTCTACATTGTTGGGTGGGGAAAGACTGGGCTGGCCCATTCTTTCCCCCCTCCAAAATCTTCAGATCTTTCTATTGATCAGTTACAATTGTAGTCTTTTGGTTTATGTTACTCTTTCACTGTATATTAACACTTATGAATGACAGATTCCAAAGAGAGAATCAAGTTTTCAAACCAAACATTTTATTTGTACTGCTACATTGTGGGGTGGGGAAAGACTGGGCCGGCCCATTCTTTCCCCCCCCCCCTCACCCCTCCAAAATGTTCTGATCTTTCTATTTATCTTTCAGTCTTTCAGTTAATGTTATTCTTTTACTGTATATGAAGACTTATGAATGACTCATTCCAAAGAGATAATCAAATTTTCAAACCAAAAAGTTTATTGGTTATCTCCCTCCAAAGTGTTCCAACCTTTGTATTTTATCTTAGTGAATTGATTCTTCCAAATAGTGGGTTGGGAAAGACTGGGTCGATTTTCCTTTAACCCATTCAAATAACCATTTTGAATTAAGAACATACTCATTTTGTTTTTTGAATAGGCTAACCATTTATAATCAAATCCTTCTACACCCTCTGCACTTTTGTGCTGTGTTGAGGGTGGTAGAGTTATAATACAGCTATTTCAGAATGATATTTAATTTGATTTAACTACACAATGACACATATATCATTTTCAAGCCTTTTCCGAAAAAATAACATGGGGGGAAAAACTGACTGGACGGGGAAAAAACTGACTAGTCAAATCTTTCCCCGGGGGAAAAAACTGACCGGTCAGTTTTTTCCCCGGGGAAAGAGTGGGCCGGTCCATTCTTTCCCCGGGGAAAAAACTGACTGGGGAAAAAACTGACCAGTACACCGGGTCTGACCTGGGTCCAAACTGTTTGACACTAGGTGATATAAACTGATTTATACTAGAGGCTGCTGTTAACCTTTCAAAGTAGTTGAGATCAAGATCAGGCCTGACAAACCAAATAAAAACTGTGAGTCACTCAGCGAGTATCTTTAAGTTAGTAATTTTAAATAAAATATGCCTTATGTCACATCAGAAGAAAGAAAGAAAAATATCTTAAACCTATGTTAACTTTTGTGTACAAGGTGACTCGGTGGCAGACTGGACCCTAGTTGCAGAACTGCAACTTTAAATTTTTTCATCTTTGACTTGATAACATAAAATAAAAATCAATCATATTCCCCTGAATTCAGTACAGACCCCGGACTTGACCCAAGGCACAGTACTGGCCAAGGGCTGCTGTCCTTTGTTCCCCATCTTACTAGCACTTTGATTTCAGAGCCTCACTATCATTCTTTTATCTACCCACCACGGTTTTGTAGTCATACCACTACGGCAATTTGGGTCTTGTCACCCACTCCGGTGTTATAGTAAAATTACCTTAAAACAAATGCTGACAAAATTGAGAGCTTTTGAATATGTTTGCTTCGAGAGTGCATCCTCTAGTTAACAACCTCTGTGTTGTCTTGCCAAAACGGAGATAAAATCAGATTTTAAACATGTTTTTTAGTTATATTAAGAAATTGTCAATTATGGTTTAGTCGTAATTTTACAGTTTAGCCATTGATTTTTAACCATTTATTTATTTTTCCACGATGACAAAACCGTAATTAGTCATTTCATGCCTAGACATCACATGTTAAAGTTTTAATATAATTTTAAAGCTTAAAGATACAATGTGAATTTGATAAACAAAAATCAATCGGAACCCAAGCATTTCGGGGCGTTTATCTGTGAGTAAATGAAGAAATCGAACATGATGAGAAAGTTACCTTAACATCGAAATAAGTGACGTGACCCAATTTGCCGTAGTGGTATGACCACAGTGTTACACTTACACTTGTGTAGTCTAATTTGGCAGATCTGCTAATTTGACTCACTCCAATATTATTACCCAAACAATTCTAAAACATCATTTTGTGGTTTAATAATATGAAACAAATTAACAAGTATATGACAATAACATTTTGTAGTGTGAAGCCAAATTCAATATCAAAATAAATAGAAAAAAAACGTTTTTCACTAAATCCCAAGACCCCTCCTCCACAAATCAGGCATTTAGAAGGCTGTTTTGCCAGCGATGGTAATAAAACTGCCAAGAATATGTGCTACATTAGCAGACTTTTTCCCGACCCTAAAACAGGGGGGGGGTAATGACTTTGAATGCCTATTATTCTATTATTTGCTTCAAATAATTTATGAAATTTTGCTCATTTTGTTGCAAAATGATTGTTATTCGCTCTGTTATAATAAATAATTCTGAGTGAACCAGTTAACACTTGTAAATTCAGCTCAAAACTCTTAGGTGCGCCAAATTAGCCTAAAGCACGGTATAATGTACCATATGGAGCAAGGTACAATGTACCATATGGAGCAACATCAGCAAGCTCAGATGATAAAGTCTTTTGAAAGAAATACTAAGAATTGAAGCAGAGTATGAATGCATTCGGTTACATTTACCAAACAAATACAATATGCTTGTTGTAATTACCTGTATGGGTTTGAATCGACAACTTCTGAACTCATTTCTGCTATTTTAGTCCTACCGGCTTGTACATTTTTCGACCTCTCTGCAGCCAATTCGGCCTTTAGAGCATTGATTTGTTCTTGCAGATCTTCTATAGTTGCCATTTCTTATTTTGTTCTTAACAATTAAATTAAAAGCAACGTCAATGCATATAAATATAGCTAAACTGTCATCAATCTGAATAGAACTTGTGAAATATTTCTCAACGTGGAAAACCCGGAAGTAAACGTAAAGTAAACAAACAGGAAAACAACAAACGTCTTGCAACTAAACGAATCGTTTTCGTTGTAATTCCGCCCGTTGGTTTTGAGTGCACCACGATTAGAAAATGTTCACTTCAACTCGACCGCCACGGATCCTCTATTGAGTGTCTAAACAAAATGGGATCCGTGTCTCAACTCTAATACAACATCAGTTTAACATGTAATACTTGTTCGAAGGAACAAGACAACTCGTCGACTGAACAATTCGTCGACACATTTTTGAGACAACTCGTCGACACTTTATGAGTTAGGCCTACATTACATGTATTTCTTCGTACATCTTTACGCCGAATCGTCACAATTCGACTAAATTATTACTGAACGGGTTTTGACTTCTGGTGGTAATGCTTGGCAAGATAAGAAAAATAAGAGAATAAAAGCAGATAGAAGTAATACATGTATATTAAGGATATACAAAACTAATTTTATCACAGGACAAAGAAAACATAAGAAACAACATAAAAAGATTAAGATTAAAATTCATTTAGGTATTAAGAACATTTACATTAAAAATATTACTAGCACTTTCTATACCAAAAAGATAGAAGGAAGAAAGTTTCCCCAGAGGTCCTTGGCTTAGCAGGCAGTCCTTGCAGGTACCAGGACCCTTACGTCCCCGACAGCATAGCTGCCCACCTTGGCAAGTTACACCATCCCGAGCTTCCGTATATGGTCCTTATGATGAGGATTCCATTCCGATGTGCAGTAATCAAGAATTGACTGCACCATACTGTATTATGCATTGGCTTTCGTGTCCTCACTGCAAGCTCTTAGGTTGTGGCGTAGAAACCCTAACATGCTATTGGCTTTCTTGGATATCCTGTCAATATATATTTTCCAAGATAGATTTGACTGCAGGTCCACAGTAAGGTATTTAGTTACTTCTTGAGTTTTCAGGGTGTGGCCTTTCAATGTGTAGAGATGCTTGATTGCGGAGCGAGCTGCATTTCTGGGGGTGAAACTCCATGCCACACCTGGCTTCCCATTCAGCAAAAGTGTAGAGATCTTGTGGCAGGATGGCACAGTCTTCATGGTTACTGATTGGTCTGTAAACTTTACAATGATCTGCAAAAAGACGAGTCTGAGAGTTGATCTTGTCAGGAAGGTCATTTATAAACAGCAAGAAGAGTAGGGGACCAAGCGAGGAACCCTGCTCACCACCGGTATGCTGTCTGATGTATTACCCTCAGCATCCACTCGTTGTTTTCTATTGTGCAGGAAGGATGAAATCCAAAGATGGGTTGTTCCTTGTATGCCTTAGTGATGTAGTTTCCCGAGGAGTCGACCAGGTTCCGGGGAAAGCTATCCAAGGATTTAGAAAAATGTAAAACCACCAGGTCCATATGTGTTCCTTTATCTAGTGCGGAGGCCAGATCATGAAGTAGAGTGACTAGGTGCGTCTCACAACTTCTTCTCACTCGGAACCTGTGTTGGCAATCTGTAAGGATCTTGTTGGCGTCCACGTGCTTCAAGACATTGCTGGCTGTGCTCCAACATCTTACACCAGCGCAGGTAAGTGACACAAGGCGATAGTCAGCTGGGTCATATCGCTGGCCTTTCTTGAAGACTGCATATACATTGGCGGATTTCCAGTCATCCGGAACGGTTCCTGTCTGAAGTGATTTGTTGAAGTTGATTGCTAGTATTGGGGCTAATTCTTCTGCACATTCCTTCAATAACCGCACTGGGATCATGTCTGGTCCTGAAGTTTTACGTGGGTTGGTTTTCTGCAGGAGTTTTCTCACACCTTCCTATTTCACTGTGATATCCTTCATAGCATAAAAGGGTATACCATTCGGAGTCGACCAGGTTCCGGGGAAAGCTATCCAAGGATTTAGAAAAATGTAAAACCACCAGGTCCATATGTGTTCCTTTATCTAGTGCGGAGGCCAGATCATGAAGTAGAGTGACTAGGTGCGTCTCACAACTTCTTCTCACTCGGAACCTGTGTTGGCAATCTGTAAGGATCTTGTTGGCGTCCACGTGCTTCAAGACATTGCTGGCTGTGCTCCAACATCTTACACCAGCGCAGGTAAGTGACACAAGGCGATAGTCAGCTGGGTCATATCGCTGGCCTTTCTTGAAGACTGCATATACATTGGCGGATTTCCAGTCATCCGGAACGGTTCCTGTCTGAAGTGATTTGTTGAAGTTGATTGCTAGTATTGGGGCTAATTCTTCTGCACATTCCTTCAATAGCCGCACCGGGATCATGTCTGGTCCTGAAGTTTTACGTGGGTTGGTTTTCTGCAGGAGTTTTCTCACACCTTCCTATTTCACTGTGATATCCTTCATAGCATAAAAGGGTATACCATTCGGAGTCGACCAGGTTCCGGGGAAAGCTATCCAAGGATTTAGAAAAATGTAAAACCACCAGGTCCATATGTGTTCCTTTATCTAGTGCGGAGGCCAGATCATGAAGTAGAGTGACTAGGTGCGTCTCACAACTTCTTCTCACTCGGAACCTGTGTTGGCAATCTGTAAGGATCTTGTTGGCGTCCACGTGCTTCAAGACATTGCTGGCTGTGCTCCAACATCTTACACCAGCGCAGGTAAGTGACACAAGGCGATAGTCAGCTGGGTCATATCGCTGGCCTTTCTTGAAGACTGCATATACATTGGCGGATTTCCAGTCATCCGGAACGGTTCCTGTCTGAAGTGATTTGTTGAAGTTGATTGCTAGTATTGGGGCTAATTCTTCTGCACATTCCTTCAATAGCCGCACCGGGATCATGTCTGGTCCTGAAGTTTTACGTGGGTTGGTTTTCTGCAGGAGTTTTCTCACACCTTCCTATTTCACTGTGATATCCTTCATAGCATAAAAGGGTATACCATTCGGATCCAGGATTGGAGAGTTTGGGTCCTTATGCGTAAAGACTGACTATTATTGCCTGCTTAAGATGTCCGCTTTGTCTTTGGAAGCATTAAACAATCGCCCATTGTCCTTCAATAGTGCGATGCCAGTGGAGTCATTCCGCATGGATGTAATGAAACTCCAAAATCTCTTCTGTCTAAGTTAGGGTGGTGCCCGCATTCGGTTCACCGTTTTTAATGATGTTGTTTACATATGTCCAGTAAGACTGTCTTTCGGCTTTCTTGAGATCCTTCTTGTATTCCTTGTATTTCCTCACATCTGTCTCATTCTTTGTCTTTCTCATTCTAGTAAACAAGTTGTTGCGTCGTTTCATTACTCATTACTGATTTGACTTTCCTGTCTATCCGTAGAGCTTTACTTCGGACTATTATTGTCAAAGAGGATCACAAAAGCCCACCTTGGGCCCATAACTTATACAAACAGTTTCTTTGGTAAGCTCTTCCAGAATTGATAACAACACTTAATGCATTCTTTGTAATTATAAAATTAAAAGTTGGCCTAAACTACATTCTACTTTCACAAGCCAACCTTCTTAGACGATGCTGACAAACAGAAAAGTGTTCACCACCATGTATATAGAGGATCTTACATGAGTGCTCCCCTTGTTGCAGATATAGAGGATCTTACATGAGTGCTCATGTTTTATTGATTTTATTAAACGAGTTGGGGAAAAGAGATAAAATGCGAGGCTTGCCTCGCATTTTATCTCTTTTTCGCAACGAGTTTAATAAATTCAATAATACAAGAGCACGAATGTTAGATTCTATTTATCATATGACAAATACTTTGAAATCTCATTTCTGGCATAAAACGTTATAATGTTGTCATTATGTACGCAACGTTGTTATGGACGTCATAACGTTTCCCGTAAATCGATAAACCACTAGTGGTTTACAGATTTTATTGCATGGCGTTATTTCACTCCCAGACGCGACGTCATATGATAAGATGAGCTTATTTGACCAACGCAATACGAGATAAAAAAAACAACAACAAAAAACAACAACAACAACAACTTAAAATTGCCTTCTCATAAGAAATTTGGTATATCACAGTAACGTAATTAGCAAAAACATTCATTGCTGTACTTTATCAAGCTGAAAATTTGAAATGTCTTGATATACAGTGTACCACATTTGCACATTCAAAAATGAAGGATCATGTCACTTAATAGAAACATACAAACTGCATGGAAATTAAATGCAAAAGTCTTTCGGACAAAATTATTCAATTAGAGGTGTAAAGCTAACTGTTTTAGCTGAGTAAGCCATCTCCCAATATTGTTTTCACCCTCACATTTGAACTCCATGGGGTGTGATCGGGTGCATGATGTATCGACATCTAGCAGCCGATGTGATGTTTGAAGCAGCATAGTAATGCGCCTATCCAGCCAGCATACACTTACGGGCCACAATCGGCCCATCCCACGAAACGCACTTTGAATGGTGGTTCGCCGAAGAAAGAAAATAAAAAGTCAATAAAATAAGTGAGCACAACAGGGAAATGCCACAATCACACACTTCAGACAAATTAACCCACGGCACCACGAGGAAGGACACAGAACACCAAACAGCCACACGACAGCAAGAAGACCGCCAAAGTGAAGCAAGCATCCTCTCTCTTCCTCACGAGACGACTGCAAAGCCAGAAAAACAATGACCAAACTCAACCCAAACACACAAAAATCGAGAGCAACTAATGATACTACTCAAAGTTTGGTAGGGATCACTTTTTATCCATCAAAATTTACATATGTTTGTAAATGGACAAATTCATGGCCGAGTTTGCACTCCGTATATTGCATATTGTTGTGAGCAGCAACTCGTATGCATTGCAGTACTCATGGAAGAGCACACTTTGCACACTTTGCAAATGAACCCATGCACCCTCAAATTATGCGTAACTGCATTCCAACTAGAACATCCAAATTGTCAATTTTCATTTTCTAACCATGAAAAGGATTTAATTTGATTCCTGTCCCCTTAAAATGCATCCGGGACAGTTTAGATATCGTTTAAGTCTAGAAGATATTAACCGTGGCGTCGGAATGTTAGAATCTGTTGTCTCACAACGCCATGTTGCTGGGATTCTTCATGGGTCACAGAGTGTGATATCCCGAATTTGCAATTGTCATCTAACCCACGGAGATCCTACACACACATGGCGGAGGATGCGACAGGGCTATAACTCAACATCAGGACCGTTTTTTGTTGATTCAGTCTCAACGTCAATGGTTTCAGAATGCTACGTCCTTGGAACGGAACTGGGGTGCGCATTTCTACACAAAGAGTGAGAAACAGATTCCATGAGTTCGGACTGAATATATACGCGTTCCTTTGACATGACAACACATGCAGGACAGGTTCGACTTTGCCAGGCTCACGTCAGATGGACTATTCGTGACTGGACGCCAGTGCTATTCACTGATGAGTCCAGATTCTGTCTCGATTTTACTGATAGACGTCAGTTGGTGTGGAGAATACCCAAAGAGAGACTTGATGAAATGAATGTGGCAGAACATAACCGCTATGGCAAGGGCTCAGTCATGGTTTGGGCAGGTACAAGCGTTAACGGTAAAACTGACGTGTACGTTATTGAACAATATTTACATTTCCACTGCGAGTCTTTAAATGAACCTCTACATTTGAGATGTGGTTCATACCTTCATGAACAATCAATTTAAGCCACACCCACATACGCACCATTTGAGCGGGCTAACGTCAAGTCCATCCAATAACGTTGCTTGTTTACTGACGTTTGCGTGACGTTGAACACGTATCGCCATGACGTTAAGCGCGGAAATTTGGCGCTTTGGCTATTCCAAACCCTACGTTATGTCTGATTTAATTCAAAATATTTGGAAAACCAGTCAAGTTAGATGAAAGTTGAAAATCGACTTGACTGATAATATAAAATGTAAATATAAGTAATAAATTCAATTTTTGGAAGGTTCATGGAATCATGAATACTTCGGGTCTCTTGCAAAGTTAACGTGAAGCTCTTGGGGCTTCACTTACTTTGCACGAGACCCGAAGTATTCATGATTCCTTGAACCTTCCAAAAATCGAATTCATTTCTAAACAGAACATAGACGGCGGTGAGGTATTGCAATGAGATTCTCGATCAGTTTGTGAGGTCATATGCGGGTGCTATCGGTCCAGAATTTATTCTGATGGACGATAATGCCCGTCCCCACCGTACACACGTCACTAACGCCTATCTGGTTCATATGGACTGGCTTGCTCCGGCGGACCTGAATCCGATTGAGCATGCATGAAACATTCTTCAGCGTGTAATTGCAGCCAGATCTGTGCAACCAAGGA
Organism: Loripinus fragilis; assembly: GCA_964019695.1. Taxonomy (NCBI): domain Eukaryota; kingdom Metazoa; phylum Mollusca; class Bivalvia; order Lucinida; family Lucinidae; genus Loripinus; species Loripinus fragilis. The sequence continues at coordinate 40,574,396 of OZ026531.1, read as the reverse complement.
CTTTACAAGAGCTCAATGATGCATTGGTTGCTGAATGGAGGCTAATTCCACAAAATCGGATACAGACTCTGATTACGCAAACTGCCCGTCGACCAAGCTGCTTCCGAAATTCCACCATTGCGTGAGCGATGTTGATATACTTTGGATGCCGGATTGCTTCTTAAAGCCAAAAGGCTTATTAGAGACCTTACTACTGAGCTAAAATCCCGATCAAACATGGACCCTTCGGATATTCTAGACTGAGTGTGACGAAATAACTAGATGTAGATGGGTCGGTTTCAATATGCCCCCTAGGCATTATGTGCATTGACTTCGAATGAGTAATACGGCTGAATGACCTGCCAGCATGCGCAGGCGATGTCGTGCTGTAATTGATGCCCCTGACCCAGGGGGGGGGGGGGGGGGGGGGGGTACTCTGATATTTTATACATACGTAGGCTCGGTCCATTTTTTTGGGTTCAAAATTTTGAATTTCGATATTTTTTGGGGTTTTCAGAAAAACAAATATTTTTTTGGGTATGAAAATTTTATGGATATTTTTTTGGGGTCATCACAAAATTGGACTATATTTAGAGGTCATTTCTATGCATTTTAAGGTCTTTTCTTAAGGTCAAGGTACAGAATTGGGGATATTTTTTTGGGTTGCTAAAATTTCAAATATTTTTTTGGGGTGCCTGAAATTCCTGATATTTTTTTGGGTTGAAGGGCAGATGCTGGGTCCGAGCCTACGTATGCAGAAAAAATGAGAGTACCCCCCCCCCCCCCCTGGGGCCCCTGAACGTCATACGCGTTATGAGGCAAGTTTTTCACAACAAATTTAGAACACTGTGAAAATTCAATCTTCTAGAATTAACATTCTGCTCGTTTCATCGAATAGAGCAGAATATTTGTCTAGTCGGTACCACCCAGGTAAACCGCATGTCTCGATCTCGGAGGGTGTTGGCTACCGGAGGTAAACAAACAGAATATGGATGGACAGGGTCTGTATTTATCCATTCTTATTTCTTATAGAGAGGTTCTTGGAGACGAAAGCAGCAAACAGGTTGCTTCTTTATTGAATGATAAGGACTCGGAATGTGTTAATTGCTTTTCATCTATGTCCGTAGGACCCAGGGCGACTTTTCAAATGGCGATTGCGGTATTTTCACTGAAAAAAGGCTATTCTTTTGATCATAGCTAAAATTACACCAACCTTTGACACAAATTGCATCTGCCAGCACAATTCTATATCATTCTCCTGCATGATATATAAGAGCCATGTCCCCAAAATGCTATTTAAATATCGATATTTGAAATTTGCTTACGGTCATATCATTTTGGGTGGGTACTAGCATTAACAAAGGTTGTGCAGTATATTATTACTCAGTCACGCACGGACTGAGAATAAACAGGTAATGCAATAGCAAACGAAGTGTCGTGTAAAATCAGTTCTAAGGCGGCTTCGCAGACGTGAGCAACACACAAAATTTTGTATAGATTCGAGCAAGAGATCTTGCCGTGTTGATTTGCACGTCGTCATTGCTATGGGGTATACTGCACTGTATAAAATCACAGCAAGTTTTCGCCAAACAAAACAGAAAAGTTTGGTATCATGTGGGCTGGACGGCAGATACTTCAGCAATGAGAAGCTCTAAGGGTTAAGCAAACTGTGTTACTGGCACTGGGCTTTTACAAGCATTTCTTAAATAGATCTCATCAAGGTCTACAACGTCCTTCCATGTCACGCTGCTCATTTGCTCACATTAAAGCGCGCCAACATGCAAACTGTGTTTGTTTTCTTTGTTAGAAGTTAAGAAAAGACTCACCTGTGTTACGCCAAATTTTGGGGGTGTCCAGACGTTCGGGTTGATGCGTTGACATTTGACGTTAGATTTTCAGAGTTTTAAAATCATATATTTTCTATCCTTATGTTTCAAATATGGATTCAATTAAATCATTTGTCAAACTTTTATGTTGCATTAAACTGTTATCCTTTGAAACTTTGAGTAGTATATATTGCGCTAAAAATCGCTCCTGATTAGCGGTGCGCAATAGATCATAAATGCGAAAAAGGATACCATCGCAAATGCCAAATATTTATCTCAGATTATTCTCATTGACGAAACCAAATATTATTCTCAGATGATAATGTAAAACTAAACTAGAAATGGGTGTCTAGGGCATACTCGTTTTGTGCCTAGGGTTTTTCAAAAAGCAAAACTCTCACAAGCATGCACAAAATTCATCAGAGATCTCTGCCGGTAGACCCAGCTGGAATAATTTTAAAAACTTGCTGTAACAGAACAGGGGTCATTGAAAGGAGGTTTTTGCATCTTGTTCCTAGAAGTGCAACCGTAATGCTCCCAGATCGAGTGTGTCAAGACTTCTACATTTAGGCGTAATAAAAAGTCAGCGAGTGTCTTTTTCAATTGGACAATTTACACACTGGTAAATGTATACGTCGATTTGGTGGTATTTACGCGTATTGCCGGCACCTTAAAGACCGGAAGTGGTAGATATTGGCGTTAATACTATATAGAAAAACATGCCATATGCCTAAAGGACTATAGAATTTGATCATTTTTAAGTATTCAGTATGTGTATGGTGATTTATGTAAGCATTTAGGAATAGATTCGAGTACCGATCATCCAGATCGGTACTCGAATCTATCCCTAAATGCTTACATAAATCGCCATCTGCATGCCGAATACTTAAAAATGATCTATTCTGTAGTCCTTTAGGCATATGGCATGTTTGTCAACATAGTATTAACGCCAATATCTACCACTTCCGGTCTTTAAGGTACCAGCAATACGTGTAAATACAACCAAATCGACGTATACATTTACCAGTGTGATTTACTCACGTCCACAATAAGATTGACGTACTTTAAAATCGTGGCAAAAATGTCATAACTTTGAATATGATAGGAAATTGATTGCTGTAGACTATTGGGAAATTGTGCCACTAGATTTTAATCTTCAGACGAAAATTGGCTATAATGCTTAACGTTGCGAAGAATAAACAATAGATATACCATAAGCTGATTCTCTATATTAATAATACATGATTACATGATTGTTCTAACCCCCCTGTGTGTGTATTTATATATCTTCTAGCTATCCAAATATCATCAACCTCATTAAAACTTGTTCATTGGCGTGAATCGAATCGTGTATTTCTGACAAATAACAAATCGCTACGTTAAAGTCACAATATCTATAGTATAACCTATTTAGCCCTGACCCAGCTGTTTACTGTGTTGGTTTCACATCCTGAAATATACACAATCATTATGTAGCATTTTGCTGCATTTTGTTTCATTTCTTTTATAGCCATAGATGCGTTCACATGGGACAAATGGATTTTATTAGCAGCATTTTTGTTAAGATTTTTTTCTTCAAAATTATCTGGGAAGCATTTCATTGATCACACGTTACAGATGTGTAGGCTGATCAGTCCCCACTGTTTGTGCATTCTACCCTGATTCTCAAACAGTGGAGACACTCATATCAGCATGTGTATTTATGTACCGTTTGGTCATGCTGTCTTTATCTAAAAGCATTTCGGGACAAGCAGTGTAATTTCTGACCAGGCTTCAATGTGCATGTGCAGCCTGGTCAGTGTTTTCTGCAGTCGCCTCTTTTCTGTGAAACAGCTAAAATTTGAAATTGACGTCGTTTTGTGTCACTGTTCTTTTCACAGTTTTATTTAGGGTTCTAAAAATAAAACTAAATTTGGTGAAATTAACATTTTAGACTGCAACTTCCTCTCATCAAGTTATGGGAATGAGTCTCACAAAAGTGTGGGTTGTGTAATAGTTATACCATGGGTTGTCCGCCTGTACGTGGAGATAATCCACGAGCTTTAGCGAGTTGATTATCTTACGTACAGGTGGACAAACATGGTTTAACTATTTTATACCATCTATATCAGTGTTGACATTGTATAGTGCGTCCAGCTAATAGAGACTGGGCGTGTCAGACAGAGCGCTGTCATACACTGTCAAATAAGACTAGTCTACAGTAAATCGGGTGTAATAGCCTATGTACGCTTTACTCGTGCAACAGACGACAAGGGTGGCCAACTTTACACGTTAGCATGCCTGGTAAACGTTTATCTTTAGTATGCTGCTGGGGACCTGCTGCATTTCATTTTCCGGGATGGATATGTTGTGAAAGTTTTGGGGGAGGGTAGGTTTGCACTTTCTCCAAATTCTGTCTGTATGGCAAAACTGGTTTGACTTTTAAGCCTGATACAATAATAATATATCAACAATTAGAATTCAGCGGGACAAGGGTTAAGTATCTTGGTCATGAGAAAAAGGGCATACAAACATGAGACTTGGTTTTATCCCATATCCGAAAAAGCCTCTTATAATCGCTCATTCTGGCGTGTCCAGAGAGACTAGATGTCTAAAAGTTGTTCGGAGTCTTCTTCAACTTGCATACTTTGTTTATGCGAGAAGCGAAAACCCTGGCGAGGTCATGCGTACATGCAGGCTCGTCGGAACATTCGCCACACGCCGATGTAATGAGAACCATCATCTCGTGTGCTGACCAATTTATAATCATTAATTTTTCATTGCGGACCATTATTTTATTTTCCTTATTCAGTATTATAATTTGAATAGTTAATATTTCGACACATTGTCAGAGCGCATATATCTAGACTAGCCGGTCTCCTTGTTATCCAAATTAATTCGAATGGGCTCAAACCTACAACAGGTATGTACAGGTATACAGCTGTAAAGCGTTTCACAGATGAATAAACACACTCTGTCTTACCGGTTTTTATATGGAAATGTCCAGGGGCGTGTCTTTGCTAAGATTCGCCCAGTCTCTATTAACTGGTCGGACTATACATCACGAGATATTTCATGCTAAAGTTGGTAGAGGTATAAATGGTCAGTTTTCATCACACGCAAATTATAAAGTAAACATATGATATGAAATTAGAAATCTCATGGGATTTGGTACTTTCTTAACCAACAGCAGACACAGAAATCAGGTGGGATAGAGGCCTAATTTATAACGCCGGGGGCAGGTTATATGGTATATTCAGATTTGTTCAACCAGGAGCGCAGTGGCTCAGTGGTAGAGTGCTTGACTCCGCGGGTTCGAGCCTCACCGGCGGCATTGCGCTGTAGTCCTTGAGCAAGACACATTTATCCTAGCTTAGTACTAGTTCAACCCAGGAAGACCCGCACCTGTTTAACTGAAAGATTGTTGATGGGACGTAAAGAATCAAATCATGTTCAAATGGTGAGATGGTGACATCTAATATGGCAGCTATGGAGGCCATCTTGAAAATCGATTTCTCTTTTCTTCTACTGGTTAAGCTGTACAAAATCAGTTCATTCACATAGAGGATCTTACATGAATGCTAATGTTTTATTGAATTTATATAACGAGTTGGGGAAAAGAGATAAAATGCGAGGCTTGTCGAGCATTTTATCTCTTTTTCGCAACGAGTTTAATAAATTCAATAAGACAAGAGCACGAATGTAAGATTCTATTTCTTGTTTCTGCCGTAAAAAGTTCTAAGTTTGTCTTATTACCCAACGTAACGTTTCCCGAAAATCTGTAAATCACTGGTGGTTTATCGATTTTATTGCATGGCGTTATTTCATTCCCAGACGCGACGTCAACGTCATCACGTCGCATCGACGTTGATACGGCGTTACTTCGACGGTGTTTGTTTGCTGGGTTAAGGTGATACAGGTGAGTGATATTTGGTCATATGGGCCTCTTGTTTCTTATCTAAAATTTATGATAGACGGAAAGATTTTCATTTCGATATTTTTAAAGATCGTTCTGTTCAACATTTTAGATTGACCTTCAATTGCGAGTTGCCTGATGGGAATTATTTCTTTCAGTTTAACAAACTATCTATACCAGCACTCCCAATCAAACAAGTCAACCGAGTCGACGCGTAGGATTAGTGGTGAATGGTGGTATAAACGTCACATAACCTGAATTGATTCTGGCAAGTCCCTTCTGGGCTCCGTGTGGCATTGAGAAAGTAAGTGGGTATGATCAGTATGACCCTGGAAACATCCTAACGTCACTAAAAATTGTTGATGGAGACGTATAGCATCAACTAAAACAAACATATAGTATATGCTATTGATGGGCCACCTTGATTAAGTTTGTATTTTGTTGATTTAACTAGTTATTTTTAAGTGATGCACACAAAGTTTCGTACAGTTACAAATGCATACTACATTGAACAAAACAGACCATGCGCAGACCCAGAGGGGGTAGGGGAGTCCCCCAATGGAAACTCACAAGTTCTATATGTGTCTTTGAGAATAAGCAATTGCACCCCCTGGAAAAAAAGTTGTGATATGTTGGGCCCCCAAAAATCATGGATCCGTGCGTTGCCAAACTGTGAATGTATGCATCGGATCTTGTTTATTGAACCTGAAGGGCGGTGTCGCAATTATATGTTATAATTGTCATAATTGGGGCCACACTTAATTCATACACCTGCTTGTTTTGCTAGTTACGAGTACACCCTATGTTGTTATCAATTTCTTTGGTAACTGAACCTTGTCACACACAAACAGAATCAACTTCTAACCAACATAACTCATTTACAATCAGAATAAAAGAGGACTGGAGTTTAATCACTGAATAGATGATTTATACAGATTTTGTTTTTACAGTTTAAAACGACGCTAGATAAATATGGAAGTGAGAGAAGATTTGACATAGAAGTGAAATCTACTAAAACAACATTTGATATCATTCAGGACTAATTAACTTATTTATAAAATGTAATTCTTGATCCAATTATTCAATGATAAAGTTGATCTATCCAAACAGAAGAATCTAGACCGTTCCAGAAAGAGAGAAGAAGTGCTACGGGGCTCAGTTATGGCCTCAGTCCAAAATGAAAACAAAAATAATAGAAATTGAGCAAAGCATTAATAATTAGTTAATCCCTCGCCGCAAAGCGGAAAGGGGATTATAGGAATGGCATTCGTCTGTCCATCCGTCATGTTTATCATAGTTGAAAGAAGCGCTACTGACGTGTCAACCAAGATTGACTGTGACATATTTTTTGTTAATGATTGCAAAATAAAATATTGACTTGTACACTCCACTTTGGCTAATACAAATCGATAGATCACTTGTGTATTAAGCCTATCCAGCGGATAGGATTAATACACAGGTGATCTATCGATTATAAGTCCCTGATTACTTCGTAAATAAAACATGACGTCACTGTCACTCTTGACTGGCAGGAAGTACTACCAAGGATTCGCAGTCATACTGCGGCGGGGGATTTAACTGTCATTCAAACTGCTTTCTTGTTTGTTGAAAGTAAGCACTTCTATTGGTAACTTAGCACTACTTTTGTGAACGAATACCCATAAGGGATTTTCATACATTTTTCTCAATGCCAACCCTCAATAAGGATAGGCATAATCTGTTTATCTGGCTACCTTTATCTTGCAGGTTCAACAAAACACATTAAGGCAACAACATCATTTTCTAAGGCACACAAAAGATGCTTCGGCAAGAATATAAAACAAAAGATATCTAATAAACTTTGAAAAAGGTGACATGTATGTTAAACTATATATATCACTTGCTTTTTCATTATTATAAAAACTTGCATATGCATAGTAAAACTGTTGTTACTGGGCGGACCCCCCCCCCCCCCCCCCCCTAGGTCGCGTCCAAAATTCCCCAGCTTTCGGACGAAATCATCAGGTAAATTGGTTCTGATAAAAAAATGAGTATATTGGGTAAGTACGGTAAAAGGAGCGAGCAATCATTACCATCGTTTCACGACTCGGCCTAATTAATAATTGATACAACCACAATAGCCTTAAGAGGACTAACATTTTACAGTAAAATGTCATATTTAAATTAAACATTTAAAATTTTTGCATGAAAAATATAAGATAAGGAAATATGCCCTGCAATATTACACAATCTAGATGTTTCTTATGTGAACATCTTTCAAAAAGCTGCACGAAGGTTTGATCTCGGGATTCTGGTAAAACGTCTCTTGAACCTACAGTGGTGGATTATAAAAAAAGGTGAGATTATATAACTTCTACTACTACTACTACTACTACTACTACTACTACTACTACTACTACTACTACTACTACTACTACTACTACTACTACTACTACTACTACTACTACTACTGGAATTCCCTAAAGAATATCATAAAATTTCTCCAGTATCAAATTAAAATTTATATCGTAAATTGAAAAAGAATAAACAATTCTTCAGCGCCGTAAAGAAGAGCGTTTCGTTTTGTTTTAGACTGAAAAAAATGTTGAAAACAAAATAATTAACCTCTCTATTTTCGGCATTTCATAATGGTTCGTTTCCGTTCGTCCGTGGACGCATTGTGAGCGCAACTCCTGTACAGTTTTAGTTCGATCTTTCACAAACTTTGCAAGCGTTTTGTTCTTGGTCAGAAGATGTGCATGTGGTTTGGACATTATAGTTTTTCCACTTTTTCAACTTGTGAACTTACTTAGATGCAATGAGGGGGTACTTTGTGATCGCAACTCCTACTACATTTTTTCGATCTTTTAGAAACGTTACATGTGTTTCGTACATGGTCTGTAGATTTGGGTATTATCGTCAAATTATTTAAATAGTTTCATCAACTTGTAAACAGTCAATTTTCGCCATCTCATGCACAATGAGTGGGCATTTTGTGAGCGCAACTCTTCCCACAGATTTTTTCCAATCTTTTTGAAACTTTGCAGGCGTTTTATATGGTTATAAGCATGTGGTTTGGACATTATTTAAGAAATAGATTCGCGCTCACAGTGATTTGTTGCCTAATATATCACTGGCTGGAGGTCAGTCGTTAAAGTGAATAAATCATGACCGCGAAGCGCGAAAGATTTATCTACTTACGACTGATCGACAGACAGTGATCTATTAAGCAACAAACCACTGCCAGAGCGAATCTATTTCGATTCTAACACACAAAAAGATTAAAAATATGGACGAATCCTTCATAGTCTATAACGATTCCGCCATCTTGAACAGACTGTCATAATCTCCCGCAACTCCTGTTTAGACTGAAACGCGTATTTTTACGTACATTTTGAACGTCAAGTAGTTGTAAAAACGACGTTACACCGTGTGCTGTCAACGTTACAATGATAGATGACGTCATGAAAATCAAACTGGCGACGGAATGACGTCACGCCGGTCCGCGCCCAGTCCGTGCAGTGATTCATTAACCAATAAATCACTGAGTTTAACCATTGGCTATATATAGGCAAGGTGTGTTAGAATGTCACTTTATCCTTTTTCATTTTTTTAAGTTGTATAGTTTTCGGCACACAATTTGATATCTAATACATGGCGGCTGCCTTGTGAGAGTAACTCCTTTTACACGGGGCATGTGCTTTCTTTATAGTAGTTTAGCTCAGTTTAGTTTAAGCATATTTTATTGCCGCAGATTACAGCAATGGAGTTAGGTCACAAGTTCTCGCAAAATTAGTTACGACCCTCCCCCTACATATACAAACCATAATCTAGACATGCAAACATGGCATGTTTGCATGTCTAGATTATGATTTGTATATTTCTATCATAAACACACAATATCTATATATTGTAATAAATAAATAAAAGTTAGATACAATTATGTCTGGAGAGTGCATTGCATACGTATATTAAGGGTGTTTTTTTTTTGAAAAAAAATGCTGTATTTCTCTCTCTGAAGATCGATTTTGTCTTATCAAACAGTGCAGACCCTATTAGAATGTCCCGCTAATGGCATTTCATATGGGTATTCACTGTCTGCAAGAGGTTTGAAATCTACAAAGGGTTAACGACACACAAAACGAATTGCAGAAAAAACCCAAATTGAAACAGTCATTAGACTTATGGAGAAATATCAGACAAGCAATAAGCACACGATGAATAAGCAAGAACTAGACAATTAATACGCTCACAATGAATAAGCAAGGAATAAACAAACGAGCAATCATAAGCAATGGATAAGAAAGCAATAGACGAGTAATCAGCAAGGAATAAGCACACATTGAAGAAGCAAGGAATTAGCACACATTGAAGAAGCAAGGAGTAAGCACACAAATACACAAGGAATAAGCTTACAATAAATAAACAAGGAATAAGCAATGAATGAGAAAGAATAAACAAGGAATTGGCGCATAATGAATACGCAATGAATAAGCAAAGAATAAGCAAGAAATACGCACACAATGAATAAAAAATGAATAAACAAGGAATAAGCAAGGAATACGCACACAATGAATAAGCAATTAATAAACAAGGAAGAAGCAAGGAATAAACAAGGAAATAGCAAGGAATTAGCACTCACTGAATAAACAAGGCATAAGCAAGGAATAAACAAGGAATATGCAAGAAATACGCACATAATGAATAAGCAATGAATAAACAAGGAGTAAGCAATGAATAAACAAAGAATAAGCAATGAATAAACAAGGAAAACGCAATGAATAAACAATGAATAAGCAAGGAATTAACACACAATGAATAAACAATGAATAAACAAGGCATGAGCAAGGAATAAACAAGGAATAAGCAAGAAATGCGCATAAAATGAATAAGGATTGAATGAACAAGGAATAAGCAATGAATAAACAAGGAATACGCAATGAATAAATAATGAATAAGCAAGGAATAACCAAGGCATAAGCAAGGAATAAACAATGAATAAGCAAGAAATACGCACATAATGAATAAGCAATGAATAAACAAGGAATAAGCAAGGAATAAAGCAATGAATAAACTAGAAATAAGCAAAGAATATGCACACAATGAATAAGTAGGCCCCCAGATTTATGAGTGCGTAACTGAAAATTATCTTTCTTATTTCTCAACCGAAGCATATGTTGTGGGTACTCAAAAGAACCGTCTCGATGAGACGGTTCTTTTGAGCACCAAAACAAATGTTTTAACCGATGGATAAGAAAATAATCGCAATTTTACGCTAAATAACGTTGCTTAACTGGCTCTATGAATCGTGATGAGAGCATATAATATAATTCGTATCTGAAATGGGGTGGGGTTGGCACCATAGGGCTGGTTGGAGCCCTCCAGTGGAGATGTTTTTTCTGGCCGTTCCAAGGTAATGCTTCTTTTGTGGATCATTTTGTTGTTTGTGTTTCGTGTTTGTCGTGCTTTCTTGTCTGTACGTTGCAGCCTTGTGGTCGCCTGCTGAGGAGGAGGTGGGGGTGGGTGGCTGGCCTCTTGGCTCTCTTGTGTGTGCTGTCTCCTTGCGTTTTTGTCACTTTCCCATGATGTGGTGCCCTGGGTCAGGTGAGGTACTTGATTGTTTTGGTTTTACTGATCTTCGCCTACTTACTTTGTGGATTCATCTTTGGGGTCGCGGAATGTCAGGTTTAATATAATTGTTTCTGAATCAATTTAACATAGACCTCTGGCCTCAGTCTAGCAAAATCGTAACCTTGTCTGTCCAACATTGTCAAATAATTTTCCACAAATGTTTTATATAGCCTACTAGACCCATTCCTTTGGGGGCATTCGTCACGCGAGTGTGACAGATATTGTTTGATGCTTATATCAAGTTGGAGGTTGGGTGGCGTGCCCATGCTGGTCACGTTTGCCTGTATCAAGTTCACACAATTAAGTATATTTGCACGTTTCTGCTGAAGTTCTATCATTAACTGACATCTCAAATTTCTTCAATTAAAATTGAAGGAGGGTTGTTCAGATAAGTGTCTTCAGATCGGTCTACTGTGAGCTACATTTCTGACTTTACATATCATGCACGGGTCCAGAGGGGGGGGGGGGGGGGGGGCAGGGAAAATCCCACGGCCTTAGTGTCCCTTAGCAATACTGGCCCGGATCCTCTGGAAAATCACAAAGCTACCAAGCCAGCATTCAATGATGGCCCGCTTTTAGTGGTAATAGGATCCCTCTTCCTTCAACAACAACAACAACAACAAAAACAACAACAACAACAACAACAACAACAACAACAACAACAACAAACAACGTTGGACCCCCTCTGACAAAATTTTCTCAACCCGCGCATGTATGAGGGTTTGGATGGGGGTCTGGTACTCACTATTCATTAAAAATTTAGCCTATTATTCATCACATTAAAATTTTTGGTTATTCATTAAAGTAGGACCCATAGTTCATTAAAATCTGATTATTCACTAGTCATTATTTTTTTTCTTCTATTCACTAAAGAAATAGGATTATTCATTATTTTAGGCACTCATTATTCACTATTCATTATTTTTTGGCTCATTATTCACTATTCGTTATAAGGGTCATTATTCCTTAGCATTATTCACTAATCATTATACCCAATCCAGACCCTCATGTATATTTACCTCTATAAGGCACAAAACACATTTTGGGAAATGGTATGGACTGTGCTAGGAGGTGAGGTCCGCACCAGTGTCATGCCGGTCCTATACTGACTTCCAGGCAATGGCTGTGGGACTTGGGACATTCCAAAGCGGGCCACAATTTGTTTCGCTGGTGGGCCAATGGTGGACAGAGACTTATGTTGGCTAGGATGCTTTCATGAAAATTGATTTCAGCAGCCCTTGCATAGCATGTTTAATCGCTTCATGCAATCAACTCGATCATAAATTTATCACGGAAAGGATTAGCAGGTACACGTTTCGGCGCCGTTGGGAATCACATAACATAACGCGAAGTATACATTTTCGCTGTTTTGGTAATCCAAGTATTTTAAAAGGGCATGCGTGAAAATATGCCTAATATAAGATATTGGTATTTTCCATGTTATAGTGTTATGTCATTATTTAAACGTCATCTAAACTCGCATGCGGAGATATTCTGTTAGACAAGCCACCGTCACGTTACAAGGGTGCAGGTTTGTAATGATTAATTATTTTATTATTTTATTTATTTATACAATATTTAAAGAGTGTGGCACGCTTAGTTCCAATAGCTAGTCTTCCTTGCGGCCCTCCACAAAACAAATCTATATGCCATAATCACCATTTATAGTTTACTCCGCCCTTTCTGATCACTTTGTTGAGAAATTCAACTTTTTGTCCCACTTAATCACATATTTTGACAATATAAATTGTATTCTAACACACCTCGCCTATAGAGCCAACGGTAACACACTGTGATATATCGGACAATAATTCACCGCAAAAGTGTGTGATAGCTGACGTCACTGGAAAATGACGTCATTCATAGCGTTAGACGGTGTAACGTCGTTTTTTCGCTTAAAAGACGTTACAATTACATGTAAACGTATGCGATGTAGTCTAATTATTGGCGGGAGTTCTTCAGTGCAATGGCAGAAAGTTGGAAGAAGCTGAAGACTTCAAATGTGTTTTCGTCGTTTATGGTGTGTTAGAATCGAAATAGATCAGCTCCATTGCGTGAATTGTTGAGTAATAATTCACTGTTTGTCGGTCAGTTGTACGACGATAAATCACTCGCGCTGCGCGCTCGTGATTTGATCGTCTTTACAACTGACCTCCAAACAGTGAATTATTACTCAACAATTCACTGCTGGAGCTGATCTATTTCTTAAATATCTATTATTATGTAAAATCATGAAGTAAATCCGTTAAGTGGTCAATGCGGCCATTTCCAATGGTAAGGGAAGGAGAAATCTATAAGTAGGTCATAGATCACATATAACAATTATAAAGAAAGTAAGTGGTTCACTCGCTGCGCTCGTTCCAACTTAATTGAGCCATGACATGAGATTTCCAACAATGTGGTATGTGCGACCAGCAAAGGCTCAGACCAACCTGCGCATACGCGCAGTCTGATCAGAGCCATTGATAGTCGCTTGAATATTCTATGACTGTTAAGCTACCGACTGAACATCATTTGGAGTTTCTAAGCTTAAAAGGAGGCTGCACTGGCTCGTCTGAGTCTACACTTGTCATAATGCCACATTGTTGGAAATCACATGTCACGGCTCAATTCCTTTATAACTGTAATAGTCTGCAGCCTGTAATTTCTAAGACCCCTAGAAAATGGTTTTGATGGCATTTTTTGTTAATGCTCGGCATCCATGCTAGAAATCCTCTTTGGGATATGACAAAGTGCCCCAGGGTGGATGCCACGCCTGAAACTTCGAATTAAGGTCACAGCAAGGTCAAAGGTCAAATAAGTGCATTTTCTTATTAGAATCGTCATTAGGTCTTTTTTACATTGATATAGATGGTATCTAAAGCATTCTAATTATGTTTAATATGCTGAAAACTAAAAGTCAGATATAGAAATGTTGAAAAGAATAGTTTGTGGAATATTATAGCTATTATGGGATAGAAAAATATACTTTCCGCAGAAAAATCAGTGATTTTGGAGTAAGATTTTTCATATTTACAGTCTATTTTTTCAACGACATTTTCAATCATGCCTTGGTTATAGATCACTCACAAGCAATGCTTGTACATTGTATTATTTGATTGGTAAAAGGGTCTGCAATATATTTAAATGCTGTTTTATTTTGCCAAGAACAATAAATGGGGGGGGGGGGGGGTAGGGTTTCACAATTCTGGACACAGATAGGCTCTTGGTCATGTGAATGATATGAGGCGTCTGGAAAAAGTATGTTTGATTTGATTCTTTACATCCCATCAACAATCTTTCAGATATAAAGGAAAGGGTCTACCTGGGTTGAACCAGTGCTAAGCTAGGATTAATGTGTCTTGCTCAAGGACACAACGCAGTGACGCCAGTGAGCCTCGAACCCGTGGCCCCTCGCAGAAGAAGACCCCAATTTGAAATACCACAGATATATTTATCAAGATGTCAATCATTCATTTATGATGTAATGATGCATCTTGATCACTTATTTTGTGTGCTCATTTGATATAAAGGCCCCACTATTCATGTATCCAGTTGATTAATCTGACCATGCCATTCCCAAATTTTGACAAAGGCCCCAAAAATGTCATTCTTTAGAAAGTTCCTCTGAAGATGACATGATGACAGAACACTCATTTTAAGCTTATTACTAGAACTGCTTTATGCTGTTACAAAATTTCAAACTTATGGCTGATCTGATGAAGACACCTGGTCACGCTGATCAGTTGTAAGACAAACGCCAAAGGCATGTTGAAAAGATCATTCCTGAGAGAGTGCTCTTGTTTCTTAGTCTCCTCTTTAAGGGCATGGATATTTTGGCGGGTTTGATGGAGAACCTGTTGGAACCGTGATGCCATAATGGCTATAAAGAGTAATATATTGTGTGTCAAACCACAATACAATTGACACCGAAGCATATAGGTGAGGAGAGAGCTGGTTGGTTTACTATCATTGCTTGAATGATGAATTGTGACTGTTAGTGTTATGTTATCTCTGTCTTCCTCGCAGTGCCTTTGTTTGGCCTGCAATGTGTGGTTGTGGTATTTCCTGATCATACTCACTTACTTTTGTTGTTTTTGGTCAAGCTTTATACCAGGCAAAAAGATTGGAAAACCTGGTGCAGCTGTTCAATGCAGAAAGTCACGCTATTGGAATAAAGTCGGTTCATGGAATTGATGAAGCGATTGCGAAATTCGTTTTTGACAAATGTGTCGAAAAAAATGGATAATATGTATAATTTTCCTGATAATATTGACATAGAATGACTCATTCAATTTTCATGCGATAATATTGCTTTGTACATTGTACAGAGATCATGTAGCGCAGTTCCGACAACAGTTGAAAGCTTTGTACAACAGAACAACATACATGCAAAGCTTGACCAAGTGTTAACCCGTTTTCACAAGCTTGATAAAGCAAAACTTCCATCAAATGGAAGACTCAATCGCCGAATTTAAAATAAAACAGAGTATGAAATAGAAAAAGATAGATATTTACAAATGTACATAAGAAAACACATACATGTTTGTTCGCTTAAAATAACTTGGCATTGGTGTTTTAACAGTTTTGTTTAGGTGACCAGAAAGTTCCAATCTGAGGTATAATAGATAAAGAAGTTCTGGGGAATTCTTACAATAGATCGAGACGATCCTTTATACATTTTTGTATTTTGGTGTTTTCAACGCTGTTCATTAAATTCACATGTACAAAATACATGTTGGAAGAAGAACCTAGAAGCTCAAACACTGGTACAGTCATAAGGTAGAGGCTTGCAACTTTGGGAAGTTAAAGAGTTTGTTTTTCCCTGTATCATGCTGTATGGTTGCTGCGTTGAAAGAGAAAATGTACATATTGATTTGGTACAATTCAATCTTTTCATCTAGGTGAGAAAAGGGTTTACCACCCATAAAGAGACCTTTGAATTGCACTGTTTGAGAGTTGATTATTAGAGAAAATCATGAATTGTGTCACAAATTGATAAAATACCCCCAAAGAAAATAGATTTTAATAAATGAGAGACAGTGATCTATAAACAGTGTGTGACACTCTACAACCCAAGTGACCCCAACCAGTACGGGACACTCTGGCACCCTAACATGTATCCACAATCTAAATTTGGGATTCCTACCTTAAAACAATGCAAGATATATGCTCTAGACACGATTTTCCTAGAACTAGGGTCAGAGGACAAGGTGAAAATCACAGTAACCCCAGAAACAGTATGTGACACTCTGCGACCCCAAGGTGTATCCACACACTAAATTCGGGATTCCTGTCTCAAATTATATAACAGATATGCTCCGGACACAATTCAGGTGCAGCCTGACAAATTACCAGCTGTGTGTCCGGCTTGCATGGAGCTCATCACCACTTGTGGCTGCAAAAATGTGCAGAACCGTCAGATGTAAATGTTGAAGGCTAATCAGATCTGCATGATAGAATGTGCATAAGATGAAGTGGGATGTGCCTATCATATAGGACTATAAGTTGCCCTGGAGGCTTGCAACTTTGGGAAGTTAAAGATTTTTGCCTGTGCCATGCTGTATGGGTGCTGATTATGTTGAATCACAATCCTGTCTGTAGATACTTAGGTTACCTGCGAATATGAGTCTAAAATTATGTATAGGCACATATTCGAAGCTAGGTGTATGGTAAAAGAAGTCATACACAAAATTGATACAATGTAGATGTGAATTAGAAGTGCCTTGGATAACATAAAATTATATATATATCAAATCTATAGGTTCATATTTCATTCAATTTACAGATATAGTACTAGTCGGGGACAATTTTTCATGGGTGCCAAATTGTTCAATAGAATCCCCAAACACCCCCATTCTTCAGGATTGCATGATAGGTAGCCATGGAAACCACGATAATTTAATATATTCCAATTTTTTATGACAATATTTTTGTCATCAAGGCGACCCCACTAAACAAGTTGATATACATGAGAACATGTCCTAGGGGTGCAAGGAAGGTCTAATTACCACCTCCCTTTCCCCTCTTCCAAGGTTTATAGTTTTTATATGACTTTCCTTCATTTTATAAGTTACCACATATAAACTTTATGGATATGCAATTGAGACAATTTACAAATAGGACCATTGGATGAATGAAATTGTCCAATTGTATCACTGATGACATAGCAATATGCATCAATGATAATATGCGGATGCAAACTGCTTATTTATGTTTTTAATGATTTTCCTTATTTTCAACGTTTTTATTAATATTCATGAAAACACAAATTATGTAGAATAGATAATTTGCATATGCCACAAATCGATTAAAGGCCAATGTCTAAGCTTTATTTTGTTACCGATTTTAGTAGGTTGTGATCAGAACCAACTGAGATATTATTTATTTTGTAGGTACACCCCCCATTCTTGGATCACATTTTAATATTTTCATAAATAGTTATGCAAGTTAGATAATTTGCATAAGCAACAATGGATGAAAGACCTCTGTCTAAGTTTTAATTTGATACCATGTTAAGAAGTCAAGGACAAGTAATTGCTAAGATATGAGTAATTTTGTAGGCACATCACCATTCTTGAATAGCATTATGGGTTGCCATGGAAACCATGCATTTTCACATAGCCCAGACAGGTTAATTTTAGAACTTTATTTTGCATTTAGGGGGGTCTTAATGAACAATTTGCACTCAAGAAAAAATGCCCTGGGGGTGCAAGGTAAGCTTAATTGGCCCGGACTATATTGTTCTTTAATGTGTATTGAGCCTGAATGTTTATTATCATAAATACGGTATTATTTTGCAAATGTCAATTTGGAGGCTGTGGCAAGCCTCTGTGACATTCTTTTCTCACGTGCAAGTGTGTTTGTTCATATTGGTAGCATTTTGTGATTGAAAAAAATATTTACTATATTTAAATGCCATTTTTTCTGAATAATTGCACTTACTTGACCTTTGACCTCATTGTGACCTTAAATCGAAAAATCACGCTTGGCATCCACACCTATATTGTTTGTAATAGTCCAAGGAATAATTCTAGCCTGGATGCCGAGCATTAACAAAAATGCCATCAGGAGTCCTCGTAGAAATTAAAGGCGGCAGACTATGAGATATGATCGATAACCCAAGCAAGACACAATATCACATACATGTACATATCCCTATAGGTTAACGGATTTAATTACAGGGGGGGGGGGTGCCTATATTATTTACTGATAAAAAGCTTATGAAAGAAAATTCGGAGTTGATATTTAAAGAAAAGATTGGCAATTTAAAATAATGGTACTAAATGTAAAGAGAAAACTGCCAACTAAAGGTGAACAACCGTTTGAAAAATACAATAATATGAAACATGTGCAGAATTATTTTGAACATTTCTGATCATGTGACAGCAAATTTGGAGTAACTATCTTAAGAAGTTAAATGTTCAATCATGCTGTCAGCATTTAATCATGCTGTCAGCATATTTTTGAATCTATTGGTACTCCATTGTGCAACTAAGGGATATCAGCGGTCAGAAAAGTCGCAATTTTCGCGCCCACCAAGCGATCCAATGCTCACCATCTGGTTGAATATGAAAAACAACTGCTCCAGGAAGAGAATAAAAAAATCGGGAAATGCCATGCATAAGCCTATGCAATCTTACGTTAGTGTTATAAATTTGAGGTCAGAAAGTTCTCTCGTTTTGTCCGATTTTCTTTTCGCGTAAAATAGGTGAACCAGAATTCGACAGGAACGTGTTATTTTGCAACTTCATCGTAAAAGACAGGGATCCATATTGAAACAAACTCTCAATGTGTTTACGCCCTTATCACACTGGTCAATGTAAACGCACCGGTGGTTGCTACAACGAGCTGATGGTTGCATTTTTCAGCACCGGTGGTGGCGTAAAAGGGAAAAAAATCTAATTAATAGCTAATTAAATTTGATAACAATAAGCACACTGGTCAATGTAAACGCACCGGTGGTTGCTACAACGAGCTGGTGGTTGCATTTTACAGCACCGGTGGTGACGTAAAAGGTAAAAAAATCTATACCTGTTGACTTTATCTATTACTTATAAACTTGCATTTATTTTATTTGTGATGACACCTGGCGCACAGACCACCGGTAACATTGCAGTTTATGGCTCTGCCAAGCAATTGGTGATTTAATTCATGGTTTGGACTGCAAATGCAACAAGGTTCTGGAGTTTTGCCGTGACAGGTGCTTTTTTCTAGTGTAACTGCCATAATTGAGTGAAATCTGCATGTCTAAGCGCAGCTGTTGTTATATTCCCATGAAATAACATCCAAAAAGCGATTACTACTTTTTTTTTTGTTGGTAAACTAGCAAATGTTTTATTGAGGAATTTTTATTACAACGCACTGGGAGCATTTTTTGACGCATTGATACAACGCACTGATGGTTGCACAGAATTCGTGTGGTTGCTGGTGCAGACTTACCACATCATTCGCTGTTCACATAAACGTTGCAAAAATCGCCATTTCAACCAGCACATGACATTTCGATACTGTATAGAAGGCTCAGGCGAGCCTGTGCAAACGTGCATACTCCCAAGAGCCTTTGCTGCCAGCAAAAGAGATCTTGATATTTATTACATTGTCCAGTGACTGCCTGTGCAAATGTGCAGACTCACCAGACTATTCCCTGGTGTGAATAGCACATGAATCGCCATTTAAGGCAGCACAATAGATTTTGTACAGTGACGAAGGTTAAGGTAAGCCTGTGCAAATGTGCAGACTCGCCAGACCCTTCGTTGTTCGCACAAAATGGCATTCAATCGCCATTTGAGTCACCACATGAGAATTTTAAAGTGTGACGAAGGCTCAGACTAGACCAAGCAAATGTGGCCAAAGCCATCGCTGTTCGCATGAATGACACCCAAAAATAGTGAGTATCACAATCACAAACTGCAGACAAACCCATGGCACTGAGAGGAATAGCCAAACAACAATCACGAGACACCAGGAAGACAAACTAAGCAAAGCAGCCAGCTTTCTCTTTTCCCCATCAAGATGATTGCAAAACAATAATGGACATAAAGTAACAAAATATAGAACAATTACAGAATCCTGTAATGGGAGTACCAATCAACAACGAATCAACAACAACAGAATCACCTCCTTAGAACAGACAGCAGCCTATATCTCTGGGGTGCTAAAATTGCATTTTACTGATACCAAATCTTCGCCCCAGAATCTGCTGTTGTTGAAGCACAAACATTTTAAGCTCGCATGGAGGCTTCTTAACTATTGTAATGTATCATAACGGACAAACAATCTCATTAAATTAAAAGTTTTGGGGCCAATCTGAAAAATAGGCGGAAACACTCTCAAAGTGCGAACAGGGCTAGCTCTGGAGCATATCTGGTGAGGCTACACATTTGCACGCTTGAGCATTCACCAGTGTACAAAAACCACAAAATCTATGCCTATTGACTGTATGATTTCTTTATAAGCTTGCATTTATTCTACTTTTGATGACCCAATGCGCACAAACCGTCAGAAACATTGCAGTTTATGGCTCTGCCATGCAATTGGCGTTTTAATTCATGGTTTGACCGACAAATCCGACACAGTTGTGGAGTTTGACAGTGACAGGTGCTTTTTTCTGTTGTGACTGCCTAACTTCAGGAAATTCTGCATGTCTAAGCACAGCTGCAGCTATGTTATCATAGTCCCATGAAATAACATCCAAAAACGATTACTACTCTCTATTTTTCTATGCAGAGAAGGCTTTGGCGAGTCTGTACATTTGCACAAGCTCACCTGAGTCTTCGTCCTGGTACTGAAATATCATGTGCTGGATCAAACAACGATTTATGTACCGTTTATAAGAACAGTGAATGCTGTGGTGAGGCTGCACCAGCAACCACAGGAATTCTGTGCAACCATCAGTGCGTTGTATCAATGCGTCAAAAAATGCTCCCAGTGCTTTATAATAAAAAATCCTCAATAAAACATTTGCTAGTTTACCAAGAAAAAAAACCCAAAGTTATAAATTTTTTTTGGATGTTATTTCATGGGAATATGACAACAGTTGCGCTTAGACGTGCAGATTTCACTCAATTATGGCAGTTACACTAGAAAAAAGCACCTGTCACGGCAAAACTCCAGAACTTTGTTGCATTTGCAGTCCAAACCATGAATTAAATCACCAATTGCTTGGCAGAGCCATAAACTGCAATGTTACCGATGGTCTGTGCGCCAGGTGTCATCACAAATAAAATAAATGCAAGTTTATAAATAAATGATAAAGTCAACAGGTATAGATTTTTTTACCTTTTACGTCACCACCGGTGCTGTAAAATGCAACCACCAGCTCGTTGTAGCAACCACCGGTGCGTTTACATTGACCAGTGTGCTTATTGTTATCAAATTTAATTAGCTATACTACCTTGTGGTCCTCAAAACATACGCAAAATACAAATAAAACATGAAACAAGTATTTACAACCACGCAACTACATGTAGCAGGTTAGCAAAGAAGTAGTTCATGAACTCAAATTTGGAGATTTATACCACCCTTACCAACTTTAGCATGAAATATCTCATGATGTGCTAGGTCTACACTGATGTAGGTGGTATAAAATAGTTATACCATGTTTGTCCTCCTGTGCGTAAGATAATCCACTCGCTAAAGCTCGTTGATTATCTCCACGTACAGGCGGACAACCCATGGTATAACTATTACGTAGCCGTCATGCAAATAATTTGCAGTAGAGTGACAGGAATTTTAATACTGATTGGAAGTTTGGGATGTTGAAAAGAGGTAAGACAATGGACATGATACTTGGAAAATGTAAATTTCCAAATAGTTTTTTTCCTTATTTTCAGCAACATATGTTGTAGGTACACATTGGAATAGCCTCTATGACGCAATTCCGATGTATAAGTAATAGTTATACCAAGGGTTGTCCGCCTGTACGTGGAGATAATCCACGAGCTTTAGCTAAATTGCTAGTTGCGTGGCTGTACATATATACAATGAGACACGGAAAATGCAATTTGAGCCATGACAAGTGATTTCCTACAATGTGGCATTTTGACAAGTTTAGATTCAGACGAGCCTGTGCAGCCTCCTTTTAAGCTTAGAAACCTCAAATGAGGTTCGCTCAGTAGTTTAACAGTCATAGAATAATTAAGCGACCAGCAAATGCTCTGATCAGTCTGCGCGTATGCGCAGGCTGGTCTGAGCCTTTACTGGTCACACATACCACATTGTTGGTAATCTCATGCCACGGCTCATTTAGTTAATGGGTGTAGTGACATGCTGACATACTTAAAAAAATGGCTTAAATGTTACTCTACTTCAAGTTTTTCTGGAGGACAAGAACATGAAAATATGCAAACACTATATCGATGTGAACGCATAAAAATGTTGTACGAGAAGTTTAACTACATGTAACTCCTAATGATACAAAGAAAGCTGTGAATTTAAATTACATGTACAGTATCTGAAAAAAACCCAGACTCATTCCAAAATAGAGAGAACCTATACACTTTTTAAACAACAGACTCTGTTTCATTTAGTCTTCTCATGGGAATTAATGAACAGTTTGCACATAGACCTGACCCATTATTATTATTAGATTTATTATTATTATTATCATTATTATTGTTATTATTATTATTGTAATGTTTTATTATTATTGCAATGTATTATTATTATTATTATTATTATTATTATTATTATTATTATTATTATTATTATTATTGTGGAGAAATTATGAAACTACATTTAATATCCCTATTTTATGAAGTTTTACTTTTGCAGAAACAGACATGGGCAAAGTGGCAAACCTTGTATTACTCCAAGTCCTGGTAATTGTCAGTGATTGTGCTGCACGTGCCGCTATATTCAATAACCCCGTCGACAGAATGAGTACTGGGTATGGTAAAAGGGGCCAAGAACAATCAGAAAACAACGCAAGAGATGGAACGACCACCGATTTATACAACATGATACACGCAAATAGAGGGAAACTCTTCAACGGTGTCGTGGGACGTCTCAGCACAGGATACGGGAAACGAGGCAGAGACATTTTACCTCAAAGTATTTTGGATTTAGAGAAATATTTTGATAGAATGGAGGCTGTTGATGAGAGTCGTGTTAATTTATATAAACAGAAACTGGTAGATGTACTCAGAGGTACTTATCAGAGAGCTAGGGAGAGATATATAGATGATACAATAACTAAACACAACACGAATTTTCCCTCTGACTTGGACGACATTCTCACACTTTTAAGGTAAGCAAAAAAGTCAGGAGTTAGCTAGCTTATACACACAAAAACAACAACAAAAACACGCGGTTTGTGTACACATTTGAACCGACAGTATGGCGTCTTGATGGTTTCTTGGTGTTATATGTACAAAAAGTGCGCAGAGAAGCAATGTATTTCTCTAAATACAGTAAAATAAACAAAGACTGATCTGGATATTTGGTTCTTTTGTTTGTTTGATTTGATTCTTTACGTCCCATCAACAATCTTTCAGTTATATAGGGACGTGTCTTCCTGGGTCGAACCAGTACTAAGCTAGGATAAATGTGTCTTGCTCAAGGACCACAACGCAGTGACGCCGGTGAGACTCGAACCCGCGGCCCTTCTGTGTCGAGTCAAACACTCTACCACTGAGCCACTGCGCTCCCGAATTCGTGTACGAATATACACATGTGCTCAGGCAGGGTTTCTCATAATCTGGTCCTTATCAGCTTTTTTCTCTTATTTCTTAATATGATTTCGTTGTAATCATAAAAATACTAGCCTACAGAATTGATAAACACGTGAAATCGAACGTCAGTATTGATTTTGAAAAACCTCACCGAAATTTCCAAATTCAACCATGTTAATCGAAATCAAAACAATTATCATCTATCATAGCATGAGACAAAATGTGTATCATTTAGAACAGACCTCACGCCATCTAAACAAAATGAAATAAAATAAAGTATGCCTACTATCAGCATTATTAAACAAGGAACAGTAGGCCTAATCATTTTTGCATGAACATTTCGTCTTGACTTAATTACAACCATATAAAATCTGAAAGGAAATGAAAGTTAGTGTGTGTTTTTCTTTCAGAAACTGGTGAACACAATCAGAATGTGATTTCTGGTCAATGATAGTCCCTAGCTGCAGTTATTCTCACCATGATGATATGACATGTGACATATTTGTATATGACAGTAACGGCGAGGGATTTTTGAGCGCGGATTAAAAGGACATTTGAGCGGATAAAAAGGATATTTGAGCGGCAAAAAAGTGGTGGAAAAAGCCCTTTTGAGCGGATTACCTGTACATGTTTACCTGTGGATGAATGTACCCTCTATTAGCCAGGTCAAAGATTGCTCTGTTCAATTACGAGTCTACCTTTTATGTTTATACTTTGTAAAAGCTTTCTAAAACATTATTTTGCGGTTCTCAAAATTATTTACACATCTATACGGGCTCTGTATCTGTAGCCCAGAATTAACTAACTATTGTTGCGAGAACTTGTGTTCCAACCCCATTGCTGTAATTTTGGAAATAAACTAAGTAGCCCAGGATTTCTAGTGATTTCCCCATCGGTGTATTTTCTGATACAATTCAAAGGCAACTCTCTTTCTCAGATTTTCACACTGACGCATGTGCATGTAAGTTCATGTTTCTTATTTTGATGAAATTGGTAGTTTGAACTCTATGTGTGACCAAAGTACCTGTTCCATTTACCTGTACGGTGGCCTTTTCTCTTAATGGTCCATTTTAAAAACGCTCAAATGTCCACTATGACCTTTCCGCGCAAACGTCCTGTGCCCGACAATAACACATGCAGTTACACCCACGCTGTGCACTTGCTGTTTGTGTTAAGAAAGTATGTTTTGTTTATATGCTCCAGCTATTAGATAGCTAGCGGAAGGGCATATGGTGTTTATGCCATATCTCATGTACCATGAACATTCATAGGTGGTTGCACCATAAGAATGGTAGTATGGTCCTCCACACAAGAAAATCTGTCTATAGGGCTTCCGAAAAAATAAGATTCAAACCAGTCTGCTCCGCTACAAAGACTAGCTAAATATTGAAATTTGGCAGGTAGCAACTTAAACTACAGTATCTTGCTCTCCAAAGGCGCTGATCAGACTGCGTGGAAGCGCCGGCTAGTCTGCGCCTTTGTTGTCCACATACAACAAAGTCAGGGTTTCTCGCGCCGAGGCCCATATATGACAGATTGCAGACGGGGTGAAAGTAAAAAAAAAAATTCCAAGTCCTGACCTTTTGATGACTTGCAGGATCCCTACAAGTTTAAGTTGTTGGTTTAAGTTTAAGTGTTTGGTTGATTTTGCTTGTGTCACAGTCAACAAATTTCCAGGCATGTCGCAATGTTTTCCTTTCTTCCTGGGTTGAACCAGTTCTGAGCAGATAAGAGGATAAAGTGTCTTGATCAAGGAAGCAACACAGTGCCTCCTGTCAGTGACGTATATTACAATAAATGACACTGCTCCAGCGAGTCTCAAGCTAGCAGCCCTTCGCTTCCACTCTTACACTCTACCGATGAGCTCACCTTTAAATAGTTGGTTGTCTTTAGTTAAATGGTTGGTTGTCTTTAATTAAATGGTTGGTTGTCTTTAGTTAAATATACTGAGGGATTTTAAAAACGCACCATTTTACATTCTCTGTCTCTTCCACATGATTAACTTGATGATGTTTTCTTTATCATTTTTTATCCTCTTGCAAAATGGACCATGATTTGCCATTATTTCGATTTGCTCATGCTATTCATTCTGACATAATATCGACATAAGTGTTTTTTCAACAATTGTCGTCTGACAAATGTGAATTTGATTCAATTTGAAAACAAACACTTTAAGGTAGTAGCCAGATGTCTTATCGAATGGAAAAACACAAAAGTTTTTAGAAATAATCGTTTTATTACACTCCCACTCGCAGCGTTTCTTTGCTAACGTCAGTCTTAAATTTTCAAACATCAATAGCAGACGGGTGACGTCCGCACATGTCGCGATACTTTTGCCTTTTATGCAACTGATTGAGGAGTATCTGTTGGCAACAATTTTTCTTTTTGATTATTCGTGATCCTTAGGATATTAACGGCCAATTACGTCAAAAATCAATGACGTCATGTAGACGTAATGAACGTTGCCAGAGGCCTAAAACTTCATGATTTGATTTTGTCTTTCCTTTTGATTTCAAGAACAAGCATCGGTTCAAATACCTTTTTTTCGTTCATAATAGAAGGTATGGGGGCTCAGTGACTTTTTGAATTGGAGTTGTCTCAGAATTATCGCGACGTCACGGCAATCATATGCCACAGCGTTTCGATTTTCTTATTGAATGCAAGCTAAATGACGGAACTTGTCAATTTGATTTTTCATATAATGAAAATATCAATTTTTCGAAATAAATTAGCATTTTTGCAGGTGGTGCGTTTTTAAAGTCCTTCAATATACATGTAATTGGTTGTATTATATATTTAGATAAACTGTAAATAAATCAGACAAGGGGAGGGAGGATCCAAATACATGTACAACTATAAGCGGACGATAGAGATGGTGTTTCACTGGCGTGCTAATGATGGCCGAACATTGGATGCTGGCTTGATTTTTCAGGGGATTCGTACCAGCATTGTTAAGAAAACCCTATATTTTTGAGATTTTTCAGGGGGGGGGGGGTCCGGACCCCCTGCCCCCCCCCTCTGGATCCGCGCCTGATTAAGAAATAATCCTGAAAACTTTCACCCATGTACCAGTAGTACGAGTGTTGTTAAGAAATGAATTTTATTTTTCGAAAGTCCATGAAAAGATGAATTTGGGTCAGGGATTTTTTGCAATTGGAGGAATGGGCCCTAGGGCCTTTCAGATTTGGAAAAGTAGTGCGGTAAACCCCTTAATTGTGAAATTTGCTATAGTGCACAATTATGTCATTTTGGTTAATAAAAAACAAAATAGCTGTTACACATACTATTGCCATTAAATTGAAGGAGAACATCACCATGTAGCTTGTGTATGTGTGTGTGTGTTGACTGAAGAAAAATCGCAAAAAAATGTTTTTTTTTTTTAAGATTGAGATTTTTTTTTCAAAATTAGGAAAAAAGTCACCTAAATTACATTTGGAACGGGGCCGAATTTCGCCCCCTGAGAACACACAAAAATCCCTGGGATGTCACTCCTTTTGATCTGATCCCATGGCGTTCATCAATTTTATGAACATTCATCTTTCATGATAATTATTATATAATATAAAATTTATTTTCACTTTAGGATATTAAGCAATTTAATAGTGAATGTTCGTACAATCATTGAAACAGACAAGGGGCTTACAACAACGCAACTAGCAGATTAGCAAAGAGGTATTTAATGAACTCAAATTTGGATATATAGCTGTGAAGCAAATATATACGATTTGCAGTAGAGTGACATGAATTTTAATACTGATTGGCAGTTTGGGATGTTTATAAGAGGTAAATACAATGGACATGATAACTAGAAAATGTAAATTTTCAAAATGTTTTCTTCTTATTTTCAGTAACATATGTTGTAGGTACACATTGGAATTGCTTTTATATGGCAATTCCAATATGTACCTACAACATATGTCGTTTCAATAAATGAGTTTTTCACCATAAGCTTTTTTAAAACTAATTCTCAACCACTTTTATTCATTCAAAGAAATGAGCATGTAGAAATGAAAAACTTTTCATGTAGTGTTGACAATAATAGACTGTCTATTTTTATGCTTCAGGCAGCTTATCTTGAGATGTTTCATGGGAGAATATTGCTAAATTGCTAGTTGTGTGGTTGTATGTTGCATGGGCGAATAAGGTGTATGTATGTGGTCAAACAGAACTACGTTGTCAATAATGGCGAATGAACTAGCTGTTTGAAGCGTATTTCACATGCAATTGAGCTTAGTTACAAAATATTTCTGGCATTCATATTTCTGTTGGTCATGAGGTTTTTGAACGGTTGTGACAATCAGAAAGTGAGTATGAATCAAGAAATACCACAATTACACACTGCAGACCAAGCCATGGCACCGTGAGGAAGAGCCACAGAACACCAACAGTCACAAGACACCAGGAAGACAATTAAACTAAAGCAACAAGCTCTCTCTCTCTCTTCCTCCTCCAGATGAATGCTAAACTAGAAAGGACCATAAGTAATGCATAAAAAGAACCATTTACTACCGCCAAATCTTTGCCCTATATTCTGTTGTTGTTAAAACACAAACATAGTTTAGCTAGCATAGAGGCATCCTGACTAACACAATGCATCACCACAAAAAACAATCCAATCAGAAGAAACCAAGACTCACAGATAGTCGGAGCTAAAGAACAACCTCTAGTTGCGCCCAGCCCAAGACAAGGATCAGGCACCAACCAACCGATGAAATCTTTACGTCAGGGCCGTCATTATAGACTCACTTTGAAAATGAAAATATACCCGACAAAAAAGAAACCATACAGTAAGACTTATCAATTTTTCTAAAAGCCGTAAATGTAAGAACAAGTTGAGTTTGCATATTTTTGTAAGCATTGTATTAACTCATTTAAGCCTTGCGTCCTTTTTGTGCGACAACGGCAAAAAGTGCAAAACCAGACCAGACGTCGCAAAACGAGGCGTCTGATCAGGTTCTCCACCGTTTGCTGAGAGACGTTTCCTTTAAAAATTGAATAAAAATGAAAATTACCACCAAACAACCTTAAAATTGGAAATGGATTCGTCCAATTGATAAGAATGGGAAAATACATTCGGCATAAATGGGTTAATATAGTATAGTTTCATTCTAGAAATTTCGTTTCTAAAGATTAATATTAACAGTCAATAAAACCATCATCACAATTAAAATCATAGTGTCTGCAATACCGGTCTCTTTCAGCATAAAACGAAGCAATGACACAAAGATCAATGAACCAATAGATAGTAAAATAATCACCCTTTGATTTTATTTTATCTCAAATTGAATCATGCACGCGTATCCACTCGACACGTACACCCATTATGCCAGTTGTGGACTATCTAAAACAGTTGATTACATACTGGAGAGAAACCTTATGAAATGTCAACAGACTAAAACGGCTGTATTAACTTTTAATTGCCAAAAGTCATGTCCAAATGCGATCATACTTATCTAGATAGTCTGAAATAAGCATGCATAACTAGATTTTGTTGTTCAAAACTGTTATCGGAGACTGAAAATAAACACATTACTCGCAGTAAAGAAGATCATTGTAAAACCAACAATCATCACTGTAATTGCTCAAACTTTTTTTAAAGGTATCTTATCTTTACATTACATGTGCGGATCCAGAGATGGACAGAAGGTCTGGACCCCCCCCCCTGAAAAATCACAAAAATTTAGGATTTCTTAGCAATATTGGTCGGGATCCCCTGAAAAATTCAAAAGCTACCAAGCCAGAATTCAATGCTTGGCCATTATCGGCACGCCAGCGAAACGCCATTTGGTTTAAACATATTTATTCATAACACTATCAAAATACATACTCATAAGCAAATACAACATAATGAGAGGATATGAACGAAAGCATATTGCTTATAGAGTTCATTTCCTCGGTGATTATTTGTTACAATATGATGTATGGCGATATATCATGTTTAATATTCTGTTAAATGGTGTTTCGCTAGAGGGCCGATGATGACCTGTTGTATCCTCCCTCCCCTCGTAAACTAAAAACTCTGACAAAACTTTCTGGATCCGCTCATGCATTATACGTATAAAACAAGCAAGGAAAGGCACAAAACATGAAATAGTGTCTAATGTTGATAGACGTGTGTCACCTATTCCTTCATCAAATATGGCATTTAAGATTGAGGTTTGAAATGCTGAATATAAGTTGAGATCAAAGTTTTATGCATTATGTAAGCTCAAATATTCAACTAACAAATATTACAATCGAATTTATTGATTTATTGACATTTTATTGGCAACACTGATTTGGCTAGAGTTTTACCAACTGTACTGTACGAGACCTGTTTCATGTTTATTTGAACACATGTGAATTTCGTTTTTCGAGGTTGTATGTAAATAAAATAAACAACTTTTGCTTTCTCTTAAATAACGGACGTGTCTCTGGTATGACCAAATAGACAGATTGTCAATTTATAGCATACCCATAACACAGCGTCCCAAAATACACGCCCCCCATTTTTTTTTACTGATTTTAAGAGCTAAAATGGGTGTATTTCTAACGAAAATGTGTATTAAAGTGTTTAAACTTGTTTTAAGTTTAGTGGAGCATTCAGTCTATTATTCAAATGAAAAACAGCTTCTGTGCGCCTGCTTTTGCTTGACAACTGGGCTTTATATGTCATACCATACAGTGCCCAAATGGGCATTCCATGTATAAAATGTGTCCTGGAAGAATTGTGAAAAACAAATTCTCAAACCTCACAGCCGACACAAGTTCTTAAATAATTCAAGAATATTTCGCCATAAAACTGATCACCAAATATTGCATTCATGTATTTTGCTTACTATTCAGTGTTGCTTTGGAAACTGTAAACCCAAAAATTTGATGTTTAAGTTTCTTCAAAAAAGTAAATATCCAACGGAAATGCTTTATTTCCTAGTAGAACACACATTAATCATGTACATACAATTTATGATAGGTTCCAAGAGAGAAACTTCACCGCTTTATGAGATATTGTTCGAGAACGATTTTGAACATTTCGTTTCAGACAGCATTTTAAACGCTAAAACTTTGACTACTCATCTTTAGAGACTGTTTTAATCCAGCGAATAAAGATAAGAGCTATTTTCTTGGTGACTGCGCATTTCTGGAGATCCGATTAACCAATGTAAATTTATTATTACTAAATATAATCAGAAATAAATGAGATACAGCAATTGCACATGTGATCAAATAAACATGAAACACCTCTTGTATATGCGTTTCTTTTTGTTGGGTATACGAGGGACGTTTTTTATGTTCGTAAATATAACGTAAACAGCGAAAGTAAATGCATACATCATGTATATATTTGGAAAAAAATGAGCTTTTTATCTATACTCATATCCAATGAAAACGCACCACCTACAAAAATGACTATATCTTTTTAACAACATAAAATTTATTTTTGCAATTGCGTCTTATTGTACGGTAGCAATTCCGTAAGTTACTGATAAGGTCTCTAAAACGGAATGATCACTGATAAAACGTGCTGGAAGCATTTAACAAAACAACCGTTAAAACAGAAAGTCACACAACCAGCCATCGAATGTGTAAGATTATTCAAAAGCATTATTTTCGCACTTTTCTGTGCATAAAATTGGAAAGAATCCCTAAAATGATAACCAGGAATAGTCATCTTGCCTTGAAAGCGGCTATAACGTCGCGATGTGACGTCACTAGCATAATTTTGACTAGCGCGTTAAATCGAGACATTCAAAGAATTCTTCTTTTACTGATGCAAACTTACGATAAGGTCGTAGCATGAATATTTATTGCACGTGTAGCGGGTCGTTAACATCGATGGAGCGAAGTTATCAACGTAAACTTTGTTTTTTTTTTTTATAAAAGTCAATCTCTAAAAGCTCGTATACAAAAACCTAAGAGTATCTGTGTTGAACTTATGTTAGATAATACTCGCACCAACAGATGAACACAAATTTTCGAAGATTTAAAACGCTAGGGTGGCGAACAATGGCTGACGACGCGCACAAAGTTGACGTCAATAATGCAACGTCAATTGTT
Organism: Loripinus fragilis; assembly: GCA_964019695.1. Classification (NCBI taxonomy): domain Eukaryota; kingdom Metazoa; phylum Mollusca; class Bivalvia; order Lucinida; family Lucinidae; genus Loripinus; species Loripinus fragilis. Next base: position 40,542,396 of record OZ026531.1, on the reverse strand, counting down.
TAGAGGATTTTTATGACGTTTTGCATGTGTATGTGAGTTTGTGCGATGGAAATAAGCATCGTGTAGAACACTAGGACTGCAGAAATCGCAATTAAACATTTTACGTCGAGTTTTGATGGACCACACCATATTTAAGTATCATAGTGACATTGTTCGCGTTGGTGTAGTGTTAGGTGTTGCGCCTCAACTGTCAAAGATGTGGCGAAATGACAGGGGATCTACTGGCAAACAGAAAATATTTAAACGAGATTTTAAGGTCGGTTTGTATACGCCCAAAATGCAATTAGCGCAATTTGGAGGCTGACGTTACGTCATGTGTTAACGGGGTCACTAGGATTGAAATTTTTGTGCTAAACTATTGCATTTGTCCTAAATAATATATACAAATAACAGAGTTTTGCATATGTTTTGATAGGCCATAACTATGCGCCTCTGAAGAGTGGTGCGTTTTCATTGGACATGAGTATATAATACAATCTAAAGTTATTTCAAAATGCATTACTTTAATGACTTCCAAGAGGCAAAGACATACCTATATATCGGACACTGGAAATATGGTAGAAATATGACATTTACGGACTTAGTCGCTGCCGGAACGTTAGTAATAACTGCATGAAATTGGTCCATAGCCATACACAGCTTCTGAAAATTTGGCTGCAGATGAAGGACACTAAGTGCTACAATATTATACCCATGGTATGACCATTTTAGCATATACGCAGCAATTATGGATATGGAAGATTTATTTGCACCTCAGCAAATTGTACAGTAGGCATGTAATTTTTTTATTGTAAAAAAAGGAAGTTTGATACGGACTTTTGAATGTGGCTTTATATGTTAGCTGTAATACTATTATATTTTTCTTTTTTATATGGTAGATGGATGTGTTGTGGTAACTTTCATCTCAAAACAAAGTTAATACTTTTGTTTTATTAGAAATGAACTGCAAAAAAATAACATAGGGGTGCTAAAATCCCTTACTTACAATTAATGACGTCATGGAGCATTACTATATTTAGAAAATACATTAAAACTGTTTTTGTGCCTCTTAACATGTGGTGGAACCACTGCAATCAGAAAATTATGCAGACCTGATTGTTGTTGTTTTTCTACGCGGGTTGATTTACCCACCCACTTTTTAACATGGGGGTATGATAGTACCGGAAGTCGCCAGGTACACGCTTTTATCGATACATTAATATAACTGCTGATGAATGATTGAGTATATCATGTGCTATGCAAAACCAGAAGAAATTTTAGAATTTGTTTTTAATCGTAATTTTAACAGATATAATAACTAGCACTTGACTGTGATTAGTTTGGTATATTGATAGGTGTTTTAAAATTGTTGTAGTAGAGCAAACAACATGCTACTAGTTTTGCCGCACTAGTCTACGATTAGCGTTTGAATAATTAATTTTAATGGTGCAAAAGAAAAATTGGCTTGACATATGCTTATATCACCACAGCGAATGGAACATAACAGTGTCTAATTGCCTGCTTGCTGCGTGGATAAGGCAGTATTTCATCAGGGTCTATACCATTTGCAAGATAAAAAATATCCTTCAATTTAAAATTTGACAGACAACTCCTTCCAATTTAAAATGGACAATTCCATACTTATTGTATCAATGTGTATGGGATATTCCATCAGAACGAAAAGGGTAAAAAGGAAGAAAAATCCTACTAATCGCTTAATGCAGGTCAAAAGTATTGCCTGGGAGCATTCTGCAATACCTTCGGCCTTCATTAAGCTACCATTTATCATTAAGATCTTTGTTTTGTCTATTTTTGAGTGGCAGTTTTAGACATGTTTTACTGTACATTATAGATTTTCTTTTACAAAGATATTACAATTAAATCTTGATTTCTTTGGCCTGTTTTACAGTTTATTCCTACCCTGTGCTATCAAACTGCATCATCTGCTTGAGTAAACACAGTAGATTTACCATAATGTGGACAACGCTAAAATAACTTGTATTATAGTTGAATGCTAGAACTTTTTGCTAAATGGGCCCAGCTTTTTGATGTTAATTTGATTCGATTCTTTACGTCCCAGTCGCACTTTTTCAGTTAGGTCGGGACAGGTCTTCTTCGATTGAAACAGTACTTAGCAAGGATTAATGTGTCTTGCTCAAGGACACAACGCAGTGACCATGGTGACTTTTTGATATGAATTTTGAATTTTTAAGCAGGCTTCTAAAAGTAACAAATGCAGAGTAAAATGAGAGTGGGTCTACAAAATTTAAAAACAGCAACCTTGATTTAATCGAGTCTGTTCATGAGAATTAGTGAAATGTGTAATATTCCTCTGTCTCCCAAGTACCTGCTAAGAAATTTCAGACAAGACTCAATAAATTAACAACAATGACACACAGATGTTTGATTGTTAGCTTTGATGTTTTATTTGCTAGTCGATAAAATTTTTCAGTCATGTCAGGACTATTTTCTGTCTCCTTGGGTTGAACCAGTACGTGGCAAAATCTGTCCATCACTATTTGATTGGTTCATTTGGAGAATGTACTTGAACATACTAGGGCCAAATTTTTTTAATAGTTGATTAACAAACCTTCCCACTGTAATTTTCCAGAAAGTATGAAAAAAAAATCTAAAATGATTCTTTTTATTTTATCTACCGACTCAAAATATTATTTGTTTTGTTGAAAAAAAAAATATTTTTGAGGTTCTGTTTGTGTAGTTTTGAGAGTGACACTGTTAAAAGTGATTGCCCTATGCAGGACAAATTATGAAATATTTAAAGATTTAATACAGACTGTTGGCTTACTTTACTAGTTTAATTGTATGTTCTGGAGATATTAAAAAAACAAAAACAAGAAATGTCACAGTCACGTGAAGAATGCCCCCAAAGGAATTAGTCTAGCATAAGACACATTCGAGGAAAGTTATCTGTAATATAGGAGACATGCTCCAGACACGAAAAACCTAGGAATGAGGCAAGAAGTCAATGTCAAGGTAAAAGTGACCCAAAATGGTATGCACCACTCCGCCATCCCAAGAGAACTCATAACACCAAATTTGGGATTTGTACATCAAATAATATACGAGATATGCTCCAGACACGATTATTCTAGAAACTAGGTCCTAGGTCAAGATCAAATTGACCTAAAAATGGTATGCGACACATCAGCACCCAAACATGTAACATACAGCAAATTTGGTATTCCCATCTCAAATTATATAAGAGATATGTTCTGGACACGATTATTTTACTAACTCAAAAAATGGTATGTGACACTCCGCCATCAAAAGTTGCATCCCCACATCAAATTTGGGATTCCTACCTTTAATAATATGAGATATGCTCCTGACACGATTTTTCTAAAATCTAGGTCAGAGGTGAAGGTCACAGTGACCCATAAATGGTACAAGACACCCCACCATCCCAAGATGCATTCACACACCAAAATTGGGATTCATATCTCAAATAATAGAAGAGATATACTCCTGACACAATTATTATTAAAACTAGGTCAGAGGTCAAGGTCACAGTGACCTGAAAATGGTATGTGACACTCCGCCATCCCATGATGCATTTACACACCAAATTTGGAATTCATACCTCAAAGAATATAAGAGATATGATCCGTACACAATAATTCTTAAAACTAGGTCCAAGGTCAAGGTCATAGTGACCCGAAAATGATATAAGCCACTCTGTCATCCAAATATGCATTTACACACCAAATTTGGAATTCCTATCTCAAAGAAAATAGAAGATATGCATTAGACTCAATGCAGTTTCTAGAAACTAGGTCAGAGGTCAAGGTCACAGTGACCCAATTATGGTATGCGACACTTCCTCATCTCAAGAGGCATCAACACACCACATTTGAAATTCCTACCTCAAATAATATTAGGGATATGCTCCTGACACGATTATTCCAAAAACTAGGTCAGGTCACAGTGACCCGAAAATGGTGCGCGACACTCCGGCATCCCAAGATGCATCCACACATCAAATTTGGACTTCCTACCTCAACGAATATAGGAGATATGCACAGGACACGAAGCGGGACGGACGGACAGACGGATATTGTGATTACTATAAAAACTAAGTCAGAGGTCAAGGTCACAGTGACCCGAAAATGGTACACCACACTCCGCCATCCCAAGATGCATCCACACGCCAAATTTTGAATTCCTACCTCAAAGAATATAGGAGATATACACCGGACACGGACTGACAGTGCGATTACTATATGCCTCCCAAAGTTCCTTTGGGGGCATAAAAAGCTCTGAAAATGTAAAAAAAAGGCTCTGAAAATGACCAGTCAACTGGTCATTTTCAGAGCTTTTTTTTCCATCCCCAGGACCCTAAATCTGAGAAAATTCTCGTAAATCAACTAATAAAAAAATCTGGCCTAGATCAAGTAGCGGATCGGCTGTTGCCTAGATCTATATAGAGAATACTAGGTGAGTGTCTTTTGATATCAAGTTTACCAAGCAAGGCATTGAGAAGGCTTGTTGACATCGCGAGGCTTGCCAAGCGATTCAACATGCGTTCTGGTAAACTTGATATCAAAAGACGCGAACCTGGTATTCTATTTATCAGTTTACAAGCTTATTCACTGTTCAAACTAGCGATTATGACGTAATTATCTTTTTTGTGTCGATTCAGTGTCATTGGTGATGTCATTCAAAAAGTGCAAACATGCGGTGAGATAGACAACGTTTATCAGGCAACGTGCAACAATGCTTTTAATCTGAGAGATAACTGATAAACATGAAAGTTATGTACAAATATTAACATCTATTATGATGGTTATGGGATAAAATAGGGTAGATTCTATTGCTTAGTAGCAACTTACTATCATATCTATATTCAATTAAGCTACTGGAAGTATGGGTCAGATGTGACAGACATATTCTATATATAGTTATTCAACGCAGAGGATAAAGTGTCTTGCTCAAGGTCACAACACAATGCCTCCAGTGAGTCTCAAACTAATGTCTCACACAGACTTACAGGCCGATCAGAATGTTCATGGTTTGTTTAATATTCATCAGTTCAAAATATACAAAACAGAGATTAGGATCAATACACTCTACAATATTACTTTACTGTAATTACAAAAATCAAAGGGTAAATCTAACATTAACCCTTTTCCTGCTATTCACAACAATTGTCATCTGCTCTCTCTTCTGCTTATGTACTTTGGTTGTCTATATTGCAAACAATATGGACCATGATCATACTGCTCCATTAGTAGCAGTCTGATCATGGTGTTTGCTTGAATGATAAGATCAGTCTGGAGTGCAAATGAATACATGCAACAGACATAATAAACCAACGTTTTCTGGACAAACAATATAAGCAGGAAAAGGTCAAGATATTTACTTTACAAAAGTGACCAGAGTTGAATTAATAACAAGACAAAATTGGGTTTTAACAAATTTAATTTTCATACAGAATACAAATCTTCATATCACATTGTCTCAAATGTGCTAATCCTTAAAACAGCACCAAAAATTGAAGCAAACCAATAATCAACTTTTGGCGCTGCTTTAAGAAACCCTAATAAGGCTTAAAATTTCATGTGAAATGTCTGGTGGCAGGCAATTCACATGAAATATCAAGGCTTATCTCCCCTGGATATCAAGGAGTGCAGTGGCTCAGTGGTATATAAGGCAGCACATCTTATCCCATGTATGCAAAGCAGGCATATTTGGCCAGTGTCTTCATCTACATCTGTACTTTAAGTATGTAAGCCTGACTATGCCTTTGAAAAAAAAAATGTCCATAAAATTTTCAAAACTTATGTATTGGTACTTTGATAGTCATTTATGATGCACCAACAACAATGAATGGCCCCCACCGAGAGAAAACCCATCTTTTTCGCATGTGTATAATTATGCTCAGTGCAGCATATATATCTGTTCACCTTTGTTTTTCTCTTTCACTACACATTACTTGTTAGTCTCTGTTGCTAAGTAGGCTGATTTTTTTTCTTTGGTTTGTTTCTTTACATCCCAGTCAACAGCTATGGTCATGTCGGAACGGTGAGTTCACCTAACCATACTTTTTTTCCTGGGCAAACTTGACAAATCGGTTAACCAGTACTTCATGCATGCACATACTTTTGTTTGTAACTGACAACAACCCTTTTTGAATCAGCCAAAGGGAGTAGAATGGCCGTAGAAATTATTTCTTGATCAATCTCCACGAAAGTATGGGACTGTGCTGGGATCAAACTCACGACCCCTGGATCTGCAGTCAGACAGGTATCTGTAGTCAGGGACATTCGCGATCCGGCAGCAGGCTGGTTTGAGCCTTACTTGGATGCAGACCCTGAAGACAGGTTTACTTGTGACTAGGCCCACATGGGGATGGGGGCCACACAAAAATGTCTAATCTGGAGGAGCAGATAATTGAACAACACAATGTATAGTGCAATCCCTGTATACACACCTAGAGGGGTTTGGATATAACAGTCATATTGTTGCTCCAAAATTTTTGTATCAAAGCATTTTACAAAGGAATTTAGGGAAATGACCATGAACTGTTAATTTTCCTATAATTGCTTTGGTAAAATTTTCCTTTATAACATGGTTCACATATAACACTAGCATTGTAAAAAGATTGCACTGTACCTGACCAATACTTTTTCATTTTTTTTTCTTCAAAATTTTATACTCTCTATTGAAAACAGTGTAAATACAGATCTCATGACTTCATCTCTGGCTTCTGAGAAAGCCAAGTGATCAGGATCTACACGTTAATAATAATGAATTTTTGTTCGATTTGATTTTTTACGTGCCAGTCAACTATTTTTCAGTCAGTTTGAGATGGGTCTACCTGGGTTGAGCCAGTACTAAGCAGGGATTAATGTGTCTTGTTCAAGGACATAATGTAGTACCCCCCGTGAGACTCAAACCTGCAACCCTTGGATCTCTAGTCAAGCACTCTACCACCGAGCCACTGGGCTCTGTGATTTGTTTTATTTGATTCTTTATGTCCCAGTCAACAACTTTTCAGTTATGTCGGGACAGGTCTTCCTGTGTTGAACCAAGGCTAAGCAGGGATAAATGTGTCTTGCTCAAGGACACAACACAGTGATGCTGGTGAGGCTCAAACCTGCGGCCCCTCAGTCTCTAGTCAAGCACTCTACCACTGAGCCACTGTGCTCCCTGATTAGTAATGAAATTAGATCAGCAGATTGACTGGAAAACAGCTCCTCTAGTGCAAACAACCTATATAAAGTAATCAGTGTTTGCTTATACGAGCATGTGTACTTATTGGGAGGAATACAATATGCTATTTAATATATAGAGGATCTTACATGAGTGCTCATGTTTTATTGAATTTATTAAACAAGTTGAGAGAAAGAGATAAAATGCTAGGCTTGCCAAGCATTTTATCTCTTTTTCGCAACAAGTTTAATAAATTCAATAATACAGGAGCATGAATTTTAGATTCTATTGATCATATCACATTAAAATTTTTTTGAAAAAATCATATTTTTGGTGAGAAAAACGTTAGGCTTTTCCCATATGCCTGAAATTAAAAGCGTTATTTCATAATGTCCCGAAAATCTGTAAACCACTAGTGGTTTATCGATTTTAATGCATGGCTTTATTTCACTCCCAGACAAGATACCATATGATAAATAAAACTACAGAACTCACAAACAATATTGAGGATACACATCAGAATAGATTTATTGGACAATTCAAATGAGTACCCTTAAATATACTGACCCACACTTCCAACGCAAAATGTTTCAGGAAATTTAATGTAACTTTATTCAATCTACGAGGTATTGCCGAAACCATTGTACCGTTCAGGGGTTACGCCAGACATTCACCCAATTAGGTTATGATTAAAAGGGAATGTTTGACTGATGAAGTTCTACTTTCATTTTCATAAATAAGTTTTCAATTTTGATAAAATTGCAATACAATGGATGAAACAATATATGTAATATTTAAGGTTCAGTTTAATTTTGCGTTAGAAGTGTGGTTCAGTATATATATTATATAAATTATATGAACTTACAATAAAATTAGAACTACAATGATAAATTTATCTATATAAACCATTTCTTGAGCATCCCAGACAAAATGTTTTGTAACACTGTGAGAAGAAAACCAAATATGTTGCTGTCGTTGTGCTCGGGCTACCAATTTCAAACAATATTTCAGGCATAATACTACAGTCAGTGATCATATTACACTGTTTCTGTGCAGGCTGCTCTTAAGGGGTCTATGCCAGTAGCTGACAACTGCCCCATAATGTATTGACTCATCGGAGGGCAACAGTATCTCATTACATTTATGTTGTTGACTTGACCTCAAGAGTACATAATGCAGAAATACTTTCTCATTTCTTAACCACCCAGGTAAACCGCATGTGTAGATCTCGGAGGGTGTTGGCTACCGGAGGTAAACAAACAGAATATGGATGGACAGGGTCTGTATTTATCCATTTTTATTTCTTATAGAGAGTTCCTTGGAGACGAAAGCAGCAAACAGGTTGCTTCTTTATGGAATGATAAGGACTCGGAAAGTGTTAAATGCTTTTGATATATGTCCGTAGTACCCAGGGCGACTTTTCAAATGACAATTGCAATATTTTCAATGAAAAAAGGCAATTTTTTTGATCATAGCTGGAATTACACCAACCTTTGACACAAATTGCATGTGCCGCCACAATTCTATATCATTCTCGTGCATGATATATAAGAACCATGTCCCCAAAATGCTATTTAAATATCAATACTTGAAATTTGCTTAAGGTCATATCATTTTGATGGTTAGCAAAATGTGCAGAGGTTACTTGACGGCTGGCATGCTTGCTATCGGAGTGACAGTGGTTTTGATTTCGGAGATTGATACATACTGCCACACACTTAGTGCCTGAATCTGATATAGTTTAAGCGTGCCAAGTTACAAAAAAATGCTACAAATGGAAGACTACCAGGGAACGAAATTCAGAAGACAAATTGAGAGGTTTTGCAGCTGTTAAGTGTTGTGAAAAGCGCTCATCTTCAGTCAGGGGCATGCATGTTTTGTCTACAGGCTTCGCACAGGCTTGAAAAGTACTTGAATATACAGGAGTGTCTTGAAAAATCCTTGAAAATTAAATTTGCCTTGAAAAGTACTTGAAAAACACTCAAAAGACCTTGAAAAGTCCTTGAATTTTATCAATTACAGGAGGATTCAACAGTGTTTTGGAGACCTAAAATAGTATCAAATTGTGGTGCCTTTATTTAGTGCAGCATATGCTGCACCAAATAAAGACACCTCAATTTTATTCTAATTTTCTTGAACTAATATCTTTAGTAATGGACTCTAGCATTTCCGGCGTAGAATTTTAACGTGTAAATCAGTATTTTTCTTAAGTTTTCAGTCCTTGAAGACAGTAGAAAAGTCTTTTATGAGTCCTTGAAAAGTCCTTGAATTTTACACAATCTTGTCTGTATGAACCCTGGTCTAGTCGGTCAGGGGAAACGTGTTTTAATTCTGCACTGATACATTTAAGGTGAAATCAGTCTGCTTGAATTAGGAAGGGAATATGATAGCAAGGTTGGTGGGGTGGTGGTGGCGAAGGGATGGTCCCTGAAGGAAGATAAGAACAAGTGCCAGATCTATACCCGTTTTCTTACCTGGCAACGCAGTGTATTAACAAAATGCGCCAACAGGGTTACTAAATGCAGGGTTCACATTGCTGCGCACCCGCCCATCCTCTTTATTTATTTATTTTCATATGTGACATAGGGTGTGCCCATTTCTTGTACCGACATCTAGCTTTGCACTGATACGCTTTCTTCGATTTTGTAAAATTTTAGTGAGAAAATGCACATACTTATACAAAAATACCAAATGTTCCCGAATGGGCAAGCTAATGTGATGTTGTTATCATCAATTAATCATGCGCGGATCCAGAATGTTTTGTCAGAGGAAGTCTAACTCAACAGACACATTTCTTTTAGATGAATGGAGTGAGGAATCAAAATACCACTAAAAGCGGACCATCATCAGCCCAACAGCAAAACGCTGGCGGGGCGAGGAATACTGGCTTAGTAGCTTTTAATTTTCCAGGGGATCTGGACCAGTATTGCTAAAGAGCCCCAAAGGTTTCCGACTTTCCAGGGAGTGGGCCAGGACCCTCTGCCACCCCTCTCTGGATCCGCGCATCTTAATCTTAGTTGAATGCGCCGACATAACTGAAAAATTGTTTACTTGGATGTTAAGAGTAAGATAAAAAAAAAAAAAACGTAATAATGAACCCTGTACAGTTTGCATACGTTTTATAGCTGTACTCTTTTCGCCATTGCGACAGTAAAATAAAATACCACACGTATTTAAAAGCAATTTACCTTTTTGGTCTGTTGTCACTTCATTCTTAAAAGTATTAATATACATGTAAGCTTATCTGGATTTTCACTGCGTATTTGTATAGGTGGACAAAGTAATCCATATAACAAATACCCGTAAAATATTGAAGATATTACAGTTTCGGTGGTACATGTAATCCGTTCTGTTATTTTATCTTTTAACGTTTTTAAACTTTACATAGTAGTACAGGGCCCGGAATTACAAAGCCTCCTTAAAGTTAAGGAAGACTTAAGTTAAGTATTGATATTTCAACATGCTAAATTAATTGCCTGGATAGATGCAGTACTTGTGGTCAAAAGATATCATTGTGATCTAGAGAAAAAAAATGAAACTATTTTGATTTTAATCAGTTTTAAACTTTATTTTTCGCATCCTGATAAATCAATACTTAAGTAATTAAGTAACTCAGTAAGTCTTCCTTAACTTTCAGGAGGCAGTGTAATTTCGGGCCCAGGTCCTCATATCCCAGTAACAGCAGCCCAAGCCCCCACGATGGCATCTTTTAAAGCAATATTATTTGAGCCGCGACATGAGATTTCCAACAATGTGGTATGTGCGACCAGCAGAGGCTCAAACCAGCCTGCGCATACGCGCAGACTGATCAGAGCCTTTGCTTGTCGCTTGAATATTATATGAATATTAAGCTACTGGACAAACATAATTTGGAGTTTCTAAGCTTAAAAGAAGGCTACTCAGGCTCGTCTGAGTCTATTCATGTCAAAATGCCACATTGTTGGAAATCACATGTTGCGGCTCATTTGTCATTCTGTAAGAAGCAATAAAGATGAGTTGTATATCTTTAAGATATTTTTAAAAGTTTCACACCGGATAACCGGCAATCGAAAAAGTTAATACTATCGACGAACGCAGATCAAAATCGTTCGAAACAGGGGTTTCGATTGCCATTTGTCGCCCAATTTTTCGATTGTCATTTGTCGCCCGACTGGCGACAAATGGCAATCAAAAACACTGTTTCTAGCGATTTCCATTAGCATAAAACAACATGTATTTATAACATGTAGCTTCCCATTTCTGTAAAATCGAATGTTAAATTAGATCTTTCTGCAACTATTTGCAGTACGGCTTTAAATTATCTTTAGTTCAATAATTGTACCTGGGTGACGTCCTTTTCAGAAAGAGATGGGCAATCGGATTGTGAACTAGCTGTTACTCATTTAGAGTTTGGGTACAATATATTTTAAACAGATCAAGTTTAGTAGTTTTATAGTTGTGATGTTTGTTCTATTATCTATAATAGAGGCTCTCCCAGGAAGTATCTGTTCCCTTGTTCTTCTTAAATATTGACTTGTTTCCATATTTCATGTTTTATTTATTTCCCTGTTCTTTGACAATCTTGTTCCCCTCAATTTGGCATTTTCCCTTTCCCTAGAATAAATGGCTTGTACAAATACACCCTAACTCGTGAGAGGGCCTCATTGTTAAGGCATACAGAGAATTCTTCTCTCGATTCCATGCTAATATGTTCCCTGTTAGCACGTCATTACAGTTCTTTACCATCGGATGACATACTTGGAATTTGACAGAGGAGGACTGAACATGGGAGTCGAACACTCATTTCATTATATTCCCGTACTGCTCATATGATATTTTAAGTAAATAACCAGATACATTGGAGAGAGAGTAGAGAGAGAGAGAGAGAGAGAGAGAGAGAGAGAGAGAGACAGACAGACAGACAGACAGACAGACAGACAGAGACAGACCAATGACAGAGAGAGAGACAGAGAAAGAGATAGTAGAGAAAGAGAGAGAAAGAGAAAGTAGAGAAAGAGAGAGTAGAGGAAAAACTAGTAGAGTTAGTGCGAGTAGAGAGAGAGAGAGAGAGAGAGAGAGAGAAAGAGCAGAGAAAGAACCAGTAGAGGAATAGATAGTAGAGAAAGAGCGAGTAGAGGGAGTGCGAGTAAAGGGAGTGTGAGTTGAGGGGGTGTGAGTAGTGGGAGTAGATGGAGTGCGATTAGAGAAGGAGAGCGAGTAGAGAAGGAGTGCGAGTAGAGAAGGAGTCCGAGTGAAGAAGGAGTGCGAGTAGATAAGAGAGAGTAGAGAAGGAGTAGAGAATAGAGAGTAGAGAAATAGATAGTAGAGAAGGAGTACGAGCAGAGAAATAGAGAGCAGAAAAGAGGTGCGAGTAGAGAAAGAGAGAGTAGAGAAGGAGCGCGAGTAGAGAAGAGGGAGTAGAGAAGGATTGCACGTAGAGAAGAAAGTGTAGAGAAGGAGAGTAGAGAAGGAGTGCGAGTAGAGAAGAGAGAGTAGAGAAAAAGAGAGTAGAGGAGGAGTGCGAGTAGAGAAAGAAAAATTAGAGAAGTAGTGCGATTTGAGAAGAAGGGGGTAGAGATGTGTGCGAGTAGAGAAAGAGTGAGTAGAGAATGAGTGCGAGTAGAGAAAGAGAGAGTAGTGAAGGAGTGTGAGTAGAGAAGAGAGCGTAGAGAAAGTAGAGAAGGAGTGCGAGTAGAGAAGGAGTGCGAGTAGGGAAGAGGGAGTAGAGAAGACGGGCGAGTAGAGAAAGAAAGAGTAGAGAAGGAGTGTGAGTAGAGAAATAGAGATTAGAGAAGGAGTGCGAGTAGAGAAGTGAGAAAAGAAAGTAGAGGAGTGCGAATAGAGATGGGAGAGTTGAGAAAGAGACAGTAGAGAAGGAGTGCGAGTAGAGGAAGAGATAGTAGAGAAGGAATGCAAGTAGAGAAGAGAGAGTAGTGAAAGAGGGAGTAGAGACAGATTGCGAGTAGAGTAAAAGTGCGAGTAGAAAAGAGAGAGTAGTGGGAGTGCATGTAGAAAAGAGAGTAGAGAAAGAGTGCGAGTAGAGAAGGAGTACGAGTAGAGAAGAGAGAGTAGAGAAAGAGTGCGAGTAGAGAGGAGAGAGTAGAAAAGGAGTGCGAGTAGAGGAGAAGTGCGAGTAGAGAAGGAGTGTGAGTAGAGAAAGAAAGAGTAGAGAAGGGGTGCGAGTAGAGAAAAGAGAGTAGAGAAGGAGTGCGAGTAGAGAAGGAGTGCGAGTAGAGAAGGAGTGTGAGTAGAGAAAGAAAGAGTAGAGAAGTAGTGCGAGTAGAGAAGAGAGAGTAGAGAAGGAGTGCGAGTAGAGAAGGAGTGCGAGTAGAGAAGGGGTGCGAGTAGAGAAAGTGAGAGTATAGAAGGAGTGCGAGTAGAGAAGAGAGAATTGAGAAAGAGAGAGTAGAGAAGGTGTGCGAGTAGAGAAGAGGGAGTAGAGAAGGAGTGTGAGTAGAGAAGAGAGAGTAGAGAAGGAGTGCGAGTAGAGAAGGAATGCGAGTAGAGAAGAGAGAGTAGAGAAAGAGTGCGAGTAGAGAGGAGAGAGTAGAGAAGGAGTGCGAGTAGAGAGTGAGAGTAGAGAAGGAGTGCGAGTAGAGAAGGAGTGCGAGTAGAGAAAGTGAGAGTAGAGAAGGAGTGCGAGTAGAGAAGTAGTGCAAGTAGAGAAGGAGAGCGAGTAGAGAAGGCGTGCGAGTAGAGAAAGTGAGAGTAGAGAAGGAGTGTGAGTAGAGAAGAGAGAGTAGAGAAGGAGTGCGAGTAGAGAAGAGAGAGTAGAGAATGAGTGCGAATAGAGAAAGAAAGAGTAGAGAAAGAGTGCGAGTAGAGAGGAGAGAGTAGAGAAGGAGTGCGAGTATAGAAGGAGTGCGAGTAGAGGAGTGCGAGTAGAGAAAGTGAGAGTAGAGAAGGAGTACGAGTAGAGAAGAGAGAATTGAGAAAGAGAGAGTAGAGAAGGTGTGCGAGTAGAGAAGAAGGAGTAGAGAAGGAGTGTGAGTAGAGAAGAGAGAGTAGAGAAGGAGTGCGAGTAGAGAAGGAGTGTGAGTAGAGAAGAGAGAGTAGAGAATGAGTGCGAATAGAGAATAGAGTGTAGAGGAGTGCGAGTTGAGAAGAGAGTAGAGAAAAAGAGAGTAGAGAAGGAGTGCGAGTAGAGAAGAGAGAGTAGAGAAAGAGAGAGTTAAATTTATGCATCTAGTGAAAACTGATTAGACCGTACAGGTGCTCGTCTAAACATCTGGTATACTAATTGCATTGCTACTTGATCCGTCACTTCACAAAAAGGTATGTGTCCATTTCTTAGTATAATGTTCTGGCATGTTATGTTACTGCACTGTTACTTTAATGTGATGCAAAGGGCTAAATAGATATGGTAGGCTAAAACAAACAAAACAAACTAATGCACAAAAACACCCATTCAGTGTTGAACAAAAACTCTAACAAATTGGTTTATTTAAGCTTGTTTCTCCTTTGATATGTTCCCCGCCAATCGAACCACTTGTTTTTGAAAGTGTTTGAGCGTTACACTTTTGTTTCCGTATGCGAGAGCTTGTTTGTTGAGCATAATCAATTTGCCCTTCTACGTAATCAATGTTAACATGCACATGCCTTCCCTCCGACAGCTACCCAACATACCTCCGAACGGAAAGCTACCTATAAACATGATACCACCGTCATGAAATTGCAAATAAATAAATGTTTTACATGTATTTTTGAATTGTATTTGACTGATTCATTCCAAAGAGAGGTTATACATTCCCGCGGTGGCTGTGAATCAAGTAAAAATAAAATAATAGATATGAATATTAACTGATGAATTCGAAATATTCGTCCAAATTACTGCATTTCCGAATTCAAATGCAATTTAAACTCGAACAGATTAAGTTTCGAAACATGTAATGTTTTCAGAGTTATCATCATTCTGTATACTATCGACCTATATGTTGTTCTTATCCCTCAAAACGACTCTAAATGAAATAAAATCGTCTCAATACAGACCATGTCCAACCCAAAAATTCTTTGTTTACCTCCGATAGCCAACACCCTCCGAGATCTATACATGCGGTTCACCTGGGTGTTAACCAAATCATAAGTTGTGGGTACTCAAAAGAGCCCTCTCAATGAGTACCCAAAAACATATGTTATAACTCATGGATTAGAAAATATATATAATTTTACACACAAATTTTTTGTATATCAGCACCTATGGTTGTGCTTTGATTTAACCTTCCTTCGAACAATTTTTGAGTCATATCATCAAAACAGTCTGTTCCTGAAAGGAGGCTCGCATTCCTTGCAATTTTGACTTTTTAAGCAAAACAATTCTACCAATGTCTTGTTTGATTTGATTATGTCCCACCAACAATCTTTCAGCTATGTCGGGACGGGTCTTTCTGGGTTGAACCAGTACTAAGCTAGGATTTATGTGTCTTGCTCAAGGACTAACGCAGTGAGGTCAGTGAGGCTCAAAGCCGCAGCCTCGAGTCAAGCACTCTACCACTGAGCCACCGCCCTCTTTAACTACCCATGTTTTATCCCGTCAGCATTTAGTATTCATGAGCCCTTTTCTTTGTTTCATCATGATGTGTTAATTTGATTAGAGTGTTTCTCCATGACGATACATTGCATTAGTTAGATGGCCTCCATGCGAGCTGAACATTTCGTGTACTTCAACAACAGCAGAATCTAGGGCGAAGATTTGCTACCAGTAAAATGCATTTAAGCCCCCCGGTGGCTTAGGCTGCTGTCCGTTCTAAGGCGGTGGTTCTGTTGTTGTTGACTTTTTGTTCATTGTTACTCCCACTGTGGGAGTCTGTAATTGTTCTGTTTTGTTGTACGTTACTTTATGTCCATTCTAGTATTGCAATCATCTTGATGGGGAAGAGAGAGCTGGTTGCTTTGCTTAATTTGTCTTCCTGGTGTCTTGTGATTGTTAAGCGGCTCTTCCTCACGGTGCCACGGGGTTGTCTGCGGTTTGTGATTGTGGTACGAGGGTCATCCAATAAAGAATGAGACTTTTTCTATACCGCAGTGAATTTACATGCTAGGCTTATGAAATTTCTTTCAAAGCTAGCTTGTCTTTTTGGCTGTTCACATGTACCATATTCGACGTTTTACATAATTCCCACTTTTGTTGCTAGGCAACATTAGAAGCCTGGGCAAACATGTGTGGACGGCTCACTATAGGTGGTTACCATAGCAACAGATTAAGATGTATAGTTTATTTTTCTACTAGTACTTATATATGCTCATTCAATCTTTCTATAGCCAATAGGTTAAAGTAATGTTACATATTCTTGAGCCGTTACCATGGAAACAAAGCTTAAAAAATCAAGTTTTCAAGAAATATCTGGTATTTTCCCTGACCTCTTGACTTTAAAAGTTAATATCAAATATTAGAAGGCAATTAAAGTGATCGTAGTTCTGTTGATGTATACTTAATAACAATAAGCTGCAGATAACGAAACATTTTGTGGGATATCCTTCACCTACATAGTTACCATAGCAACACAAAGTAGTGTGTTTATAAAAAATCAAGTAAATCGGTTTGCTAGGCAACCAAAATAAAGGATATGCATATTTGGTTCATTTTTATAGCATTTTATGTAACACTAAGATTGTTTAGTAGAAAAAATTATATCAAGAGGTTATATTCTATCTATGAGTGAAAATAAAAGACTTTCAATAACCGTGGGTATTCAAAAAATAATGTAAACGTGGCCATGCGCCTTCAAGTCCTTCCACAAAACATCCCGTTACTATGGCAACTAATCAATCACAAACATATTGTTTATATTCCTGAATTGCTAAGATGTCATACTATCATTATGGTGAATTTTAACTAAATGCACACACAGGTTTTCATTCTATGAAGAAAGTCTCATTCTTTATTGGATGACCCTCGTATCACTATTTCTAAATGTGAGCATTTATTTTCAGAGTGGAAAATAGAGTGGCTTAATTTTACCATTTGAGGCTGACTTTGGAAAATTAGCCTTGAAATCCTTAATTCAGGATTATTCCTGAAAACTTTCACCCCTGTCCCAGATACAAGGAAGAGATACACTGATGCCAACAGAATTCACACCAAAAAAAGATAAGCCTTTCCCTCATACAAGGTGTTTCTATATAAAGGGTTAAGAATCTTTACCATATGTTCAAAAGCTGTTGTAGGCCAGTGTGTATTGACCATATCTTCAATAATTGCTGGTTCCTGGTTCACAAGTGGTTACCTGTTTTTACATTACTGACCACCTGTAGACTGGAAACCAGCAATTAATCTAGATAATGTCTAGATAATGTCTGCAAGTATGGTACTGTACCTACAAGATAATACTTATTATCAGCAAAATTAATACAGTGTTTCCCGTCCCTTTGTATAGCGAGTCCCTGCCTCATAGTTGTGTAATAATCAAGTGCACAAATGAAAAGAAAACAACAACAAATGATTTTATCAATTAGAAGTATTCAGTATTTCTTTAAAAAATATTTTCTTGTTGGATGCTTTCATGATGAGATTTCACTATAGAAATGGAGCAAACAGGTGTCTATGAGTACTTTTCATACACACATACATGCATGTCCTAGTTTACTCAAGAAACAAACACAGTCATCTACCCACTTTTATCCTAACAAAGTACAAAATGAAAAAAAATCCCTCTTTTAAAGAAAATGGCATAACAGATATACTGACAAAGAGTGCAGACACAGATGAGATGCTGCAAGATGCAGCATCTCATCTGTATCTACACTGTTTGTCGGGATAAAAAATCTAAAGGGACAGAAAATGTCTTATTTTTAAAATTATAGCTAGTGACCACACAAACTACATAACATAGATTACTTCATCACATTTACTCTGGATGATAGAAAATGAAAAATGTATCCCTCTCTTGACTGAAACCTGTTTTTTTTTCAACCACTACCCAAGAGAGGGGGTAAATCGAACAATAAAGTATTTTGCAGGTCTGACAGATATTACATACACCAATCAACATAAATAATTTACTATGAGACTTGAGTCACTTGACTAAATAAAGAAATGACTATTAATAAAGTCTGTGCTCGATAAGAGTAGGGTGACAAACCAGATTTACAGTTAGAAGTATGAAAGAAACCCCTATATTTGTCCAATCAGGTGAATAAAGTACCATAACGTGACCGACTACGTAACTCTACTCTTATCGAGCAAGGACTCTACCAAAGAAAATAAAATTCAGTTATTGTTATCATTGACAAAATTAAACTCCAAGATTCTTTATTTTTTAAAAAAAAAGCAACAGCATTTCTTATCCTTTCCTTAAGTGAATACCAAAAACCATAGGCATTGTGCTAATTACACATGGTATGCACATGCTTAGGCCAAATAAAAAAATATCTGTGTGTATGGTAACCCGACCCTACCTAAATTTACTGGTGAAACCTAGAATTTTTTTTAAGGTTTTCTGGAAACAATATAATTTTATGCTTTTTGAAAGGCCAAACGCTTTCAAAATGCATAAAATTGTTTTTTCCAGAAAAAAATATGTGTGCCTACCCTACCTAAATTTTCAGACCTGTTACCTGAAAAACACCTATTTTCTTAATTGGCCTTAGTCAAATATGTGGGAAAACGGTATCTCCACATTAGGTCTTAAACCACAAACAAAAGTTTTATTTCATATAATCCTTAACATCAAGATACACTAATAGTAATAAACAAAAACTGTAAGTTCAGAAATTTTCCCCGAGGTTTTTATTTTCACAAAATGGAGAAATCATTTTACTGATTTAGGTAAATCAAGAATCAGTCAGCAATTTTTAAAATCGCAAATATGTCTTGTAACATTATTTGTGAAAATAAAATTCTCACGAAAATTTCTTAATTTACAGTACCTACAGCTGTAAAAAAACTCAATCTCAGGCCTTTTTTCATGCTCAAACTTAACTGAGCATGAAATTTATCATGCTCAAACTTAACTGAGCATGAAATATATCATGCTCATAAATGTTAAAATGTCAACAAATGTTGGCATTTTAACATTTATAAGCAAGATAAATACAACATAAGGAAGTTTGATAGCAAGAGCAGTCTTTATTTTTCAGAATTTTGTGAGCAATGAGATTACATGCTCACTTGAGTTGAGCATGAAAAAAAGTTGCATAAACTCGAGCCAAAACATGAGATTTTGGTACTTATTACATATGTCTAAAAGCCTCCCTAAAATGCTCATGCTGACGTATCCATATCTAGTTTTTGGTCTGGGACTTCGTCTACTTCCATACTTTTGAGTATGTGAGAAGTAAAGGCTCTGGCGAGACTGCCCCTATGCGTAGGCTCATCGCAGTATTTGCTGCTTGGTAATGTGATAAGTACCAAAATCCCATATGCAAGAATACAAATTTAGCATCAGAACAATTTTGACTTTTTTAAATACCAAAAGAAGGTGTTGTGGGTTTTGTTTGTTTGATTTGATTCTTGACGTCCCATCAACAATCGGTTCGAGCCTCACCGCCGTCACTGTGTTGTGGTCCTTGAGCAAGACACCTTTATCCTAGCTTAGTACTGGTTCAACACAGGAAGACCCGTCCCTGTTTAACTGAAGGATTGTTGATGGGATGTAAAGAATCAAAACAAACAATCCATCAACAATCTTTCAGGTATAAAGGGATGGGTCTTCCTGGGTTGAACCAGGACCAAGCTAGGATTAATGTTCTTGCTCAGGGACACAACGCAGTGACGCCGGTGAGGCTCGAACTCACAGCCCCTTAGTCTCGAGTCAAGCACTCTACCACTGAGCCACTGCGCTAAGATGCTGTGGGTACTTAGAAGAACTATATCACTGAGACTGATCTCCTCAGTATCTACAACATACTGTTCCATAGGGATATAAAAATAAAAAACCTTTTTTACAACTAATATTGGTTTATGTTAATGTTTTACGCATATTTTCCTGACTTTCTGGGTTGAACCAGTACTTAGCAGAGGATAAAGACACAATGCATCTGGTGAATCTCAAACTAGCGACCCTTTGATCCCAAACCTAACACTGTACCAATGAGCCACTGAGCTCTTCTAACAAGAAGCAATGACTTGATATCCCTTAGCATGCATCACAGCCATGTTTTATTGATAAATATTTTCTTGAATTTAATGATTTGCTCACAATGGCGTAGCCAGGATTCTGAAAAAGTTATGCAAATCAAAGGGAGACTACTGGATCAAGCAGTGATTCTCTTCAATTGTGTCCCTTTTCATAATGGGAACTTTTCTTAAAGGAAAGAATTTGCTCCCAGAGGGAGCAAATTCTTTCCTTTCAGAGCAGTTACTTATGGTATGGAAAATCACTTTTATCACATTAGGTGATCTCCCTTGAATGTTACTATTTTTATTACACAAGTGCAACTGTGTAATGGGAGCTACGCCAATGGGTCATCTTGTAATATACTCTTCACTGGTTCCCTCCTTTTGACTCAAAACTCATAAGAATAATTCTGATCAGATAGGTCCTATAGGTGAGTTGACTGCTACTGTCCTCAGTAATTGGGAATACTGATTTGTCGCACGCAAACAACAAATGCCCAGACTAGCTTGAGCAGATTATCCTGAACAATGGCAAAGTCTGATCAGTACCTTTATTTAGGGCCGTGGATTGTTGGGCAAGTGACGATTCAATCCGTGATTCATGAGAAACCATTTACAGATCTAACTGTGAATTTCTATAGCGCTCTGCCATTGTTAAATAAGTGTTTGTGGCTGAAAACTTGGAAACTTGCAGCAGCCTTAGCTTTGATATTCTCTCTTAAAAGGATAATGACAAAACATGCCACATGCCTAGTTTTTTCTCGATGATTATTGATGAACTTAAAGGCAGGAATGTGCTTATGTGGAGCTATTGGAATATCTTTCTCCTAAAGTCACTGTCTAGATAGAGGCCATCACACAAGACCAGCAGCAAATGCTCAGACGAGACTGCACATTTGTCCTGTCTTGCCAGGGACATTGCTGCTTGCTTACCCATAGTATTAAAGTAGAGGAAGACTCAAACCAAAATTTAGCCCCAATGGATACTTTCCAATATATCAATAAATATATCTTACCCTTTTCATTCTGGCAAACAGGTATTTTTAGCAAAAAGTGAAGACCCAGATGAAATTCCACATAATGCGGCATTTCATCAGGGTCTCACTGCAGTGATTCATTTACAATTTTGGGCTTATGGGTCCTGGGACTCCCTGTTCCCCATACCAATGAGTCCAACTGCAAACTTATGAGTCAAGAAAACTATTTTTTATGACAAGTCCGCAATACCATTGCATCCTGGGACTTGCTGAAATATAAACTTTGCATCATAGAGCAAAAATTATGAGAAAAGATGCAGGATGCGCAGGTAAAAAAAATCATTGGGTCCCCACTGTTTGCTTAATAGATAAAAACAATCTCAGGGACAAAAATACATCTTTTATAGAAATGTCTACCTGTGACCCCTCAAAATACAAAATGAGAAATTCATGCTTACTGTATCAAAATGATGCATGGGAACATCAAACACATAGGTTTAGATCAACAAAATTTTTGAGCGTAAAATTGTAAAATATTATCTTACCCATCATAGTTGGCAATCCGAATTGAAAAAAGATGCATATTTTTGGTTTTGTTGGCATTTTTGAGTACATTTGTTAGACCACTTTTAACATAATATTTAGCATGTATACAAAGCCTTAGGGGTGGATGCCAAGTCTGAATTTGCATATGAAGGCCAGAAATTAGGTCAAAGGTCATTGAGTGCAAAAATGAAAAAATATGTACTACTGTAAAACAACTTTATATTTTATATGTAAACATATTTCATTTCAAGCCAAATTTTGTATGCTTATAGTTATAAGTCTAAAAAACATTGTGAAAGTGTTTTTTGTAACTAAATGTTCATATGTCGACTTTAAAATGGGGTCAAAGGTCATCAAGTGCAATTATGGGAGCATTTTTACAAACTCTGTTTCTTTTTTCTCTGGTCCAACAACAAGATGTTTTTTAAACTCTAAAAAAGGGTAGAAGTCTTTCAGAAGGCTTAAATTAACATGTTTATTATTAAAGGAACCCCTTTGGAAGCATCCTTTTATGGAATTTACAAAGACGAACATCGTAAGTTTTGTGCAATTATGACGGAAATTCTCCCTCATTTGGGCTAAACTGAGATATATGGGCTACTTTGAGAGTTTGCTGCACCTCTCAGAAAGTTAAACTATATTCAGTTTGGGACATATCTTGGGGCCTTAGAAACTCATAATTTAATAACTTTTCTGTGGTCATTTTTCTATAAATCACCTGTAATCAACGTTACCCTACTGACATTGAAAATCACAGTACACACAATACAAGGCTAATGTTGATTTATTTTAATAGTATTAGTGAAACAGTTTAAGCATTAAATGTTTAAACTAGACATAAAAATCAATTGCATACATCTGTGATATGTATTTCTGCTCGTCAGCGATACTTATGTTACATTTTATACTAAATTGCAGATAATGACTTTACAAATTACATGTATTAGAATAAACCATGATAGATACCTGACCTGAAATATACATGATGTTGATCTATATTCTATTTGAAAATGTTCATTTTCATATATTTGAAGTTGTTTATTACTTTTAACTTGCAATGAAGTGAAATCAAGTAAATATTTAAATATGCTAATAAGTATATAATTGTACTGGCTCCAGCATGTAATGCATAGCTGCTTACAGATTCATTTTTCTATTTACCTTGCATTGGAATTGGCAAAATATCTTTCATCATAATGAAATCAAAATATAACTATATTAACAATAATGGATCTTAAATTGCTGCACATATATTAATGAGGTAACGTAGGTAACAAAAGGTGCCTTACATAAATGGATAAAGGTAGTAAATTGGTGTTAGGCTTATATAAAATTTGGGTCTGCTCTCTCCAATTCGCTTACTTATACTACACACATTTTATTCTATAGAAGACTTATCTTAAAAGAGTGCCATGGGTTGGTCTGCAATATGTGAATGTGGCATTTCCTGGTCTTACTCAATTACGTTTTGCAATTCGCTTGGTTCTTTTACATTCATATTGCAGTTTTCAAATTTCTACCAATGGTACATAACGATAAACAGGCAATCTACATCATGATTTAAATATTGACTTAATATCAATAATTTACTTAAAAAGCATAGCAATATTTCATACATCTAGTGGAAAGGCAGGAATTAAGGCAGGGGTAGTGCTGAGTGTCTTCTAGAGCAGGTATAGGTTTTTGAAGATTGCAAATATAACATCAACTTAAGCGTTCTTAGTACAGAACCAGCATGATTTATGTCCAAATATAGGATGTTACATAGATCTAGTATTAAAGAATTTCCTTGTATGCTGAATCATTTTAATTTTCACTTTTCAGTGTTGACAATTACATTATAAAATTAATTTATCATCTGTCCCCATTAAAACCTTCTATGTTTTGTTGAACTAGATTTCATATCATACTGTAATGATGTTTATCTTATTATATCCTGCAGCAATTCTGATAGAAACTATTCTGCTTGTTAATTATCTTAGACTAAGGTTGGTTGAGGTAAGGTTAACTGAGCCATATAGCAGTCGTGAAAGACATCTGAACATATTTCATGGTAACATAAACAACAAATCATTCGAACGTTAGTGATACTTTATTTTAAAGATCAGTTGACTGTTTTATTCTGAAGCATAAAACAAAAACATGACTCCTGAAATTAACAAGTATGGTTTGCATCTCTGAAACTCACAGATTAAACTGAATGTTGAAAAAGTAGTGTAAACACGCAGCTGATTTCTTTGCATTTCTTATTCACAAGGTAGTTTGTTTTTAGATTTGTTCATGCACTATTTGATTTTGTTGAGCTATTTGTAACCCTAGTACATGTTTTATATATTTCCTATGAAAAGTGAGTTATGGTCTGTTTGTTGGTTTTAAAAGGTTTACTAAATCAGGCTTATTGTGATAGTCTTAAATATATGCAAAACCATCGAAAATGTGAACAACATTGCTGACAACAGCTTGCAGAAAGCATTTTAAGCATAAACTTGCTCACTCTTGTACCTATATCCTTGTAGATATTTGTAAAGACTAACACTGTTTGAGGACTGTCTTGTATATAGTGAAAGGAAAGTAGTTCAGTTTTATTTCAAGAGTAATGCCATATTAAAACTACACATTTCGAGTATGTTACTAGTTACAAGTGCTATCCAATCTGATATATTGCACTTGTATCTACGAGCAGTAGATGTATACATTAATGTAAGTCACCTACCCTATATGCAATCAATCCCTGTTTTAGCAAATTGTCATGGTTAACAGATAGATTCTACACTAGAACAGGCGAGTTAACTACCTTAGGATCTTTTTCTACATCAAGCAAATCGGAGATGTTAAACCAATTGATTATGCTAGTAAATGTACATATTAGATAACCATTTCAGAACACATTTACTCTAAATACTAAGAAATGACCCCAAACTGATGGAAAGCTATGGACACAATCAAGTCATCAGATGCTCCAATATGGTGAATGCTTGTGTTCCCAAGAAGTCACCAGACATCTGTTTGGGGGAAATTTAATTTGGAATAAAACTTGCATTGGCATTTTACAGTTAAACAGAATAACATAAAGAAACACATAGCATTTAATCTCTATCATCATTGCAAAAAATAATGAGCAAAATAAGTTTAATACTGATACTTAGAATTGATTTTATCGACACTGAAACAATTACAATGTATAAAAAGTTGCGCTGTGAAAAACATAGATAAATATTTAATGGTATCTTAAAATTAGAGGTTACCTTTAATATCATATCTATACTGCTTCTATATATGGATGAATATGTTTACACAAGCAGTCTGATTTCAAAGAAAGGCTGCTTTTGAATCAACATCATTTCATTAATATGTGCAAATGAAAGGACACCCCTACAATTAAATGTTAAAAGTTATATGGAGGATTACCCTTAATTTCAGGGCTATTTCCATGATATACCCCACAAAAAGTTAACAATGTTTTCACTGGATCGTCATTATTAGAAATGTACCTGTATATTAGCTTTATGTTATGTATGTTACCATCTGCTAACAGGCCGATGTGAAGACCAATGTGAGGATATATTCCTTCCAGTATATGGTATTTACCATATTCTATCATAGTTTCAGCACGCCTGATGTTTTATGAAAGGAGGCTGTTGTTGTGTTTTTATGAAGCTATGCCAAGTATATGCAATCAGCAGGTAGTGGCCTTGTTAAAAGTGTTTTACAATTACTCATAGATGGGAACAAACACAACAAATGTGTGAAATGAGAAAAAAAAAATATTTTAGTCCTATAAGCATGAAATCATGGCCAAGTCCTTCATGAAAGCTGTAGCTAGGAACATATACCTTTGAGAAATGACTCAATTTCAGAGGGTAAAATGTAACGTAAGTAACAACTTAAAACATCTTATGTTTAAAAGGATAGATAATTGCATAAAATGATGTATTCGTACAAAGCAATAAGCAAAAGAAATTATTTCTTTAAAATAAAATGGTTATTCTTAGTTGTATTACATTTTAATTGATTTTATACAGTAACGTACTTTACATGTCTATTTTGAATATTTGACCGCCAGAAACTTAGTAAATCATTGCTTTCCAAACATGATAGACACACACCTAGCAGGATAGCAATAAAAAAATTCTTCCATTAGGGTAGAAGGGAACTCAAAATTTGAATTTTGCCCCTATATAAATAAAATATTGCTACAATTTTCACCGATTTTGCACTTAAATGACCTTTGATCCGAACATACATCATGCCTTGATGATGCTGTTTGTTTATATAGCATGGCTGTATTATCCAAAAGAGATTTTGCATTACTTTTAATCATAATTTTGGATAGCTTATTGATAAAAACGCTAAAATTTGACGTATATACAAGAATTTGCACTCAGTTGACCTTTGACCTAATTCTGGGACTTTGGGGCATTTCAAGACTTGGCATCCACCCCTATCCTTCTTAAAAAACATCAAGATACACTTTGAGCATGGATGCCAAAATGTACTCAAAAATGCCAACAGATTTTTTTTCAGGCTCTGGATGGCCAACTATCAGTTTTAATATATGTTTTGGGTGCTCATAAGAACCGTCTCATTGAGATGGTTCTTTTGAGTACCCACAACATATGTTTCGGTTGAGAAATAAGAAAATTATTTTTTTGATACCAACTCAGGACTTTAGTTAAGAGAGTGTAACGAAAATTTGATTTTCTTATTTCTCAACCAAAACATGTGTTGTTGGTACTCAAAAGAACTGTCTCAAAGAGATGGTTCCTTTGAGCACCCAAAACATATGTTAGAACTGATGGGTAAGAAAATATTTATAATTTTACGATGAAAACTTTTGTTTATCTAAACCTGTGGCACTATTAACTTAAGCCCTGAATCAGAATGAAAAGCGTTTATGGGTGATTTTATGTGATAAGTATTATCAGTTGAGGAGTTCCCTAAAAACCGTCTCATTTGTTTTGGGACCAAAAACCGTTCCATTTTTGACCATTTTTCAATGTGCTTGTTTCCCACCTTTTTTCGTCAATTTTCTCATCAGAATAATGTAGAACAAAACTATCTAAAGCTGAGAGTTAATGTTACCCTGCTGGTAGCCAGTCAATATATGGGTGCTTGTTAAAGCAGCAATAGAAAAATGGCTTCAAACGCCTCGATTTGTGACCTTTTGATCAAGCTTTTGACCAAAGAAATCTGGTGGTTGGTGATGTGGAGGATGGCTCGATGTTATTCAACACATACTTCGATGATTATAATAATGGAAACTGTTCTTAAATGTTAAGTTACGCCAGAATAAAATCAAAGTTACGCGGTATTAAAACTGTAAAAACTGGTAAATATCTTCAGTCCGTTTTTTTTACTGATAGGGATGAAAACATTGTCCTACTTCCGGTAGTTTAGATTGTGACCAAAAACCGTCACACTTCATCCAGCAAATTAAAAAAGGAAGATTAACCGCCCCACAAAATTGGACAGCTTTTAGTCCAAAAACAATGGGACAGTTTTTAGGGAGAGCCCTAACTGATTATTATCTAATGGATTGTCCCAGATGAGGAAACACAAAAATTTCACCCACAGCAAGTCTAATGATGAGTTAGAATCCAATGGCTCTGAATGCTGAACAGATGTATTATTATAAATGGAGATCTTCTAAGGGGGCTAACTTCAGTAGCCTTGTAAACCATTGTAGACTTTCTGTTTGGAATCTTGTTTTAAAATCTTCTGTAATGCTGAAAGAGAATAAATTAACATAATTGAGCCATGTCATGTGATTTCCAACAATGTGGCATTTTGACAAGCGTAGACTCAGACTAGCCTGTGCAGCCTCCTTTTAGGCTAAGAAACTCCAAATAATGTCAGTCAGTAGCTTAACACTTATAGAATATTTAAAGGGACTAGCAAAGGCTCTGATCAGACTGCACATATGTGCAGGCTGATCTGAGCGTTTGCTGGTCGCACATACTACATTGTTGGAAATCTAATCTCACAGCACATTTGTTTGTTTGTTTTGATTCATGATGTCCCAGCCAACAATTTTTCAGTCATGTTGGGACAGGTCTTCCTGTGTTGAACCAGTACTAAACAGAGGTCAGAGGACACAACTGAGCCATTGCTTGACAAAATCATCCCAAAAAAACAATGGGTGTGCCCATGGAGACCCAACAAAACAATGGGTGTGCCCATGGAGACTCTGATCATAAAACAGGCCTCCAGATAAACAAAGATCCTTGACGAAAAAGTGTTAATATTTTCTTAACCATCAGTTTAAACATTTCTTTGGGACGCTCAAAAGAACCATCTAATCGAGACAGTTCTTTCGAGTACCCAAAACATATGTTTTAGTTGAGAAATAAGAAAAATAAATTTTGACTATGCATTCTTATCTAAAAGCCTAAGAAAGTGTTGTTTTTTATTTGCATTTTCCATCATTTTAGGATAATTCATCTTTAGGGAAAGCTTCTTTTTTACATAATATGCACTAGTCATTTTTAACCATTGCCCACCACCACTTTTAATCATTATTTTTTTTAATCTCCCTGTAACATGATGTGCAGAGGGTTAGGGAGGGTCATCCCTCTGTTCACATCTTACAATAATTATATACAGTTGTATTTTACTCATTCTCGAGCCGTTCATTCTTCAGTGTATGTACATACATGTATATTAATACGGTATGAGAAGTATTAGATTGTTTTAAGTATTACTAGAGTAAAGTTACGGAGAAGATTTATCTTAACTAGAGAAGAAAAATAGAAGGAAAAGAGGGTGTCTAGAGAGTATATGGGGTGTGGGCGCGACAAAATCTTTTTTTAATCCTACACTTTACAACAAAATCTATTTTAACCCCTACACTTTACAACAAAATCTTTTATTAACCCTACACTTTACAACAAAATCTATTTTTACCCAAATCTATTTTTAACCCTACACTTTACAACAAAATCTATTTATACCCTACACTTTACAACAATATCTATTTTTAACCCTACACTTTACAACAAAATCTATTTATACCCTACACTTTACAACAATATCTATTTTTAACCCTACACGTTAAAACAAAATCTATTTTCAACCCTACACTTTACAACAAAATCTATTTTAACCCTACACTTTACAACAAAATCTATTTTCAACCCTACACTTTACAACAAAATCTGTTTAAACTCTACACTTTTACAACAAAATCTATTTTAACCCTACACTTTACAACAAAATTTATTTTAATCCTACACTTTACAACAAAACCTATTTATACCCTACACTTTACAACAAAATCTATTTTCAACCCTACACTTTTACAACAAAATCTATTTATACCCTACACTTTACAACAAAATCTATTTTCAACCCTACACTTAACAACAAAATCTATTTTAACTCTACACTTTACAACAAAATCTTTTATTAACCCTACACTTTACAACAAAATCTATTTAAAACCCTACACTTTACAACAAAATCTATTTTAACCCTACACTTTACAATAAAATCTATTTTAACCCTACACTTTACAACAAAATCTATTTTAACCCTACACTTTACAACATATCCAATTTTAACCCTACACTTTACAACAAAATCTATTTTAACCCTACACTTTACAACAAAATCTATTTTAACCCTACACTTTACAACAAAATCTATTTTAACCCTACACTTTACAACAAAATCTATTTTAACCCTACACTTTACAATAAAATCTATTTTAACCCTACACTTTACAACAAAATCTATTTCAACCCTACACTTTACAACAAAATCTATTTTAACCCTACAATTTACAATAAAATCTATTTTAACCCTACACTTTACAACAAAATCTATTTTAACCCTACACTTTACAACAAAATCTATTTATACCCTACACTTTACAACAAAATCTATTTTCAACCCTACACTTTACAACAAAATCTATTTATACCCTACACTTTACAACAAAATCTATTTTAACTCTACACTTTACAACAAAATCTTTTATTAACCCTACACTTTACATCAAAATCTATTTTCAACTCTACACTTTACAATAAAATCTATTTTAACCCTACACTTTACAACAAAATCTATTTTAACCCTACACTTTACAACAAAATCTATTTTAACCCTACACTTTACAACAAAATCTATTTTAACCCTACACTTTTACAACAAAATCTATTTTAACCCTACACTTTACAACAAAATCTATTTTAACCCTACACTTTACAACAAAATCTATTTTAACCCTACACTTTACAACAAAATCTATTTTAACCCTACACTTTACAACAAAATCTATTTTCAACTCTACACTTTACAACAAAATCTATTTTAACACTACACTTTACAACAAAATCTTTTTTTACCCTACACTTTACAACAAAATCTATTTTAACCCTACACTTTACAACAAAATCTTTTTTTAACCCTACACTTTACAACAAAATCTATTTTAACCCTACACTTTACAACAAAATCTTTTTTCAACTCTACACTTTACAACAAAATCTATTTTAACCCTACACTTTACAACAAAATCTTTTTTAACCCTACACTTTACAACAAAATCTATTTTCAACCCTACACTTTACAACAAAATCTATTTATACCCTACACTTTACAACAAAATCTATTTATACCCTACACTTTACAACAAAATCTATTTTCAACTCTACACTTTACAATAAAATCTATTTTAACCCTACACTTTACAACAAAATCTATTTTAACCCTACACTTTACAACAAAATCTATTTTAACACTACACTTTACAACAAAATCTATTTTAACCCTACACTTTACAACAAAATCTATTTTAACCCTACACTTTACAACAAAATCTATTTTCAACTCTACACTTTACAACAAAATCTATTTTAACACTACACTTTACAACAAAATCTTTTTTTTCCCTACAATTTACAACAAAATCTATTTTAACCCTACACTTTACAACAAAATCTTTTTTTAACCCTACACTTTACAACAAAATCTATTTTAACCCTACACTTTACAACAAAATCTTTTTTCAACTCTACACTTTACAACAAAATCTATTTTAACCCTACACTTTACAACAAAATCTTTTTTAACCCTACACTTTACAACAAAATCTATTTTAACCCTACACTTTACAACAAAATCTTTTTTTAACCCTACACTTTACAACAAAATCTATTTTAACCCTACACTTTACAACAAAATCTTTTTTAACCCTACACTTTACAACAAAATCTATTTTAACCCTACACTTTACAACAAAATCTTTTTTTAACCCTACACTTTACAACAAAATCTATTTTCAACCCTACACTTTACAACAAAATCTATTTTAACCCTACACTTGACAACAAAATCTATTTTAACCCTACACTTTACAACAAAATCTATTTTAACCCTACACTTTACAACAAAATCTATTTTCAACCCTACACTTTACAACAAAATCTATTTTAACCCTACACTTTACAACAAAATCTATTTTAACCCTACACTTTACAACAAAATCTATTTTAATCCTACACTTTACAACAAAATCTATTTTAACCCTACACTTTACAACAAAATCTATTTTAACCCTACACTTTACAACAAAATCTTTTTTCAACTCTACACTTTACAACAAAATCTGTTTATACCCTACACTTTACAACAAAATCTATTTTAACTCTACACTTTACAACAAAATCTTTTATTAACCCTACACTTTACAACAAAATCTATTTTCAACTCTACACTTTACAACAAAATCTATTTTCAACCCTACACTTTACAACAAAATCTATTTTAACCCTACACTTTACAACAAAATCTATTTTAACCCTACACTTTACAACAAAATCTATTTTCAATCCTACACTTTACAACAAAATCTATTTTAACCCTACACTTTACAACAAAATCTATTTTCAACCCTACACTTTACAACAAAATCTATTTTAACCCTACACTTTACAACAAAATCTATTTTAACCCTACACTTTACAACAAAATCTTTTTTTAACCCTACACTTTACAACAAAATCTATTTTCAACCCTACACTTTACAACAAAATCTATTTTAACCCTACACTTTACAACAAAATCTATTTTAACCCTACACTTTACAACAAAATCTATTTCAACCCTACACTTTACAACAAAATCTATTTTAACCCTACACTTTACAACAAAATCTATTTTAACCCTACACTTTACAATAAAATCTATTTTAACCCTACACTTTACAACAAAATCTATTTATACCCTACACTTTACAACAAAATCTATTTTCAACTCTACACTTTACAACAAAATCTTTTTTAACCCTACACTTTACAACAAAATCTTTTTTTAACCCTAAACTTTACAACAAAATCTATTTTCAACCCTACACTTTACAACAAAATCTATTTTCAACCCTACACTTTACAACAAAATCTATTTTAACCCTACACTTTACAATAAAATCTATTTTCAACCCTACACTTTACAACAAAATCTATTTTAACACTACACTTTACAACAAAATCTGTTTATACCCTACACTTTACAACAAAATCTATTTTAACCCTACACTTTACAACAAAATCTATTTTAACTCTACACTTTACAACAAAATCTATTTTCAACCCTACAGTTTACAACAAAATCTATTTTAACCCTACACTTTACAACAAAATCTGTTTATACCCTACACTTTACAACAAAATCTATTTTAACTCTACACTTTACAACAAAATCTTTTTTTAACCCTACACTTTACAACAAAATCTATTTTCAACCCTACACTTTACAACAAAATCTTTTTTAACCCTACACTTTACAACAAAATCTATTTTAACCCTACACTTTACAACAAAATCTATTTTAACCCTACACTTTACAACAAAATCTATTTTCAACCCTACACTTTACATGAAAATCTATTTATACCCTACACTTTACAACAAAATCTATTTTAACTCTACACTTTACAACAAAATCTTTTATTAACCCTACACTTTACAACAAAATCTATTTTCAACTCTACACTTTACAATAAAATCTATTTTAACCCTACACTTTACAACAAAATCTATTTTAACCCTACACTTTACAACAAAATCTATTTTAACCCTACACTTTACAACAAAATCTATTTTAACCCTACACTTTACAACAAAATCTTTTTTAACCCTACACTTTACAACAAAATCTATTTTAACCCTACACTTTACAACAAAATCTATTTTAACCCTACATTTTACAACAAAATCTATTTTCAACCCTACACTTTACAACAAAATCTATTTATACCCTACACTTTACAACAAAATCTATTTTAAATCTACACTTTACAACAAAATCTTTTATTAACCCTACACTTTACAACAAAATCTATTTTCAACTCTACACTTTACAATAAAATCTATTTTAACCCTACACTTTACAACAAAATCTATTTTAACCCTACACTTTACAACAAAATCTATTTTAACCCTACACTTTACAACAAAATCTATTTTAACCCTACACTTTACAACAAAATCTATTTTAACCCTACACTTTACAACAAAATCTATTTTAACCCTACACTTTACAACAAAATCTATTTTAACCCTACACTTTACAACAAAATCTATTTTAACCCTACACTTTACAACAAAATCTTTTTTAACCCTACACTTTACAACAAAATCTATTTTAACCCTACACTTTACAACAAAATCTTTTTTTAACCCTACACTTTACAACAAAATCTATTTTAACCCTACACTTTACAACAAAATCTTTTTTAACCCTACACTTTACAACAAAATCTATTTTAACCCTACACTTTACAACAAAATCTATTTATACCCTACACTTTACAACAAAATCTATTTTAACCCTACACTTTACAACAAAATCTATTTTCAACCCTACACTTTACAACAAAATCTATTTCAACCCTACACTTTACAACAAAATCTATTTTAACCCTACACTTTACAACAAAATCTATTTTAACCCTACACTTTACAACAAAATCTATTAATACCCTACACTTTACAACAAAATCTATTTTAACTCTACACTTTACAACAAAATCTTTTATTAACCCTACACTTTACAACAAAATCTATTTTCAACTCTACACTTTACAATAAAATCTATTTTAACCCTACACTTTACAACAAAATCTATTTTAACCCTACACTTTACAACAAAATCTATTTTAACCCTACACTTTACAACAAAATCTATTTTAACCCTACACTTTACAACAAAATCTTTTTTAACCCTACACTTTACAACAAAATCTATTTTAACCCTACACTTTACAACAAAATCTATTTTAACCCTACACTTTACAACAAAATCTATTTTCAACCCTACACTTTACAACAAAATCTATTTATACCCTACACTTTACAACAAAATCTATTTTAACTCTACACTTTACAACAAAATCTTTTATTAACCCTACACTTTACAACAAAATCTATTTATACAACTCTACACTTTACAATAAAATCTATTTTAACCCTACACTTTACAACAAAATCTATTTTAACCCTACACTTTACAACAAAATCTATTTTAACCCTACACTTTACAACAAAATCTATTTTAACCCTACACTTTACAACAAAATCTATTTTAACCCTACACTTTACAACAAAATCTATTTTAACCCTACACTTTACAACAAAATCTATTTTAACCCTACACTTTACAACAAAATCTATTTTAACCCTACACTTTACAACAAAATCTTTTTTAACCCTACACTTTACAACAAAATCTATTTTAACCCTACACTTTACAACAAAATCTTTTTTAACCCTACACTTTACAACAAAATCTATTTTAACCCTACACTTTACAACAAAATCTATTTTAACCCTACACTTTACAACAAAATCTTTTTTAACCCTACACTTTACAACAAAATCTATTTTAACCCTACACTTTACAACAAAATCTTTTTTAACCCTACACTTTACAACAAAATCTATTTTAACCCTACACTTTACAACAAAATCTTTTTTTAACCCTACACTTTACAACAAAATCTATTTTAACCCTACACTTTACAACAAAATCTATTTTAACCCTACACTTTTACAACAAAATCTATTTATACCCTTCACTTTACAACAAAATCTATTTATACCCTACACTTTACAACAAAATCTATTTTAACTCTACACTTTACAACAAAATCTTTTATTAACCCTACACTTTACAACAAAATCTATTTTAACCCTACACTTTTACAACAAAATCTATTTATACCCTACACTTTACAACAAAATCTATTTTCAACCCTACAGTTTACAACAAAATCTATTTATACCCTACACTTTACAACAAAATCTATTTTAACTCTACACTTTACAACAAAATCTTTTATTAACCCTACACTTTACAACAAAATCTATTTTCAACTCTACACTTTACAATAAAATCTATTTTAACCCTACACTTTACAACAAAATCTATTTTAACCCTACACTTTACAACAAAATCTATTTTAACCCTACACTTTACAACAAAATCTATTTTAACCCTACACTTTACAACAAAATCTTTTTTAACCCTACACTTTACAACAAAATCTATTTTAACCCTACACTTTACAACAAAATCTTTTTTTAACCCTACACTTTACAACAAAATCTATTTTAACCCTACACTTTACAACAAAATCTTTTTTCAACTCTACACTTTACAACAAAATCTATTTTAACCCTACATTTTACAACAAAATCTTTTTTAACCCTACACTTTACAACAAAATCTATTTTAACCCTACACTTTACAACAAAATCTTTTTTTAACCCTACACTTTACAACAAAATCTATTTTAACCCTACACTTTACAACAAAATCTTTTTTAACCCTACACTTTACAACAAAATCTATTTTAACCCTACACTTTACAACAAAATCTTTTTTTAACCCTACACTTTACAACAAAATCTATTTTCAACCCTACACTTTACAACAAAATCTATTTTAACCCTACACTTTACAACAAAATCTATTTTAACCCTACACTTTACAACAAAATCTATTTTAACCCTACACTTTACAACAAAATCTATTTTCAACCCTACACTTTACAACAAAATCTATTTTAACCCTACACTTTACAACAAAATCTATTTTAACCCTACACTTTACAACAAAATCTATTTTAATCCTACACTTTACAACAAAATCTATTTTAACCCTACACTTTACAACAAAATCTGTTTATACCCTACACTTTACAACAAAATCTATTTTAACTCTACACTTAACAACAAAATCTTTTATTAACCCTACACTTTACAACAAAATCTATTTTCAACTCTACACTTTACAACAAAATCTATTTTCAACCCTACACTTTACAACAAAATCTATTTTAACCCTACAATTTACAATAAAATCTATTTTAACCCTACACTTTACAACAAAATCTTTTTTTAACCCTACACTTTACAACAAAATCTATTTTAACCCTACACTTTACAACAAAATCTTTTTTTAACCCTACACTTTACAACAAAATCTATTTTAACCCTACACTTTACAACAAAATCTTTTTTAACCCTACACTTTACAACAAAATCTATTTTAACCCTACACTTTACAACAAAATCTATTTATACCCTACACTTTACAACAAAATCTATTTTAACCCAACACTTTACAACAAAATCTATTTTCAACCCTACACTTTACAACAAAATCTATTTCAACCCTACACTTTACAACAAAATCTATTTTAACCCTACACTTTACAACAAAATCTATTTTAACCCTACACTTTACAACAAAATCTATTTATACCCTACACTTCACAACAAAATCTATTTTAACTCTACACTTTACAACAAAATCTTTTATTAACCCTACACTTTACAACAAAATCTATTTATACAACTCTACACTTTACAATAAAATCTATTTTAACCCTACACTTTACAACAAAATCTATTTTAACCCTACACTTTACAACAAAATCTATTTTAACCCTACACTTTACAACAAAATCTATTTTAACCCTACACTTTACAACAAAATCTATTTTAACCCTACACTTTACAACAAAATCTATTTTAACCCTACACTTTACAACAAAATCTATTTTAACCCTACACTTTACAACAAAATCTTTTTAACCCTACACTTTACAACAAAATCTATTTTAACCCTACACTTTACAACAAAATCTATTTTAACCCTACACTTTACAACAAAATCTATTTTAACCCTACACTTTACAACAAAATCTTTTTTAACCCTACACTTTACAACAAAATCTATTTTAACCCTACACTTTACAACAAAATCTTTTTTTAACCCTACACTTTACAACAAAATCTATTTTAACCCTACACTTTACAACAAAATCTATTTTAACCCTACACTTTTACAACAAAATCTATTTATACCCTACACTTTACAACAAAATCTATTTATACCCTACACTTTACAACAAAATCTATTTTAACTCTACACTTTACAACAAAATCTTTTATTAACCCTACACTTTACAACAAAATCTATTTTAACCCTACACTTTTACAACAAAATCTATTTATACCCTACACTTTACAACAAAATCTATTTTCAACCCTACAGTTTACAACAAAATCTATTTATACCCTACACTTTACAACAAAATCTATTTTAACTCTACACTTTACAACAAAATCTTTTATTAACCCTACACTTTACAACAAAATCTATTTTCAACTCTACACTTTACAATAAAATCTATTTTAACCCTACACTTTACAACAAAATCTATTTTAACCCTACACTTTACAACAAAATCTATTTTAACCCTACACTTTACAACAAAATCTATTTCAACCCTACACTTTACAACAAAATCTTTTTTAACCCTACACTTTACAACAAAATCTATTTTAACCCTACACTTTACAACAAAATCTTTTTTTAACCCTACACTTTACAACAAAATCTATTTTAACCCTACACTTTACAACAAAATCTTTTTTCAACTCTACACTTTACAACAAAATCTATTTTAACCCTACACTTTACAACAAAATCTTTTTTAACCCTACACTTTACAACAAAATCTATTTTAACCCTACACTTTACAACAAAATCTTTTTTTAACCCTACACTTTACAACAAAATCTATTTTAACCCTACACTTTACAACAAAATCTTTTTTAACCCTACACTTTACAACAAAATCTATTTTAACCCTACACTTTACAACAAAATCTTTTTTTAACCCTACACTTTACAACAAAATCTATTTTCAACCCTACACTTTACAACAAAATCTATTTTAACCCTACACTTTACAACAAAATCTATTTTAACCCTACACTTTACAACAAAATCTATTTTAACCCTACACTTTACAACAAAATCTATTTTCAACCCTACACTTTACAACAAAATCTATTTTAACCCTACACTTTACAACAAAATCTATTTTAACCCTACACTTTACAACAAAATCTATTTTAATCCTACACTTTACAACAAAATCTATTTTAACCCTACACTTTACAACAAAATCTGTTTATACCCTACACTTTACAACAAAATCTATTTTAACTCTACACTTTACAACAAAATCTTTTATTAACCCTACACTTTACAACAAAATCTATTTTCAACTCTACACTTTACAACAAAATCTATTTTCAACCCTACACTTTACAACAAAATCTATTTTAACCCTACAATTTACAATAAAATCTATTTTAACCCTACACTTTACAACAAAATCTTTTTTTAACCCTACACTTTACAACAAAATCTATTTCAACCCTACACTTTACAACGAAATCTATTTTAACCCTACACTTTACAACAAAATCTTTTTTTAACCCTACACTTTACGACAAAATCTATTTTAACCCTACACTTTACAACAAAATCTATTTTAACCCTACACTTTACAACAAAATCTATTTTAACCCTACACTTTACAACAAAATCTGTTTATACCCTACACTTTACAACAAAATCTATTTTAACTCTACACTTTACAACAAAATCTATTTTAACCCTACACTTTACAACAAAATCTATTTTCAACCCTACACTTTACAACAAAATCTATTTTCAACTCTACACTTTACAACAAAATCTATTTTAAAACTACACTTTACAACAAAATCTATTTTAACCCTACACTTTACAACAAAATCTATTTTAACCCTACACTTTACAACAAAATCTATTTTCAACCCTACACTTTACAACAAAATCTATTTTAACCCTACACTTTACAACAAAATCTATTTTAACCCTACACTTTACAACAAAATCTATTTTAATCCTACACTTTACAACAAAATCTATTTTAACCCTACACTTTACAACAAAATCTATTTTAACCCTACACTTTACAACAAAATCTTTTTTCAACTCTACACTTTACAACAAAATCTGTTTATACCCTACACTTTACAACAAAATCTATTTGTACTCTACACTTTACAACAAAATCTTTTATTAACCCTACACTTTACAACAAAATCTATTTTCAACTCTACACTTTACAACAAAATCTATTTTCAACCCTACACTTTACAACAAAATCTATTTTAACCCTACACTTTACAACAAAATCTATTTTAACCCTACACTTTACAACAAAATCTATTTTCAACCCTACACTTTACAACAAAATCTATTTTAACCCTACACTTTACAACAAAATCTATTTTCAACCCTACACTTTACAACAAAATCTATTTTAACCCTACACTTTACAACAAAATCTATTTTAACCCTACACTTTACAACAAAATCTTTTTTTAACCCTACACTTTACAACAAAATCTATTTTCAACCCTACACTTTACAACAAAATCTATTTATACCCTACACTTTACAACAAAATCTATTTTAACCCTACACTTTACAACAAAATCTATTTATACCCTACACTTTACAACAAAATCTATTTTCAACTCTACACTTTACAACAAAATCTTTTTTAACCCTACACTTTACAACAAAATCTTTTTTTAACCCTACATTTACAACAAAATCTATTTTCAACCCCTACACTTTACAACAAAATCTATTTTCAACCCTACACTTTACAACAAAATCTATTTTAACCCTACACTTTACAACAAAATCTTTTTTTAACCCTACACTTTACAACAAAATCTATTTTCAACCCTACACTTTACAACAAAATCTATTTTCAACCCTACACTTTACAACAAAATCTATTTTAACCCTACACTTTACAACAAAATCTATTTTAACCCTACACTTTACAACAAAATCTATTTTAACACTACACTTTACAACAAAATCTGTTTATACCCTACACTTTACAACAAAATCTATTTTAACCCTACACTTTACAACAAAATCTGTTTATACCCTACACTTTACAACAAAATCTATTTTAACTCTACACTTTACAAACAAAATCTTTTTTTAACCCTACACTTTACAACAAAATCTATTTTCAACCCTACACTTTACAACAAAATCTTTTTTAACCCTACACTTTACAACAAAATCTATTTTAACCCTACACTTTACAACAAAATCTATTTTAACCCTACACTTTACAACAAAATCTATTTTCAACCCTACACTTTACAACAAAATCTATTTTATACCCTACACTTTACAACAAAATCTATTTTCAACCCTACACTTTACAACAAAATCTATTTATACCCTACACTTTACAACAAAATCTATTTTAAATCTACACTTTACAACAAAATCTTTTATTAACCCTACACTTTACAACAAAATCTATTTTCAACTCTACACTTTACAATAAAATCTATTTTAACCCTACACTTTACAACAAAATCCACATTCTACACTTTACAACAAAATCTATTTTAACCCTACACTTTACAACAAAATCTATTTTAACCCTACACTTTACAACAAAATCTATTTTAACCCTACACTTTACAACAAAATCTATTTTAACCCTACACTTTACAACAAAATCTATTTTAACCCTACACTTTACAACAAAATCTATTTTAAAAAACCCTACACTTTACAACAAAATCTATTTTAAACCCTACACTTTACAACAAAAAT